>JAJEJO010005782.1:100516-159884 GCA_020662805.1 Glaucomys volans | reverse complement strand
CGGAGCGCGCGGCCCGCGCCCCCGCGCGCCCTGCCCGCGCCCGCGCCCCGCGCTCCGGAGCCCGGCCGCGCTGCCCGGGCTCTCCTGCGGGACCGATGCCGGCCCTCCGGCCGCCAGGGTAAGGGGGCAGCGCGGGCGCGGCGGGGGGCGGGGAGGATGGGCGTCCGCCCGGGCCCGGTGCCCGCCCAGCGCCGGCGTCTGGCACGTGGGGGCGTCTCAAGTTCCCTCTGGAGGCCGGACAGGTGGCGAGGACGCGGGGGTGTGATGCTCAAAGGCTGGCAGTGACAGCGTGCCTACTGTGCGCCAGCCCTGACCCGCTCATCTGGAGTGCGGGGGGCGTTTGTCCCCATTGTACAGATGAGAAAACGGAGGCCAAAAGGGCAAAGAGCTGGCTCCAGGTCCCTGGTTAGGAAGTGGTCGAGCCAGGATTTGAGCCGCTGCTCGAAGCTGAAGCCATGGCTCTCCCTCCAGGGCACACAGGGCAACGGAGTGAGCAGTGAGCGTATGAATCTTTCATTGTAGAAAAGAAGAAAAAAAAAAAATCCATTGTCCCACCACCATAATGCAGCCACTGTGAGCGTCTGGGCTCTTTATTTCGGCCTTGTTCTTTCTCCTCCTGTCCATAGGAGTGTGCTTTGGGGTCAGTCGAACCCTGATTCCTTTGTGACTATGACGTCTAAGTTGAGGGGCTTTCAGCAAGTCCCTTAGCCCTCTGGGCCTGGGTCTCTAACCTAGGGAAAAGGGGACACTCCCAGGGTTACCCAGTGATGAAATGGGACCCAAGGAAGAGGGAGGGGGGTCACTTCCTGGGGGAGGGGGCATCCCTTCAGCCTATTCATGGAGCGCCTCAGTGCAGGCCAGTGCTGGGCTCTGGGACCCCGGGGTGGGGGCAGCCCTACCCATACCTTGCTTCTGGTAGGTGGGCTCTGTCCAGCGCTGCAGTGCACCTGGGCCCACCCCTTGCCCTCACAGGCCCTGCTTCCTCCCTGAGGAACTGTCCTCTGGCTTTGCCTCTGCCTGAGGAAATGACCTCTCCAGCAGCTGGAGCAGTGCTGCCCACAGTTTTGAACCCGGCGCCAACATTTGGGTCCTGAACTTTCCCAAGCACGGGCCTTGCTTTGGGGCCTGCTGGGAGCTCCCCAGGCCTGTGACATCACTCCCACACAGTCCACAAATTGGAGACTCCAGGGCAGTGGCCTCCGGGACACCCAGGGACCCACCTGTCCTTCCAGTCTTCTGCAGGGTTCTGTTGGTTCCGCCCTAGAGGCTTTCCATTCCTCCCTCCGGCCTGGACGTCCCTGCTGCCCCTCCCCCACCGTGACCGTGGCCTGGGACACCATTGCCAAGCTGTCTTTCTAAATGCAGCTCTGCGCTGGCAAGCTCCTCGCCGGCCACAGACCTAACTAGGCCAAACTCCTGAGCCATCCCTTGAGGCTGGGCTGCTTCTCGACCTCCTCTGTCCACCTCCAGCCTCAGCCCCTGCGAGCCAGTTGTCCTCTGGCCTTAGAGCCCTGGGCACTGGGTCTTCCCTGCCTGAGTTTCCTGCCTACACCCCCCTCCTGCCTGTCCCTCGCCCAGTGGTGCCTCCTCCCTCCCAGGCAGAGGACTGAGTGCTCCTTCCCAGGGGCCCAGCTTTTGGCAGCACCCTCCGTGAGGGCTCTCAGCATGCTGGGATGCTGTCCGGTCTGCTTCCCCCTCCGGACTGGCTGCTCCAGTAGACTGGGGGCTTTGGGCTAAGGGTCCCCAGGGTCCTTCACAGGGTGGCCAACTGGGTGATCTTTTAGGTGTGAATCTGGGAGTCTGGCACAGTAGGTAGACCTAAGCTCCTTAGTGGCTCCCAGAACCCCCTCGGGGTCAGCGAGGAGCAGAAAGTCAGAGCTCCCTGGCCCTTTGGGACCTCCCGCTGGCAAGCAGGGTGCCTGGACTGAGAGGCCAGGACTGCTTTTGCAGCCATCAAGTTCAGGTCCCAGGGCCTTTCCTGCCTGGATTTGCTGGGGCAGAAGACCCGTCCCCAGGGACCCCAAGCCCTCTCTGCCCATCAGGCCCACCCGATGTCCTCCCAGGGAACAGGGAGAGTTATGTCAGGCCCCCTGGCCGAGTGCCAGGGCTCCCCATGGAACTATAAATTGACCTGTCGGGAGAGGGAAGAGATTAATGTCGGCCATCTTCATTAGCGCGTCCCCCAGGGTGACGGCGTCTGCCCTGAGCTGGCTGATTGGAGAGGGTGTGCGCGGGTGGGGGTGGGGGTCCACCCCCCCAGACAAGGGGCAGAGGCCAGGGCCTGCTGGCGAGCCGCGGCCTCGTCCCCCTGCCGGCAGGGCCGTCCCCGTGGCCTCTGCTCCTGGCAGCAGGCGTGTGCTTTGATGGAGGACCTGTGTGCTAATTGGGGGCAGAGATGCGCGGCCCGCGGCTCCGCAGGGCTCCCAGGCTGACACCGCCAGCTCAGCGGCATCGTGGGGCCTTCATTAGAGGCTTTTCCCCTGACCAGAAAGGAGCCCGCTGCGGGCTGTGGGGGGCTCCCCTCCCCTCCGCTCCCCTCCCTCCGCTCCCCTCCCCCTTCCCTCCTTTATCGCCGATGATGGGGAAGGATGCAGCCTGGCTGCGGAGGAGCGCGGGATGGAGGCAGCCTGGGGGGGAGGCCGGCGCGTGCTGACGGTCTGACCTTGGTTAGGCGCTCCACTGCTCTGCACCCAGGGTCCTTGCCCAGGCCTGGGCATGGTTGTGCCCCTTGGGCTGGGGGGCAGGGCAGGGTGGAATCTGAGGAGTGGGTGTGGACTTGGCTTTGGGAAGGAGGGCAGAGCAGATCCTGTGGCTGAGGCACAGCTGGCGACGCCACCTCCCGGGAGCCCCTGGGCCCTCCCAGCCTCGGTTTCCTCATCTGGCGATGACTGAGGGCCACAGCTGGTCTCGTGCAGTCAGTCCCTTTCAGTGGACAGAAACTGAGGCTCCAGCTGGGAGCAGGCTGCCCTGGGAGTGACTGTGGCAGTGGGTGGGGTGACACTGGTTCTGTCACTTGTTCACTTATGTCCAGCACTGGGGTCTTGTACCCATAGAGGTGGTTCAGAGGTGGCCCTCTTACACCCCTCTGGAGACACAGAGCCAGGGACAAGTAGGGACAGGCCTCTTGAGCTTCTGGGACCCTTTGAAAGCAGGCCCCACCAGCAGGGGAATGGAGGCGGCTGGCTGTCCTCATGAACCTCCCTTGCTCCAGACCCTGGTGACTGGGCCGCTGAGGGGGTGGGAGCAGGGGCAACTTCAGTGGGCACACAGGGACTGGGCCCCCGCCCCACCCCCAGCCCCGCAGTGCCCTGGTGGTGGGAGGGGACGTCCAGCTCCACACCTGGTACTTATTGCTGGTCCCAGTCTGTCCCTGAGACTGGGCTCCCGGCGTGGGTGGCAGCAGCAGGACCACCCTGCCGATGGGTGCCTTTCATTTGGGCTGAGGGTCACTGTCACAGGCGTGTGATGTGCTATTCCAAGGCTCAGCGTCCTCATGCCCTCGTCCCACAGTAGGGACTCGCACTCTGAGCGCCCAGCCCACACTGGCACAGCCGAGGAGACCACTGTTTTCGGGGTCAGTCATTTCTGGCCTCAGGCAGTTGCCCTAACTTGTGACGTGGCCCTCCTGGCAGTTTGCTGCTCTGAGAACCCTGGTGAGGTGGAGCAGGGGCCTCTCTGCCTCCCCAGACCTCCATCAACCAGCCAGGGGGCACCAGGTGCCCCGAGAAATGTTCGACGCAGTGCATGTGTTTGGGATCTGAAAACCCAGCTCTGAGCCCTGCCGCCGTAACCTGCCCAGCTGTGTGGCCTGAGTGCTTTGCTTGACCTCTCTGGGCCTGTTTTCGCACCTGGTGCTCCTGGGAGCAGAGCAGCTTTCGCTGACCAGGGAGTGCCCGGCCTGCGTGAGGGTGAGCGCTGGACAGGAGCCCCGCCCGCCCCTGCTGGGCACCTCTTGATCCAGACTCTTCGGGGTCATCTGTTCTGGGGACGGTGTCGCTGCCCCCTTGGAGAGCTCTTCTGAGAGTAGGAAGAGCTGCGTGGGGAGGAAAGGGGCTGGATGCTTCCGGGACCAGCCTGCCCCCGTTGCAGAGGACCTCTGGGGGCCGGTTTGCCCTCTGGAAGGGGGGCCCGGCCCCTGCTACTCCGGGCCTCAGATGTTTACAGTGCTGAGCTGGATCCAGATTTTAGCCCTTGCATTTAGAATGCGTCCGCATGGACTCCGGCCGATGGAACGAGAGCCGTGTTGAGAAGGACTGTCATCTGGACTCTAATATATTGAGATTGCCCTCTGAGAGTCGCATGTTGAAAGGCGGATGATGAAGAGGTGCCTATTGTTGCCGCCTGGTGCCTGCCCGCCCGTCCCGCCTGGCAGCCTCCGTCGCGGGAGCTGGCAACATGGCTGTCTGCCTCCGCCTTTCCCGGAGCAGGCAGGAATCACTAACGCGTTAGCAGTTTCATTAAGCCTCTCGCCAGCCTCCCGCCTCCCTCCCGGGCCTCCTCGGTAATTATTTTCCCAGCCCTTCCACTCGCAGACCCTTAGCCAGCTCTTCGGGATTGGCTGAGTGGCCCCCGCAGGCTGGGCTGCTGGGACTGGGCTCTGCCCAGGGCCCCCTGGGCACCTCCCTCCTGACTTCCCGCGTTGTCATTTAGGCTTTGTGTCCCCCTGAGGCCTCCGTGAAAATGCAGATCTGCCGCCCGCCGGGGTGATGGTTAACCCGTTATTACACAGCCCGCACGTGCGGCCTGCACAGCCCACCTCCATTCAGTAAGCCGAAGTTTCTCAGGCCTTCTGGGGCTGTCGCTGAGCGGGCACCGGGGACCCAGCTGTGAGGGAGATGGATTCTTTGTGCCATAGAACTGTGAACATCAAAGGCGTCGGGAGGGCGGACAACATGCACACAGGGGATGTGAGGAGGCCGAGAGAGGAGGTCTGTGCAAAGTGGGACAGGTGGGGGCCTCTCCCCCTACCTCCCAGGGTGAGGCCCCGTTTCCTGGGCCTCAGTGAGTGAGCGAGCACTGGGCACAGTCCCCTCGGAGCCAGAGGCTGCCCTGAGCTTCTCACCTAGAGCTGAGGGGTAGGGGCTGAGACCTGCCCCTGGGCCCGCTCTGACCTTGGCTCGCTGTGGTTCCGGAAGCTGGAGGGTGTGTGGATGGGGGCCACCCTCTTCCTGCCGCCTCGAGGGTGGGAATCTTGTATGAGGTCGACATGCAGGGAGGCAGAGCTGAGACAGGACAGGTGAATTTCATTTGGAGCTCTAGATCCAGCCATGCCTGAAAGCAGCCCTGGAATTTTCAGTTACATTCACTGACGTGGCCCTTTCTTGCTTGAGCTGAGTTTCTTTGTCCTGCATCCAATAAAGTCCGACTGCTCTCAGAGGAGAAGAGGCAGGCAGAATTTTGCAGAAGAGGTGACATTTTGAGTTGGGTCTTGAAGGGTGAATAGGAGTTTGTTCAACAGGGAAGAAGAGGGAAAGCACCAAACTGGGGGGATGAGCAGGGGTCCAGGTTGGGGAGATGAAAGCTCAGGATGGGGGGCAGCGAGGGCTGCTGCGGCCCTGGAACCCCAAGCAGAAATGACAGGAGGGGAGGGACCCGGAAAGCTGTGCCAGGTAGTAGCACTGAGGTGAGTGGGGCTTAGGCTGAGCTTACAGAGGACTGGGGGACGCGGGGGAGGATGTGCGGGCTTGAGTAGGTCAGAGAGGGTACCTGGGGGAAGATGAGTGGGAGCTGGTGGCTGAGAAGGGACAGGAGGGTGTCACAGCGGCTGGTTTGTGACACAGAGTGAGGGGAGGAGGCCCTGCATCGGGGCTGGAGAAGTAGCGAAGGTCACAGCACTGGGGCCTTGGACACGGGCAGTGGCCTCCAGAGGGTCCCGGGAGCCCTGGACGGGCTCTTGGAGACAGAGTGAGACTCCGTAGTTACTCACTGAACAGGTTCTGAAGCACCTGTGACGTGCCAGGCCCTGGGACACAGCAATAGCCACAGCTCGTACAGCAGCTGCCCAGGCTGAAGGGGAGACAGTGAACAGGAAGAAGGTACATGAGAATGGGAACAGCACCAGGCCAGGCTGGACACATGGGTACCACTGGCCATAGGGCCCTGGGGAGGCTTCTCTGAGAGGAGGTCTTTGAACTGGGACCCAAAGAATGAGGAGCATCAACCATGGGGAGATGAGGGGAAAGACCATCAAGAAAGGCAGGTGCAAAGGCCCTGTGGCACTCTGAGTTTTGCCTGCCAAGGGGCAGAAAGAAGGCCAGTGTGGCTGGAGCATAGTGGACACAGGGGCTGTGGGGAGGTACAGGGGCCAGACAGTGTGAGGCCGTGGGGCCAAGAAGGGTCTTGGCTTTTGTGCTCCGCTGGTGGGGTTTGTCTGTAGCAGATCTGGAGGCAGGGACAGGGGTGAGGAGATGGCGGCAGAGCTGGAGCTTGGAGGGCCCAGGCCCTCGCTGAGGGGTGTCTCGGGTGGCTTCAGGGGCCTCTGAGCTGGTGTTCAGAGCTGAGCTGGTGACAGGCAGGGGAGGCGGGAGCCCAGGCCTGGCGCCAGAGAGGGACCGTGTCTGGGCGAGTTTCCCACCCGAGCCAGGTGGGTGCCAGGTTGGTGCCGTGCTGTGCCAGGTGGGTCCACGCAGGGCGTTTTGCTGTTTGCTGACAGCCAGGCCTTGCACACGCACACGAGCGTGTGTGAACACGCGCACACACGCCCACCCGCCCCTGCAGGTCTGGCTGGAGCTCTGAGTGACAGCCTCCTGCTGCAGCCCTGCGCCCTCTCCACCGGGCGCTCGCCCAGCAGCTCTGCCGTGGCACCAGCTGGCACACCCTGCGGGAGGAGGCCGTGCTGGCAGGGCCAGGGTCCTGGGCTGCCACCTGCCCGGGTGGCGGGCTGGCTCCTGACCTGGGGTGGGCGCCAGGACAGGGCGCCCGGTGCCGTGGGAGGCGGCGTGGGGTGGAGCTGGGCTGGAGTCTGATGGGAATGTGGGGACTCCCTCCGCCTGGGAGCTGGAACCCTGGAGGCGCCAGCCACCCCCTCGTGACCACGCTGGCCTCCCGCTCACGTCCAGTTACTCTCAAGACTGTCCAGGCTGCACTTGGAGTTCCCCAGAGTGCCCAGCTTCGCCTCTGCTGTGCCTTTGCTCAAGGTGGGGGTCACAGGTGACACCAGTGTGTCTCCCGCCCTCCGCCCGTCGTATTCGCTCAGCAGATTTATTCACTTCGTAAGGACCTTGAAGCCTTCTGTGTCCCGGCTGTGGTGCTGGGAGGGGGACACCTGAGGTCTCGGCCCTCATGGAGTTCACAGGATGGTAGGAACCGCAGTAAACCCGCCCTCACGGGAACGCGCGTTCTGCATCTGGTTGTGGGCAGAGCTGTGCAGGAGAGCGGGGTCCTGGAGGATGGGTGCGGGGCGACTGCTGACATAGGCAGAGCGGTTTAGGGAGGCTTTTATTCAAGACCTGAGGGAAAAGAAGGTGCCAGCCATGGGAGGTGTAAGGGGGAGAGCATCCCAGTGGTATGGCCTACTTGCCTGTCTCCTTTACTTCTTGTGTCCATGTCCCAGCATGGAGCCAGGCTCTTCGGTGGGCTGAACTGATGTGAGCGAGCCCCTTGAGCAGGGGTGGTCTTGGTATCCCCACAGAGGCCACATCGCAGGGGCGTAGGCAGCAGCGAAAGCCCAGGCTGGGTTCTGGGCTTGGAGGTGTGCAGCTGTGGGTGTGTCCCCCCGGGGCCGGGGAATGGGGTGGGCCTGGAGTCCTGGGTCTCCAAGGCCTGCTGGGTGTCCGCTGCTGGGGACCGGTGCTGGTCCCATGAGATCACACGGCACAAGACAGAGCTGAGCAGCTGCCGTCCTGGGCTCCCATCTTCACTGCCGAGGTGGAGGCCACACTCAGCAAACTGGAGCATCTGAGCCTCCGCGTCCTCATCTGCAGAATGGCCACGATGGTGCCTCTCGGGGGCCTGCTGAAGGGTGGAACCAGAGGCTTGGTGCAGCACGGGCGCAGGGCTGGGTGCAGGGACACCGTTGGGATTCTGGGCATTTGCTGCGAACCTGACAGACAGGCTGTCCCTACACCCCCAGCCACAAGAAAGGCACCTATAGCACATGGTGGGTGTTTGTTGACTGACTGACCAAGAGGCCCCAGGTGGGGGGCGGACAGGGCACAGATCATACTGGCTTCTTCTCTGGGAGCTTGAGCTGTGTCCATGGCTGACGCTGACAGTGGGGATCCCAGCCACCCAGCTGCTTCCTGCCCTCCCGTGGGCAGTCCTGGGACTCCAAACCTCTCGGGGCCTCAGTTTCTTCC
This sequence comes from Glaucomys volans, assembly GCA_020662805.1. NCBI lineage: Eukaryota > Metazoa > Chordata > Mammalia > Rodentia > Sciuridae > Glaucomys > Glaucomys volans. The sequence goes on along the minus strand of JAJEJO010005782.1, from coordinate 151,587 downwards.
TCTGTGAAATGGAGTTGACGACTATCCTGACATCACCCCCAGGCTGCTGGCAGATTCACGCTAAAGTGCCATCACAGGGCCCCTGAGGACAGCTGGGCCTGCGGGAATGTTGGCACTGGTGGCATGCACGACTTCCCAAGGCCCCCGGGACTCATTCAGGCTCTGGATGGGGGCCTAGCCTCGCTGCCTCCAGCTCCCTGTGCGTGGGCCAGGGTCTCACAGACCCCATTCCCACAGGACCTACCCAAGCTCAGTCCCAGGCACACCCTGGGCCTGGTCTCCCGTATCCCAGGGGTCCCCAGAGAGCCACCATGGGGGTTGGGCCTGGCGCACAGTAGGTGAGCAGGAAGAACTCAAGTCAGCGTGGGCACCTGTCGGCCAGAGCCCAGCCGTCTTCTGCTGGTCCCCTGCTGAGCGGGGCTCTGGGGCGACCCCTTACAGCAGGCGTGCTGTTCTCTGAATTGCTCGGTGAGATCCTGGGTGGGAAGTGTGGCTGGGGGGCCGGATCTGAGGGCGTGAGGCAGCTGGAGACCCCTGGCCCTCACGGGTGGGAAACCGAGGACCAGCGGAGGCCAAGGCACCTGCGGGAAGCAGCTGGGGATGAAGCCCAGGGCCCGGTGCAGCATGGCTGGACTGCACCACCGCCCGGCCGGCCGCGTGCTTTCCTGCTTTGGTGTGACCTGCCTGCACGGCAGAGCGGCCGTGGCCGGCTGGAGCACTGGGACACCATCTTCCCAGCCCCGGCACAGCCCTGCACCCTGCGTCGCCTCACCCGCTCTCGCAGTCTGTGCGTTCAGCAGGGCGAGTGCCACCAGGAGCCCTGTGGGAGGGTGCTGCTCGGTGCCAGTGGAGGAAGGCTTGATCGCAGGGCCACCCGCCTCCAGGTGGACTCTGGTAGCCTTGCTGGACCTCCCTGTCCCCAGCTGTCAAGTGAAGGGACCAGACCCACCCCTTCGGCCTGGCCTGATTCTGAGGACGGGGCAGCTGCCCTAGCCCCCCGGCTGCGCGGGGAGGTCAGCTGGCTCCCGGGTTTCCTGCTGGGGCTTGAGCCTGGTCCCAGCGCCTGGCAGGCTGCTTTCCACACTTTTGGTCCCAGAGCCCCCCTGAAGCCCCTGTTGGGGTGCAGGGCTCAAGGCCGTCGCCATCACGGGCCTCGGAGCTGCAGGCTCAGCCCCCGGTTGGGAGGCAGTGGGAGGGTGGGGCTGGCAGGCCTGGGTCCAGCCCAGACCAGCCCCTGCTTGGCTCCCTGGGCCAGTTCCTGGGGGAATCACTTTCCCTCGGGGCTTAGCCTCCCCAGCTGTCACAGAGGGAGGCTGTTGGGATCTCCCCGCGTAGATGGGGCCTCGGCCTCGCGAGATCCAGGAGCCGCACAGGTCTCCGAGGCCGGCTGTCTCCAGGGCCCCGCGGCTCAGGCCTTGGCCGTGATCTGCACAGCGCAGCTCGAGGTGGCTCGGCGGCTTAGCGGCCTGTCAGCCAGGCGGGCGGGTGTCCTGGGGCCGGGTTTGATTAGTTCAGGTTGACAGTCGCGCTCGGCGGCGCTGCCGGGAGGGGAGCCCGTGATTACCCTAATGAAGCTTGAACGCAGTTTGTCATCCAAACAGCTGGTTCGGGGCTGCGCTGCTGCCAGCTGCCCAGCTCAGCAGTGCAGCCGTGTGCCCGGCACCCAGCACCGCCCCAGCCTCAGGCCGCCTGCCAACAGGGAGACCAGGCAGGAGGTGGCGGCCCTGGGTGGGCTGTGGGGCCGCCCCAGGGGAGCGAATGGGCCACCTGGTGGGGCTCGGCAGAGCCTTGGCTGCGTGTGCAGGGCAGCTCCCTAGGCTGGTCACAGGGCAGTCCCTAACTCCGGGCCTCAGTTTCCTCATCTGTAAAGTGGGCATCGGGGACCTTGCAACTCAAAGTTCTTGATTTCAGACTGAGGTGTCCCCTCCTCTGGGAATGCTTCCCAGCCCTCTGGACTGTGTCCGGGCCTTCCATGGGCGTCCACAGCCCCAGGACAGGCTCTGTCACCCAATGTCCTCGTGTTGTCCTGGAGGCCTGGTGGTAGTTGTGTCTCATCCATTCACTCGCTCATTTGTCCATTCATTCAACAGACATTCAATGAGAGCACACAGCAGCCGTTCCCGTCCTGGCATCATGGAGTTGTGGTCTGGTAGGGGGAGACTCAGGAGACCTTCAGCTCACTTGGAGGCCAGGGTGGGCTTCCTGGGGGATGTGGCACCTGAGCCCCGAGCAGCCAATGGGGAGAGAGACCTAGGGATAAGTGTTCCAGGCAGGCGGAAGAGCACACGCAAGGCCCCGAGAGGAGGTGGTGTTATGGAGTGACCTGAGGCCTCTGGAGACACTGGAGGAGTCAGTGCTTCTCAGGGAAGGGACTTTGTTCTTGTCCTGCACTGGGCACACTGATGAGCTTTCGCTTGTTCCATACAGTAGGTGGGGGAACTGAGGTCACTGCATGGGAGGGAGGGTGGTGCCCCTGCCGCCTGTCTGGTGACCTCCTGGGAGGCGCTGGGCCAGGGCTGTCTGCTCAGTCTGGGGACACTTGGATAAGGAGGAGGCAGAAAGGGGACCTGGTGCCCTGTCCAGGGCTGAAGCCAGGCCTGGTGGAGGCAGGCAGGCAGAAGCGACCTGGGTCTGTGGAGTGGTGGACGGTCTCCTGAGACTCTGGGCAGGACCTGTATTTGAACCTGGTGACCTTTGAGTCCACACTCCCTTTGCCTGTGAAGCTGCTTCAGGCAGTTGGGGCAGTTGTCCCTGGGGTGGGCAGGAGAGGACAGGAGGGCGAGGGAGCGGGCAGGGCAGGCTGTGGCTTGTGCCCAGAGCACATGTTCTCCCGCAGCCCCTCTGTGGCCAGGCCACCACCTCAACCTTCCTGCATCCCTGTGTGGCTCTCCAGTGTGTGCCCACTGAGGCCATCCTGTAACCCGGAGCCCACATGGGGGCCTCCTGGCCTGGCCCCACTGCCATCCGCACTTGGCCTGCTCCCGGGAACCCTCTGTTTCTTCCTGCCGGGAGGGGCACGAGGGGGGCACTGGTCCTAGACAGCAGCTCTTGGCAGCCTGCGGCCAGGATGAGGGACGGGTTTACAGCCTCGCACGCAGAGAAGGATTCCCAGGGCTCTGCTCCCTCCTGCTCCTTCTGTGGGTGGCTCTAGGAAGACCGGCCAGCAGACCCAGCCCCCCAGTCTCTGGAAACGGACCCACCTGCCCTGGCTCTTAGATGGGGAGGCGGAACTGCCAAATTGGGGGTGGCCAGGCAGAGTGAGGGCAGGGAGGCCCCGGGGCTGGGCCAGCCGTGGCCAGGGCAGCGAGTTTTGCCCTTGCCTGCCCGAGGCCGTCCAGGTCTTCCCCGGGACCTGGTGCAGGCCTTGCTAAGGACTTACTGACAGAGTGGTGCTCCCGAGGTGTGCGGAGCCCAGCCCTCTACGGGTGGCATCCCTGATCCCACCCACCACCCTGCGAGCAGTGCCGCCCTCCTCCTCATTTCCCAGATGAGAAGCTGAGGCACAGAGAGGTTACGAGACCTGGTCCTGCCACACAGCCAGGATGGACGGCCGGGCCAGGCTCATGGTGGGCTGTGGCTGGGAGCCGTGCTGGGGAGCTGGCAGAGCCTGGCGGGCCTGAGGTGCCGCTGGGTGCTTAGGACTGACCTGTGCCCCTCCTGCCCTTGGTGGGCCTGGACCTCAGGGCCAGCAGGACGCCCATCCTGCCCTGCCTTGAGGATGCCCGCTGGCCACCCTCGGCTCTGCAGCCCTGGGCACGAGTGGTGAAGACGCAGTCGCCCTGACCCAGGGACAGCAGTGGCACAGCAGGCGCTGGCAGGGCCTTCCTGGAGGAGGGCCAGGCTGGGAGGGCAGGGGAGCTGGGGTTGCACTGGGTGGAGGCAGGTGACCGCCTGCCAGCCGAGGGGAAGCCTGTGCAGTGGCCCTGGGGCAGGAAGTGTGTTTGAGGAAATGGAAGGGGCCATGTGCAGCTGGAGTGAGGAGAGTTGAGGGCAGGATGTGGCCCCTATCCAGGCAGGACCCCCGGGAAGTGGGCAGGTAGAGGTCACAGGTGGACTTTGGATGTGGTGACTTTGGAGTGCCAGAACCCCAGTCCAGGAAATCCCAGGATTCACAGCCTGATGCCACCTCTGGCTGCTAACTTGGGTAAGCAAAGTGTCCTCTCCGTGCCTCTCTTTCTCCATCTGTAAAATGGGCTCGTTGGCCCACTGAAGCTCTGTGTAGCAATGTGTGTGAATGCCCCTGGCCTGGAGGTCCCACTCAGGGAATGAACGAGCTCGCCCTCTGGGCTCAGCTGTAGGTTGGTGGGGAGGCCAGGGCCAGGTGCCTGTGGCTTGTTTCATTGGTAAGGTAGGGGAAGGCGAGTTCTAGGCCTGGGTCAGGGTACTTTACTTGGGCAGGGTCTTTGGTGGCCCATGGCAGTGCTCACCACCCCTCCCTCCTGTTCCTTCAGAGCAAGGCCTCTCCCTCCCTGGACATGGCCTCAGGAAGGGTGGCATCCAGCAGTGCTTTTCAGTACCCGCCCAGCAGTGCCAACCTCTGCAGGCACCCGGGGCCGCCGCGCCCAGCTCCGCATTGGGATGGCACCACTCACCTTGCAAGCTCTGCTTCGGGTCGGGGTCTCGGGAAGCCCCTGCCCCCAGGGTGCTTAATGCACGTTCTCTCCTTCCCCTTCCGGGTCTGATGCTGCGGGAACTTGAGGCCGTGGAGGAAATCTGCGCTTCCCTCGCTGCCAAAGACCCCTGGGCAAGTGAAAGGAGCGCCCGAGAGGCCACTACAGAGCAGTGGTCGTGGTCCTACAGAGGGGTCAGGCAGCTCTTCGCCACCTTGGAATCTGTCTAGACTAGCGAAGGCACCGGGGGTGGGGTCAGCAGGACTGGGCTGCTGTCCCTCTCCAGGAGCCGAGTCCAGAGGTCTTGGTGGTCTCGGGAGAGCACTTGTGAACTGCACCGAGGTCACCGGGCGAAGGGAGCCGTCAGGTGATCCCACTGGCTGGGTGGACCTGCAGGACTGTTCCAGGCCAAGGCAGGGGACTTGATGTCCTGAACTGTTGGCTGATTGCCAGTGCCACTGTCACCAGGAGAGGGCCTGCTTGTGGAGAGGGACCTCCTTCCCCTGAGGGGTGCAGTTGTCCTGGCTGCCCAGGAGACCTGTGTGTTGGTCTCGCGGGGTCCTGGTCACCCTGTCTGCCTTCCCTACAGCTTGTCCTGGGCACCCTACACTGAGTGTGCCCTGTCCTCCATCCTCAGGGACCTTTGCTCTGGGTTGGCCCAGCTTTGGCCTGGTCTGAACCGTGAGCTCCTTGAAGGCCAGGATGTGGCCCTCCTTGTGTCCTGCCTGCTGGGGACACTTGACAGGATGCCCAGCCCCGGGTGTGGATGGAGTGAAATCCACCCCCCGTCAAAGCTGGTGTGGCTTGCCACCTTGCTGCTGCCAGCCCTGCCTCAGCCATGACCTCTGCTGGGCAGAAACCTGGGGCCTGGCCCCAGGGACTCTGCCGCTCAGATGAGCAGAGCCTGATAAAGGGCCAGTGGGAGGGAAGGGACACCTTGGGGACAGTTTTCCTGGAAGTTTTGGCCCCTTGAAGCCAGCTGGGGGCAGGGAGGACTCTTGCTCCTCTGGACTCCTGGGAGGGCCTGTCCTGTGCCTGGCCCACCCAGAACAGCCAGAGGAGCCCAGAGCTGCTGCCACCACTGAACACTGTTGCCCCGCGGGGAGGAGGCTGAGGCCTGAGACCAAGAAGCACCAGGCGCAGCTGGTGTGAGATGGACCAGGTCTGCCTGCTGTGATCTGTCTCTGCGTCCACCACCTTCCACCCGTCCAGCCATGGGGGGATTGGAGAGGTCCCATCTGGGCCCGTGACCTCAAGGCACCAGGCTAGGCTCCAGGAGGACCCAGCTTGAGCTGTGGCCGCAGGGTCTTACATTGGGCGTCCAGGCCTGGATTCTTCTGGTCTCCCTTTGTCCCAGAGTCTCCAGGCCTGGTCTTCTCTCCTGTAAGGTGGGGACCGTGCATTCTCCTCCTGTGGACAGTCACACCAGGCAGTGGCTGGAAGAGGACTTGAGCAAACTCCTGGTTCAGCACAAATGGCGGAAGCTGTTTATCAAACAGTGGGGACTTTTGATGCCACCACTTCTGACTGTCTCCCAGCTCCCCTCTCCCGCTTCTGGGCTGGTTGGTTGGTGCTCCTCCCTCTGCACCGTGCCCTGCCCCCGCCCTCCAGCCACAGCCGCAGCTGCTCACTCCCAGGACACCGCTGCCTTGGGCGCTGGAGTGGTGTCCTCCCGGTTCTCCGAGGAGGAAACTGAGGCTTCGTGGTGTTCAAGCCAGGGCACTAGCCCTGTCCTCCTGGGTGTTCCTGCAGTTCTGTCCCCTTGCACTTGAGCCAGGCAGCAGCCAGGGTCTGGCTAGCTGGGGCTGGTCTCTGTGTTCTCAGTGGGCATCCCTCCTGTCCTCGAAGGGTCAGTCCTGCCTCTGGTCCCTGGACGGCCCTCACCAGGGTGGTTATGGCTTGGTTCAGCTGCCATCTCCTCCGGAGGCCTTCACCTGGACAGGTGCCCCATGTCACCTCTGAAGTCCTCGCAGCTCCAGTGCCCCTGGGTCCAGGCACTCCTGCCCAGGGGGCTCCCCTGTGTGCTGGTGACGAGTCCCTGGCTGCACGCTGCCCTGCCGGCCTGGCTGCCCTTCCACTCTGGGGTTCTGGAGGGGCTTGTCCAGCAGGAGTTTTGGCCTCTGAACCAGAGGTCCATGGAAACCCAGCCAGGCGTGGACCTGACCTGGTGCTGGCGATGGCGAGGCCCTTGCCTTGGGAGCCTCAGAACCGCCTCCACCTACTCACTCGAGCGCTTTGGCTCGCTGGCCTGCTGATCGGGCACTGTGTGAGGAGTCCTCCTGCTGGCCACGTGCCCCAGGCTTAAGCCTGTCCCGTGAAGGCATCACCGTCCATCCTGACGGCTGCCAGCCCTGAGCAGGGCCACCTCCCGCACAGAGGCCTCTCCCCAGGGAGACCCGACCCTGGCTCCCAGCTCTGATCTTGATCAAGGAGAGGCTGCTCTGCCACCACCCAGCTGAGCCTGCCCCTCCCCGACGCCTGCTGGGAAGCCCCGAGCCAGGTTGCAGCCAGCTGGGGAAGGGACCTCGAAGTGTGTGCTGGGACTTGTCCCCTGGGGCTGGGTGTTCGCAGCTGCCCCTCCAGGCTCAGAATGGGGCTGGGAACGAGGCCCCGGGGGAGCAGGCTCTCACGGCTCTTTACCAAGTGACTTGAGGCCTTGGCTGCTCCAGTTCTCCAGTTCCCTCAGCTCTGGGTTTTGAGCGCCTTGGATTCTTTCTGGGTGAGGTCGGGAAAGAGGGATGGCAGTGTTAATAATGGAGATAATAGCCATGGCTTGTATTTACTGAGCACTTACTGTGGGCTGGCTTTGTTCCAGATGTGTAAGGTGTCGATTCCTCTTGCTGCTCCAGGCCTGTTGTCCATGAGGGACTGAGGCACTGAGTGAACTGACAGCTCTCAGTCCATTTGGAGGAAGAGGAGACGGAGGGTCCTAGAAATTAGCCCTGTAGGACATTCCTCTACAGACAGTGAACAGGAGTGTGAAGCCACCAACCAGGCCCCGAGCCCTAAGAGTGAGCTGGCAAAGGAGGCTAGGGCAGGGGTCTTCCTAACCCCTGCCTGGGACTCCCTGGTGTCCTCAAAGGGGCTGTGTCCAAGTGAGCCGTGTGGCCCGAGGAGCATGTTCCTGGTGGCAGCATCCGCTTAGGCCTGCAGGACTGTCTGAACGCGCCTGGCCGGGACTGAGGTTAGGGGCCGAGCCCCCGGTCTGCCTCTGGCCGAGAGGCCTGGGAGCCCCTTGGCGCCCGCTGCTGAGTTGCTTGTGCGGTTTTTACAGCTGCTCGGGGAGCTGTAAGTCTGCGCGCCTGACTCCTGTGTATTTAAATTCTCGGCCATAATGTTATATTAACTCACGTTTTGCAGTTTCCTGGGAAGCTCTGTGTACATTGCAGGGCGGGGAGGGAAGGGAATGGCCGGGCCTGTGGACAAACAGCTTGAGTGTGCCCGGCCCCAGGGGCTGACCTGGGTCCCCCACCTCTGGCACTCGTTCCCCACATGGCTGCAAAGGACACTGCCACGTGGCTGGCCAGCTGGGGTCCGGCTCTGCATGGCTCTGGGCTGGGAGAGGTCATGGGTCTGCGTCTTCTGACCGTGCGTCCCTCCCGCATCCACCCCACACACGTGCTGAACACCCCCCGTGTGCCAGCTTGAGACCGCAGGAGGGTCCCTGACCCTGCCCCGCTGGGCGTGCCGAAGAGATGGACGTTAACTCGGACAAATAAACATACAGGGCCTGCTTGGGCTGGGATGTCCTCGGGGGAAAGTGAAGCCAGGGCTGGGATGTCCTTGGGGGAAAGTGAACCCAGGGCAGAGGGGGGCGCTCTGGGGTGCTGATGGTGACCACCCAGGCACAGGCCCTGCTCTGCCCATGCTGACTCAGTTAACCACACAGCAGGGCCCCAAGGGACTGTGCCTAAGGTCAGCGACTGCCAAGTGCCAAAGCGTCTGACCCGGCTGTCCCGCTGCCTGGTGCGCGTTCTCACCACTGTCTGCGGCGCTTGGAGAAGGGCGTCTCCAGCGGCTGGAACAGAATGTGCAAGGCCGGAGACTGGCACATGGCTGCGGAGCTGGGGGAGCAGCTGTGTGGCCGGGGCAGGGAAGCCGAGGCTGCAGGAGGCAGGCTGACCTGGGCTCATGCACGCTCGGCCTGTCCCGGCACCAAGGCAGCAGTTGGGGGTGAGGAGGGTGGTAAGCAGGAGGGCAGAACCTTGGGGTGCAGCAGTAGGGCAGGATCTGGGTGCTCGTGGGGGACCTCTGGGTCAGTGGGCTGGACTGAGGGGGGAACCAGACTCCCAGGAAAGGCCTGGCCAGGGGATCACAGCCCTGCTGGGGATCAAAAGCCAGGACTTCCCAGCTGGCTTCCCCGTGGGGGTGAAGAGGGTCTCCGGCCCAGCCCGACACTCGGCTCTGCCCTTTGCTCAGTGCCTCAGTTTCCTCATCCAGAAACGGAGGTCCTGCTGCTCAGGAAGGTGGCAGCTTAGAAGAAGGTCCCCAGGTTGTGAGAAGGGAGCTGGCTTGCCCAGGGCCCTCTCCAGGTCCTCTGGTGGCCAGGCCTCAAAGCCGTGGACCCTGGGGAGATGCCTGGGGTTGGGACCCTGCCTCTCCAGCAGAGTGAGGCTCACACAGCCTCCCCTGGCTGCCCAGGCTGAGCGGACCCAGGAAGGTCGGCACTCCTGGAGAGTGCAGTCAGGTGGCCAGGCCGCAGGTCACCCTGCCTATGGGGTTGGGGGGGCCGGCGGAGCTCTGGCCTTCCTGCAGCCGCGTCCTCTCCCAGCCCTCCAGCTCAGCCTGGCCCTTCACATCTGAGCTGGGCCAGCGCCCCCTCCAGGAAGCCTTCCCTGGCTGCCCGACACCACGCACCTGTGCTCACATCACTAGGGTGGACCTTGCTGCCTCCGAAGCCGCCTGGGGGCTCCCTGCACCAGTGGCTGTGTCTGAGTCCTCCTGGGCCCAAGTGCCCCTCAGAGGGAAAGGCAGGTGGGCGGCAGGGCCCTGAGCCTGGCTGGGCAGGTGCCACCCCCTGGCTGGTTTCCTGGCTCCGGGCTTTAGCTGGCCACTTGGTTGATTGGGGGCCCCTGCACACCCAGGCCTGGAGGGAGCTGCCACCCCATTTCAGAGAGCAAGCCCTGGTGACATCTCTGTCTGGAGGTCCCAGGAGTGGTGACACTGAGCTCGCAGTGCTGGTGTTTCGCAGGCTGGTCACCTGTGGTCTGATGACTTGGCGCCTCGGCCCCTGACGAAGGCTCGGCCGGGCAGTGCTGGGGGTCACTGGGCAGAGGGGGTCCTGCCCCCTCATCGGGCCGGAGCCTGCCTCCTGGAGTCGTCCCCAGCGCCAGCTCTGTTCTCTTAATGAGGACGCTCTTCTCTCTCCCCGCCATCCCCCCTTCCTCCAAAATGGATTTACCGTCCGCTCCACCCTCCTCCTCCCCTCCGCTCACGGGCTGCCGAGGGAAGTGGAGGGTGTTATTGTATATTTTAGCCGATTGTTCCCCGTACGCCCCAGTCTCTTTGGGGTGGGTCTGGGGGGATGGGGGAGTAAGTAAATTATATATTGAACTCCTAACTGGAGCTGAGGCCTTGTGGTTTCCATGGCAACCAGGCTGGAAATAGCTCGGCGTGACATCAGCACGGCACAGGTATAGCCAGATCCAGCCGTTCCCCAAACAAGCTGGCTCTAAGGGGAGCAAGGGATGTGCTGCTAATTAGCATATGCAAATAAGGCCTGGTGAGCAGGGCGGGGCCTGGGGAGCCCAAGCCAGGCTGTGGCCATGGCCAGGGCCTCTGGCAGGTAAGTGGGCCGGCGGTGCTGGTGGGGTCAGGGCCCAAGCTGGCCTGGCACACACCCTATTGTGGGGCTTGTCTGGGCCTCCAGTGAGGGGCCCAGGCTGCCTGGGCCTGCCTGCCCCGTGGGGCTCTGGGAGCAGGGCCAGCGGGGCTGCCAGGGGATAGGCAGGCACACGTGTGAGGAGCTGGGACGGTTCCCTGCCCAGGCGCGAGTGTATCTGGCCCTTCGTGGCTTATGGGCACTTGGAAACCAGCTACCTAAGTGGGCCCGTTTTTCTTACCAGGTCTGTGAGGGGCATCGACCTGCGCCCATCTTGACTCCTGGCCAAGGCCCTCCACTCCCCAGGCGTGGGAAAGGCATGGCCCCCTCCCGCCATCCCTAGCTGCTCTGTTGCCGCCCCAGCACCCCTTCCCACCACCCCACAGGAGGAACGAGCAGAGCCCTGTATCTTCGGGTCATGCTTGCCTGACCCGCTGTGCCACCTTGGGCCTGTCACTTGGTCTCTCTGAGGTAGTGTCTGTCAGGGGCTCTCCTCCACCCACATCCTTTGCAGGGTGGTGAGGGGCTGATGAGGCAGGCTAATGAGGAGACCCTGGGAAGGGCCTGGGGGTGCAGGGGCCCAGACAGGTGGAGGTGGAAGGGCTTGCTGTCCGCAGTGTTTACAGCACGGCCGGGCACCGGGCGCCACCCCCTGTACCACCCCCACCACACACACACACACATGCTGTTTTGGGTAAGACTCCAGAGCTTGCAGGTGAAACATTGCCACCTTCCATGTGGTGATTCCACGCGAGGGCTCTTGGCCCAGCTGCCACCACTCTGCCGGCTGTGGCTGAATGAGGTAATCTGTTCACTCCAGCAAGTGTCCAGCATGTGCCAGGCCAGCCGGGCAGTGGGGGCGGGTGGGTCGAGTTAGACAGCCCGCCGGAGCACTTGGTCTGCAGGGGAGGCGGGCAGAGACTGGCCAGTGCTCCCTGAGGGAGGATTGCCCAAGGTATAGGACCTCGGAGTGAGGCCTTCAGGGCCGCCAGAGCCCACTTGGCAGTGCAGGAGTTTGGGGAGAGAGAAGTGGGTGAATCCAGAGACTCAGAGGTGGAGGCACCTGACATTTGGCAGGAGAGTGACATTTGACTAGAGTAAGTTGGGGGGATGAGACCAGAAAGTTTCTCCAGTTCAAGTTTAAGGACTGGAAGTCCAGTTCAGATGTGATCTAGGAGTCAGTAGGAGCCATTGATGGCACTGGAGCAGGGGAGTGATCAGATCTCAGCTTCAGGAAGAAAAGCTGAGCCAGAGAGGGCCTGGCATGAGGCACACGGAATGGAGGTGATGGTGGCCCTGGTGGTGGTGTTGATGGCAGGAAGTCAGTTCCTGTTCCTCCAGGGAGCCCTCTTAGCCAAGAGCTGCTCCTTGTCTGGGCAAAGGGAAGTTCTTTGTTGTGGGGCCTTGGTTTCCTGAGCCGTCAAGTGGGGCAGTGGGGGACTGAGGCTGTGGGTGTGCCCTGCTCCCCTCCTGGGACCAGAGGGGAGCAGGGGCAGGGTGGCGCCGCTGCCTCACACACTCAGAAGGAGTGGCAGGTGCTCACACCTGCTGGGCTCTGGCGTGCTCTGCCCTGGCACAGGTGTGGCTTCCCCCGAGGGTCCCCGTGTCCACGGAGCAGGCTCCTGGCCGAGGGCTGCGTGTCTGGCCACCGTTGTCATCCAGTGGTGACCTAGAGGGCAGTGGAGCAGGGTGTTGGCGCCAGGCAGTGTGCTCACGGTCAGCACGTCCAGGGGGCCATGACTCGGGGTGGCAGGGAAGGGGCCCTGTGTGGCCAGGTACTTTTCTGCAGTCTCTGCAACTTCTAGGAACCGGGTGACTGACTGGGTGCAAACTGTCAGGGCCAAGGGACATGAGGGCCAAGCCGGGACCTTTGCTGAAACCTTCTCTTTCAGACCTTGTCTGATGGCCCTTGGCAGTTCCCGGAGTAGGACCCACTGCCCTGGGTGGGACTCAAGTTGTAGATACCAAGACCCACATGGCCCAGAGCCACCTCTCCTCCCCTCTCTGTGAAGCCCGTTTCCTCTGAGCTCAAAGTGCTGGAGCCCAGACTTAGTGCCAGGTCAACAGGGCCCTGGGCACCTGGCGATGGCCCCTCCCCCTCGTGGCCCTGCCCTCCAGGGGCTTGGGCAGAGCTGGAGGTGTGCGTGTGAACTGTGGCCCTATGGGGGTCAGTGCTGGGGTGAGGTCCCCAGTGGCTGGATGAGGGGCTGTGGGGCCGAATCCTGCAGGACCAGATGCAGGCAGCGGGGACTGTCCTGACTCAGCCTCGGCTCCTCTGAGCCTCCTGGCCTGACAGGTTGACCTAAGGGTGAGCCATTTGGTCTTCCCAGCTGGTCTCCTCAGAGTGCTCCTGGGGTTCCCAGCCGGAGGTCAAGAGCCCACGGTCTGGGCTAAGCAGGGACTTGGAGAAGCCTCGTTTCCACAGGGTCCGGTTGGTGGCATCCCCACGGCACTCAGTGCCACCCCGACCCCAGGAGTCTCGTGGCACTTTGCTGCCTCTTGCCCGTTTGCACCTGTGCCCTTCCTGGCCTGCACGTGTGGGCGGGCCACCCCTCTCAACCACCCAGGGCTCCCTGGGACTGGATAAAAGCCCCAGCCCCCGATGCAGCCGCTTGTCTCTGACTCTGCTTGTGCTGTTCCTTTGCCTGGACACCTTGCCCCTGCCCAGCTGCCTCTGACCCATCGGCCACTCTCTGATGATACCACCTCTATGTCCTCCCTGACCAGCCCTGTCCCAGGTGGGTGGGTGACTCTTCTGTGCTCCCACTGCTCTGGGCCCTGAGCCCTGGGCCCCTTGTCAGCGGCTCTGTCCACACCTTTCTGTGACCACCAGCCTGCAGCGTGACACTTGAGGTGGGAGTCCCACTCAATTTTGCCCTCAGCTCAGGACCTTGCTGGGTGGACTCAGTGAACGTCTAAGTGGGTAAGTGAGCGTGGAGCTGCTGTCCTGCCTTGGCCTGGCTTTGGCACCTGCCTGGACTGCACCTCCCTCCGCACCGCTGCCCTCAGCGTGCTTCCTCTGCGCCTGCGCTCACCTGCCCACCGCCTTCCTGAGGACTTTAGGCAGAGCCTGCTGGGCTTCTCTCCTACAGCCCCGGCTTGGCCCAGCACCTCGAGGCCCCCGTTGGCTTCTCCCACTTTCCATACTTCAGGCCTATTGGGTGTTTGTCAACTGCCGATGGACTGAACCTTCTGGAACCTTCCCTCTAGGCAGGCTTTTGTCCTGCGGGATTCTCTGCAGTGCTGCGGCCTCCCGTCTGGCCCTGGGTTTCCCTCAGCCACTGCTTGATTGCCAGCATTTCTGGAAAAGCCTGTGGACGCTGCGTGAGCCCTGGTCCAGCTCCCGCCATCTCCACTAGCAGCAAGCCCAGGGCAGCGTGCTGCTGTGCTGGCAGCTGGAGGCCCGGCAGGAGGGCCCTGCCCTGCCCTCCCTGGGTCGGATGTGTGGCCAAGCTCTGGCACCCAGGCTCGGGCCCCCACTTCTGATCCACCTGGTGGAATCCCTTCTCCAGGAGCGAGTCTGGAGGCCTTCCAAGCCTTCCGGAACCACCCACCCGCTCATTCACTCTGCACGATTCGCCGGGTGCTTGCGTTGTGCCGGCTCTCCGCTGACCTGAGGTAGAGTGAGTAACAGAGGGAGCCAGGGCAGGCTCCCCGCTCTCGCCTGGGAGAGGCAGGGCTTCCTGCTGCCCCTCTGCTCCAGCCTCATGGGTGCAGGCTCTGCAGGCTCCTCTTCCCGCTGGTAATTGTCAGCTCCCAGCCCTGGGAGGCAGCTGGGCCAGGTGTGGGCCGCCCAGCCACCCGCCTGGCTGCCTGCCCACTCACCGCTGCAGGAGGCCTCGCTGCCTGGGGTTTGAGCTCCTCCGAGGGCCTGTGATGCGGCCGTAGGGAAATCATTTTCTGACAACAGCCATCAATTTTGCTGAGAGCCCATTGGCGCTCTGGCAGCCTGTCCCTCGGCAGCGGCAGCTGGTCCGTGTCAAGCCCCTCAGTGTCCTGATGACAGAAGCGATTTGCATTAGGCATCTGCCCCGGAGCACACGTCCGGAAGAGACAGATTCCGGCCAGTTCCAGACACGCACCGTATCACCTCCAAGTTTATCTGCAGGTCATTGGCTTGGTGGAGATGCCTCCCTACCTTAGGGTGACCATCCATGTGGGGCCCTGTGGGGCAGCCCAGCCTGGGCCCTCAGGAACAGGGCTCCCCACTGCCCCGATCTACCGAGTCACAGGCACTGGCTTGGCACAGTGGCACAGCAGTCGGGGCTCTGCCGTTGTCCTGAGAGGTTCCGGACAGGAAGGAGCTGGCGTGCACGTGTCTCGGGGGAAGAGCATTCCGGGCAGAGGGAACAGCCTGTGCAGAGCACCCGAGGTGGGGCTCGGCTTGCCGCGTTGATGGAGCAGAAAGACTTCTGTTGAGGCTACAATGAGCCTTGGGTGCCCGGGAGTCATGGAGGGTAGAGCCAGGTCTGAACGGCCCCAGCTGCAACCTGAGGAAGGCTAGATGAACGCTGGCAGGTGACGGAGGAAAGCCCTGGAGGAAGTGCTGTGGGGTGTGAGCCAGGAAGGGGAGCAGGATCTGCCTGGTGGAGTTTGTGTGGCAGGCCTGCAGGAGCAGCCGGCAGGCAGGGAAGGCCTGGGCTGGGTGAGTCGGGCCACCTGGGGTCTCAGGCCTTAGGTAAGTTCACCTGGTTGGCCCCGCGGGCTCAGCAGCCTTAGGGTTAAAGTCCTGTACGCTGGGTTCACTCGCATCCCAGCAGCCTCCCTGCAGGCCTCCTGAAGCCACCCAGTGAACACTACAGCCCATCAGTGTACGAGAACACCTGCTCTCCTGGGTGGGGAGGCCCAGGGAAGTGGCATGGCTTGTGCTGGGGCCACAGTGTGCTCACGGTGTGGGCCAGATAGAGGATCCCACTGGGAAGCGAGCTCGAAGCTGACTGTCCTGAATATGCCTGGCAGAGAATGGCCAGCCACCCCAACTCCCACCCCGGCTCCCAGGGCCCCAGATGTCCTCCGGCACCTCTCCCAAGGCTGGGCACCCCTGCCTTGCCCTGCTGCTCAGAGATAGGGACGTGCTCTGAGCTCCCAGGGACCTGTGGTCTCCTGGCTTTTCATGGAGGGATGACACGTCACATCTTTCAGACAGGAGCCTGAGGCCCAAGCACGGAGGGGAGATGACCTGTGACTTGGGCAAGAGCAGCTGTGGGTCTAGGCAGTGGCCGTGAACATGACCATCAGTTAGGACTTTCCCACCCCAGGTCAGCTGGGAAAGGCCCCTGGCCTGGACCTGGTGCCAGGAGATGACATTTTTGGGCAGGCACCTCTGCCTCCCTGACCACATCTCTGTCAGCAGTTGTGCCCGGGACCCCTGCTAGAGCCTGCTACATGTGGAGGGCCAGCTGGCTACGTGTGGGCAGCAGCTCAGTGGCCTGGCCACCCACCTGTGTCCTACTTGCTCTCACTGTGCTCACATGTCCGTCTTCCAAGGGGAGCAAGTGTGGACCTGCGTGGGCCAGCCCTGGGCCAGCTGTGCACTTCCTAATTGGTCCCCTCTAGGCCGTATTTTCTCGGGTATTGATGAGCCAGTGACACAGCCCGAAGCTGAGCTGAACTCAAGACAGATCGAGCCTGTGCCTCATCAATCTGCCCACAGCCTCTGTGCCTGGCTGCCAGGAGGGAGGGCAAGGCTGTGCGGCCCTTCAGGCTCCCAGAGGGGTCTTTGCAAACCACACATCTCCCTGTCCTGTCGCTCTGTTGTTTCCCATCCTCGAATTTGCAGGGTGACCAGGTCTGGGCAACCCACTGGTAGAGGAGGATAAACTGCAAGTTGCTCAGCCCAGCCCAGGCCCTATCCCTCTGCACCCTGGGGCCCCGCCCATCCTTTGCTCCTGTTCCAGCCAGGAGGCTGCCACTTCTGCCACAAGCCATGTCCTCTACAAGCCCTGTCATTTATGTCTGGCGGAAACATGGCTCCCTCGGAGCTCAGACACACCAACTGGATTTCTGTTGTCCTCCATGGTCCCAACGCCTCCTCTCTCCTGCTGAACCCTCCAGACCACTGCAATCAATGAGTTATTTGTGAGATCCTGTTACTATCTGTCTCCCCCAGAAGCAGGCTCTGGGCCTCCAGGAACCATTCCTGTATCTGCAGTACCCAGCACATAGTAGGCCCTCAGCAAATGTTCAGTGCATGAATAGTTCATGACTCTTTGCCCTAATTAAAAACTTTGGCTGTTGTGGTGGCACACACCTATGATCCCAGCAGTTCAGGAGGCTGAGGCAGGAGGATCATGAGTTAAAAGCCAATCTCAGCAACTTAGGTCCTAAACAACTCAGTGAGACCCTGTCTCTAAATTAAAAAAAAGGACTGGGGATGTGGCTCAGTGGTTAAGCTCCCTTGGATTCAATTCCCAGTAACCCCGCCTACCCCCAAAAAAGTTAAAAAAAACTTTTGTTTTGCACTGCCTCCCTCTGGGATGAAGTTTGAACTCAGTCGTCATCAGGGCTTTTGGGGTTCGGTTGAAATGATTCCCTGTGCCTGGCAGTTCTGTTCCTTTGCCTAACTCCTAGGCAGCCTTCAGAGCCCAAAGAGACACCATCTTTCCTGTGAAGTCTTCCAGTTCAGCAGCAGCTGGGCACCAGCTGTGTGCAGGGCACGGGAGACATACTTGGGGCAGCCAAGGTGGAGTCGGCCCCATGGGAGAAACCTCAGTGCATCCTGATGGCTGCAGGTTGGTCCTGGCACCGCCCCATTCCACAGCAAGGACAGCAAGGCTCAGGGAGGGAGCAGAGCCTGCAGCAGGTCACTGGAAAGCTAGACTCCAGCCAGAGCCCCTTCACCAGCTGCCCACTCCATCAAGGAGGGTGTGGCAGGCCAGGGCCTCGGGAAGAGTCCTGGCCGGCCATGGCAGGACAGGGAGCCCTAGCCATGATTTTGGGGAACTAGGTCTGGGCTGGGACTGGAGGAAGACTCCACATTTTCCGGGAGAGGGTGCAGGACACTAATGGCACTGGCCCAGGTAGGTGGAGGGTGGGCCACAGGGGCTGCTGGAGCAGGTGGGGAGAGGGGAGCAGAAAGGAAGAAGACTGGCAGAGTGGGAGGGATCTGGGGAGGGGTTGAGTGTCATGTGAGGCTGGTCATCCTGGCATGTGGTCAAAGACTCTGGCTTCTGGCAGCCCCCAGGCTCTGCTCCCTCATTTGTCCTTGTCTAGTGTCTGCCCTATTCCCTAGCAGTGCCCCCCAGGCTGGCAGGGCAGGTGAGGGCTACTGGCATGTATCCCTTGGGCAGGGATTGAGGCTCTCGCATCTGTCTCATGGCCATTCTGGAGCTCCCTCCCTGTGACCCACTGTCCGTGCTTCTCATGGCCTCTCCAGCAGCAGTCTGGACTAGCTGGCTCCCTGGTGTGTCCTTCAGCCCTCCACCTGGCTGCAGATGCCATTGTCCACCCTCAGTGCTCAGTGCCCCTTGGGAAACCCTGCTCAGACCTGCCTCAGTATTGGACGGACCTGGGATGGCGTGGGCATTCCTGGCCCATTTCGCCTTTCCCTCTGCCCAGCAAGGCAATGCCACATCTGTGCAGGGAGGTGGAGCCAGGATTCAGACCCAGGTCTGGCTGACTCCAAAGACCTGCCTTGCCTCTGGCTTGGGGGTGAACCCTCCTGGTCCCCACTCATCCCTGCTCACCATGGTCCTCCCATCGTTTGAGGCCCCACGTGGAGCACCCAAGCTCAGTCCTGGCGTGGAGGAGACTCAGGGCTCACTGGTTCATTCACCCCCAGGTGTCTCCTGCCTGCCCACCACCTCAGGCACCTCTCGGCCCTGGGACAATAGAAGTTGAAGTTTCAATCATGGTTTTCGCTTTTACGACTTCACCTAGGGTGTTCTGGGACCTCCAGTAAGTGATCTCTCTGATCTTCATTTGTGAGATGGGGTGACACTAGTGCCTCCCCAGAGTGGTCGGAAAAAGCCATGCCTGGCACATAGTAGGCCCTCCTCTCCCCTCTGTGATAGTCCCACAGGATCGTGGCTCCCTCTCACACGTCTGTCTCCAGTGCTGTCTGACCTTCAAGGAAGCACCTCCAAACCCTCTGCTGGTGGACATCTTCCTCTGACCTGTTTCACCTCCTGCCCAACTGCAGACACCTTGGGGCTGGGGCCTGCCCCCCGTGGCCCCTCATCCCACCCCAGCCACCAGACCAGGGCTCTGCACATAATAGACACTTAATACATGTTTATGGAATTGAATTAACGATAAAACGAGATAATGGCCTGGAAGGAGCCGGAGTTGTTAGGAGGGAATGCACAGCGTAAAACCAGGCATATTTTTTTAAGCAGATTAATCTGGTCTTAACTCATTCTAATAGCCTGCGCCCCTATTGGCCAAGGCCATTAGAATAATATATGGCCAGGGCCGAGGAGCTGGGAGACGGCGGTGCCTCAAAGTTCGTCTTCCAGAGGGTACACAGCAGGCTGCCTCCCACCTGCCCAAGCTGGAGCCCAGAGAGCCTGAGGGACCTGCCTGGGGTCACACTGGTGGGCTGGGGAGGGCAGAAAAGATGCTCAGAGAGGCCCTGGGGCTTGGTGGAGGACCTGCAGTGCTGGGGGCGAGATGGCGCAGGAGGCCTGCTCTTCTGGAAGGGACCCCCCTCTCTACTTGATGCCTGGAGCCAGAGTGCCGCTGCCAGGTTCCTACCCCTGCGGGCTCTGTCACTCAGTCCCTCACCTCTGAATCACCTTTCTCCCAGTTGGGGAGTCCAGTTTAGTGCTTCAGAATGCACGAGCCCTAACAGGTTGAGATCCGAGGGACCCAGAGTTCAGGGAGCTACTGGAAGGAAGGAATGGCCAGCTACAGTCGGTAGTGAGGCTGCTGTGGGTCTCAGAGCATGGCCTCCGGGTCACCTTTCCAGCTGTCTTCTGCTCTAGTCCTGAGTACGGATGGAAGGCAGGCAATCAAACAGCTGGGTTGGGGAAGGAGACTCGGGGTGGTAACCAGAGAAGGTTCCTCAGTCAGGGGGAGGAAGACGGCCACGGTCTGACAGTCAAGCACCACTGTACAAAGTCGGGGACAGCTGCCACAGTGGGTTTGTGTGTGACTGTCCCTCAGCTCATCTTGGAGGCAATACTGTGCTGTTGCACCCGGTGACTTGGGTGGGTGCCCAGTCCTGGCTCTGCCTCACCTCAGTCTTGAACAAGCGTTGTCCCCCTGGCCAGGAGAGTGGTGGCAGTGGCGACAGTGCCCAGGGTGGCCCAGGCCTGGGTGAAGTGCTGTTCCCTCATTCCCCCTCCAGCCTGCCAACGTCCAGCTCAGGGCTCATCTCAGGCCCCATAGTCCATGGGGTCCCGTGGGGATCAAGGGTGTTAGAGGTTGAGGAGGTCTGTCTCCACTGGAGGCTTCCCCCATTCAGTCTGCTGGGGGAGCTGCCTGAGCGGGGGGCGTCCTGGTGGTTCCCCTCACCGCTTCCCACCTGCCTCCTCGCAGGCGGACGATCCTCAGCTGCTGGCCCAGCCTGGCAGGGCGGCTGCAGCTTTAGTCAGCCATCGCGCTGCTCTCCTTGGAAGGAGAAATTGCAGGTGGCAACTCGTAATTTCCCAGGCTTCTCCCTTTCATTAATTTCTCCCTGCAAAATGGAGGCTTTCTGCTGAGCCGGGGAGCTGGCAGCGAGCGGCACCGCTGGGCCAGCCGCGCTCTGCTCCAGGTGGGGGCGGCGGCCACTGCGCCCCTAGCAGAGGTTTATTCTGGGCTCAGGTTGGCTCGCTGGGCCCCACTGGGTCTGGGAATTGCTTGCTTCGCCCTGTGCTTGCTCCATCCCTGGTGGCGCTGGCGAGGGGAGGTGGAGGTGGGAACCTGTGGATCGTGAGGGGACAGAGGTGTCAGGGCCCTCAGGGACACCTGCCCTCTGCACCTCGAGTTCCGCTGGAGTAGGCTTCTGGCTGCCAGCACCCTGCCTCCCAGCACTGAGCACTCTGCGGGCCAGGCCTTCATGGAGACGGATGGGGGCATGAGTGGTGGCCCCAGGGCCCTGGGGGACACAGGTGGCACACTGATGATTACGCGGCTAAGGCTGATGCTGGATGGCCAGGGGTGTGGAGGCCAGAGTCTGGGAGGAAATGGGAGTTGGGTGGGAAGGAGGTGCAGCAGGTACTGAGCAACGGAAAACATCTGTCCGTCCACCCTTGGAGGGCAGTGAAGCAGCTGGTAGGGGATGACAGCATGGACTTGGGATGAGCCCGGTGCCCAGAGTGAAGCGTTCTGTCTCCCCTGGGGACTGGGGGACTCTCGGGTAGGTGTGCAGTTTGGAGACACCTGTGGTTGGCCCATGTGGAGAGCGTTTGGGAGTGGGACTGTGGGAGGGGTCCAGGTGGGGTGCAGTTCAGGCCCTGCTGTCCCTGGGTGACCAGGTGCATCTGGCGCTGCTCCGGGGGCCTCTGAGCCTCCTCGAGACTGCTTCCAGTTTGGAAGGAGCACAAGCCATCAGAAAGACCCCAGGACACAGGGCTGCTGATGGCGCCTGGGCCAGGTCAAGCTGGAACTCTGGGCATTCCAACCCTGAACCTAGAGGAGGGTCTGGGGCCCACTGGCTGTCTGCCTACCTGGGGAGGAGCACCCCCCGGGTACATCCACCACGGCAGATGCAGCAGGGGCGCTCCCGGAGGCTGCCCAGCCCCTCGCTGTGGAGGAGTGAATGCTGGGCCCTCGGCACTCCACATTTTTGTGCCTCGGTTTTCCCAGCTGTAAAATGATTCTGCCCACCTCACAGAGTGGGCAGGGACTTAAGTGCACAGCCAGTGGCCTGCCTGGCACAGCAGCTGTAGACTGATCCATCCCTGCCACTTACCTCCACTGACGAGCCCCACCAAGAGGCTCCCTTCCCAGCCGGGGCTCCCCCCTCCTGCAGCACCCAGCTTCGCCTCCCCACCTCCCCCAGTCACCACCATGTTGGGCTCCACCTGCGTCTCCCCGAGTTTCCAGGCGGGACTCCAGTGCAGCTTTGATCTTTCAGGAGGAGAGGGCAGCTGAGGCCGGGAGCCGGCTGTATATTTCCTCCGTAATGGGGTATTAAGTCCAGAGCCCAGATGGGGATCTCCCTGCGGGCGGGAGGGGGTGGGGCACAGCCTGCTTCGTATCAGCCTGAAATATGGCCCCATCACTGCCAAACCTCAAAGGATGCTACCTTTGGGTTGGCTGGGAACCAGCTTTGATGTGCTAGCTGTGGAGGGATGGGCAGACCTTCCTGGCACGGAAGGGCTGCAGTCTCAGCCCCAGCTGGCTGGAATGTGGTCTGCCAGGCACCTGGGAGAGGGCCCCTTCCCTCCACCACCTCCTCCTCCACCTCTCCTCCACGCCCTCCCCTGCACCTCCCCACATCCTCTTCCTCTTTTCTCCTCCTCCCTACTCTTCCTCCTCCTCTTTCCTCGGGCCAGAGCCCTTCCCTGGCTGCACGCACCTGCCCCACCCACAGATCCATCTCTCCCGAAGGTCCCCTGTGTGAATGTAAAGGGCACGGGCTACCAGGAGCAGCTGCGGGTGTGAGCTTGGTCTTCCCTCCTGTCCAGGTTGGCCGTCCATTTTGAGGTGATTAGGAGCCAGGGCAGCCAGCCTGGAAGCCAGCCCCAGCCCCAGCCCCAGTCCCGTGCTCACCAGACAATTTGCTTCAGTTCTCAGCTTTCATGCCCTGGTCTGGAAAAGGGAAGGTGGTAAGAGCTGCCCTCAGGGTCTGTGCATGTTAGTGAATAAAGAATGCGGAGCTGGGATCCCTGTCTCTGAGTAAATGCTGTCAGTTGCTAGATTTGCTGTTTCTGTATAATCTAGGGCCAGGGGTGGGGCCTCCCAGCCTCAGTTCCTCTTGGTGAGGGTGGAGAGGATAAAGTTGGATCCTGCGTCGCAGAACTTGGCACACAGGGTTATCTGATAGGTGCCATGATGGTGGTTTCCATGAATACTTAAGTTCAGGGGCCAGGCAAGGTGGTGCATGCCTGTAATCCCAGTGACCTCAGGAGCCTGAGGCAGGAGGTTCACTAGTTCAAGGCCAGCCTCAGCATTTTAGTAAGGCCCTAAGCAATTTAGCAATTCCCATCTCAAAACAAAAATAAAAAAGGCTGGGATGTGGCTTAGTGGTTAAGCACCTCTGGTTCAATCCCCAGGACCAAAAGAAAAGACCCGCTCCAGGGTCTACTCAATTCACTGTATGCCAGTGCTGGAGGCTGGGTGGAGCCAGCTACAGCCCCAGCCTGAAGCTGTACCAGTTAAGTGGGGCACACATTCAGGTGAAGAGGTCCTTCCAGAGCCATAGCATGGGCAGGCAGGGTGGTCCTGGAGTGGCACTGCTGGGGCAGGACCATGGCCAGTGCCAGCTTCCTTTCTTCCTTTTTCCTCTCCTCCTCCCTGCCCCCATGGGATCTCTAGGAATCCAGCCTATCAAGGGCTCCTGTCTGCCCCCTCACTGACTGGTGGCCTTGGCAAGGCTTCCTCTCCCAGCCTTATTTCTTCATCTGTAAAAGGGGGTGGGATGGCTAGTAGCCTTCAGTGTTGGAGGCTGGGAGTGGGAGCCCCAGGTGGATACAGCTGCATTTTGGAGCCCATCACGCCCACACCAGACGCTTGACCCCAGGTAGGGCCCAGGCTGGAAGAAGTGTAGGGCTGCCTCTGGTTTTCACCTGTGACCCTCCCCCTACACCCTCAGCTGTTCTCAGCCAGAAAGCCTCCCACTCTCTGGGACCCTTTGGCTTGTCCCCAAGCAACCCCTCCCCTGGGGCCTGTCTGTCCCCTCATCATCCCTTCCAAGAGCCCCCACAACAGCCACCACCAGTCAGAGTGCCATCTGGTGATGGTCACCAATGCCCTGCAAGCTTGGGCCTCAGTTTCCCCATCTGGAGAATGGGCTGCCTCTACCTGGTAGTGCCATTATTGATAGCTTCCAGGCTCCTGCTCAGTGAGGGGTGCCCTCCCACCCTCCATGAGTGGCTCTCTTTAGCTGGCTCCAGGGTTGGAGGTAGGTCAGGGCCTGCTAGACCTGTCACGGGGGTCCTCTCCCAGGCCCCAGCAGTTCCTCCGAGACAGGGGCTCTTCCTCCACTGATTCAGGTAGAGGGACTTGCCTGAGGTCGTCCAGCTGTAAAGGGGGGCCTAGGGCCTGGAATATCCATGCCGTGTGGTAAACGTCGCAAGCTCCTGAGTCGGGCTTTCCAGGCTCCTGTATCTGCCTCCCACCCAGCCATGCCACTCACACTGTCCCTGGGGAATGCAGATGCTGTGGTCTCTGCCTAGAATTTTCTGTGACCTTGCCTGGAGTCTTCCTTTGGGAGACATTCCCCACCATCACTCCACAGTGGCCTCTGTCTCCTCCATAGGGGTCCCTGATCTTTGTCACAACCACATTGCAGAACTGCCCCTGTCCCGGCCTTTTTTTTTTTTTTTTTTTTTTTGGAAATAGGGACTGAACTCAGGACACTCGGCCACTGAGCCACGTCCCCAGCCCTATTTTGTATTTTTATTTAGAGACAGGGTCTCACTGAGTTGCTTAGGGCCTCGCTAAGTTGCTGAGGCTGGCTTTGAACTCACGATCCTCCTGACTCAGCCTCCCAAGTCGCTTGGATTACAGGCGTGGCCCACCACGCCCAGCCTGTCCCGGCCTTTGTGGGTGGGACACTGATTCTAAGAGTACAGGCCAGGCTGGAGTGAGGGGCAGGGCTGCCCAGGATTGGGCAGGTCAGGATGAAAGGAGGGTGGGAGAAGAGGCCCAGGTTGGCCTTGAGGCTGGGGGGGTTGAGCCTGCCTGGGCCTCCCTGAGACCTCTTGCCACTGACCTCCCCACACTTGTTCCCCAGCAGTCCCAGCCCTACTTCAGACCAACCTGGCTGCCCGGCCCTGGGACTTCGGGTCTTTCCTGACCCCCAGGCCCAGCCCTCTTTCCTTGACTTCCACTGTGTGGCCTTCTGCAAACCTCTGCCCTCTCTGAGCCTTGTGTCCCCACCCTGGAGCAGTAGGTCGGAGCCCTTCTGAAGCTGCAGCTCTGGGAGAGGTCCTGGGTTGGTCCGACTTGCTCCATGTCACCCACGTGGGGTTTTTGTTGTTTTTTTTTGTTTTTTTTTTTGTTTTAACTTGAGCCAATATTAAAATGGGGAAGTTTTCCGCATAAAACCCCAGCTTTCCGGCTTCTTTATAACTGGGCTGGCCGGCCACAAGCCCTCAAGATGGGAGGAGCTGGGTGGTCTTCCTCTTGGCCCCCTGCCCGGGCTGAGCGGGGGCCCTTCTGCCCGCCACTCTCCTCCAGGGGACCGGTGCCTGAGCCCGCCTCCCCCTCCTCCGCCTGAAGATAAACCTATTCTCCCCCAACCCCCCAATATTCTACACAATCTGCCTCGTTTTAAAATTCCTCCAGCAGCCCCAGGCCCGGCGGCTGCTCCAGCTAAGGAACCGAAGGAACGAGGCCGCACGTGACTCTGCTCTGCGGCTGCGAAGCTTTGATGTTGCGGTGATTGCGAGCGCCCCTCCCCCGCGCCGCTTCCTCCGCGCCCCCTCCCTCCCCTCCCGTCCCTCCCTCCCCTCCCGCCCCTCCGCGGCCTCCTCCCTCCCCACTTCCTCCTCTGCTCGCCTCCGCCCCCCCTCCAGGTACCTGCTAATCGCCCGCTGCTCCTGCGGTTCAGGACTCACCTGGCTTGGAGAGACCCAGCCAGATCCCCCCTGGGAGGTCGAGGTTTTGGGGTGGTGGGAGGGGGGCCTGCGTGGAGGAGAGGTGCCCGGAAGAGCTAGTAGTGACCAAGGGGGGCGTGCCTCCTGGGGAGGAGTGACAGCCCTCCGCCCCTACCTCGTGGGGTTCCTAGGTTCTGTCCTTGGGGAACCTGAGGCCCCAGGACATTGCAGGCTGGCCTGAGTTGGAGGTGGTGAGACTAGGCATTAGGGGTGAGCGGCCCTGGGGTCCACCCGCCCCAGCACAGCCAGTCCTCCCAGCTCTCAAGGTTGGACCCTCAGGGCTCCTGTCCAGGTTAGTCTAGAAGCCCCTCCCACAGAGCACAGAGGGCCCGCGTGGTGCAGAAGCCCTGGGTGTGTGAGCCCTGCCTCTAGTCACCATCCCAGACACACAGCGGGTGTCTCCTCTGTGCTGGCACGGTGCCCAGGGCCTCCCCGCCTGGTCCCTTCCTACACTGCAGGGATGGCTTCTTGGGAGAGCTGGCTCTGGACTGGCTTGGGGAGGCCCAGTGGGCCTGCCTGTGGGGAAGGGGCCGTCCCCAGCCCTGACTCCACACTCTGGCCCTGTCCTGTGCACTTTCCGTGCTTAAGTCTTCCTGGCAGGCAAGCCCACAGAAGACAAGAGCAGCGACAGAGCGATTGGGGAACTGTGTCATCCTGCCAGCCCGAAGGCCCACTGTGTGCCTGACATTCACGGGGGACATGCAGGTGTTATCTGTCCTGCTGCCCCCTCTGCAGGACCATCACCACACCATTCCAGGGTCACAGAGGTGTGCAGACTGACACGGCAGGTCTGGGCCCTCTGCTGGGGGTCTGGCCGCTTCTTGAAGCCCTCCCCTCTCGGGGTCAGCAGAAGTGCCCTTTCCTGGTGTCTGCTGTTTCCTCCTTGGAGTTGTTGTCACTGGCGCCTGCCTTTCTGGGGTGCCTTCTCCACAGCAGCCACTTCACACCTGCTAGGATTCCCAGCCATGGTCAGCCCGAGAGGGTAACTGCCCAGGTGCCATCCCTCACCTCTCTCTCCAGGGGGACTTATATCCCTCAAAGCCTCAGTGTCCTGGGGCATCCCCCTCTCCCTCTCAGCCTCCTGCATGAGCTCTGGGCCCTCCCCTGGGCTAGAGAATCTGATGAAAGTAGTGCCTGGGGCCTTGGTTTACACCCTGATTAGCTGTGCAACTTTGGGTAAGTCACAGGCCCTCTCTGGGCACATGAGAACAGGAGGTAGTGGCAATATCTTCTCTCCCACAGGCTTGTTTTGAGTAGGTTGAGAAGATAGATGATGGGGGGAGAGCAGCACTTTGAATAGAGGAGAGGAGAGCAGCTGAGCCGAGTGTTCACCTTTGTGTTCCTTGTGCCCAGCCGTGAACCCAGTGCATGTCACAGAGTCCGGCTCTGTGAGAGCATCAGTGACACAGGCCCTTGCTGTGGGTCTGTGGGACATCTTCCCGCCCTGGAACTCCTCCTCAACCACCACTTTATTTAGGGAATGTGTCGTCTGCCCAGGCCTGGTGGGTGACGGGCAGTGTCCCCTTGCCTGTTTTCTGGTTCTGGTCCCTGGTCTGCTCCCCAGTAGCCCTCTCTGTGCTCATTTTCCACATGGGCAGCTCCCTGCCCAGCACCGCCTGGCTGGGCTGTCTGGTGCAGGTCGCGGCACCAGGCCTGTCTGAGCTGGCGGAGCACGAGGGCAGGGGTGCAGTCTCTGAGGCCTGAGTTCCAATCCGGAGCCCCCTCCAGTTTGCTGTGTGGCTCTGGATGAGTTATTAAGCGCCTCTCAGAGCCCAGTTGCCGTGTGTGATGGTAACAGCATCTCCCTCCGGGGGGGGGGTCAGGCAGCAGCACGGAGGGCACCAGGCACAGCGTCCGTACTTGCTCGGTGTCAGCTGCGGTTGTTGCTGTTTTTATTATTATTTGACTTGAAAATCTCCTCCTGCTCCACGTGCTGTTCTACGACAGTTGTGGTTCATGAAAAGCTGAGCTGAATAAATGGGTACAGGGCCTCCAGGCCCCCACCTAGCCAGATGACGTCCCTGAGCCTGGGGCCTGGCATCGACAGGACCCCCTGAGGCTCTGGTGGTGAGGAGGAACTTGGCCCTGTCCTGGTGGCCTGGCCAGGGCCCCATTCAGGGGCGGGGGTCTCAGCCCTGCCTGGCCTGCCTCCCGGCTGACAGCTCGGGCACTGTGAGCTGGCTGCCAGCCAAGCTGCTTCCTCTCCCGGCTGGCTGCCATCCCGGGCCCGATGCCAGGGGGCCGGCTGGTGGGCAGCAGCTCGAACACCGCAGGGCTGTGATCCCAGCCAGGAGACTCCAGGCAGGGCTGGGTGTTGGAGCCTCCGACCGCCCCTTGCAGCCCTTGGGGATCTGGGCACAGCTGCATCAGCTCTTAGCACTGCCCCCCAAGTTGGCGCCTCTGCAGAGGGGATCTGTGGAATCCGCAGAGCAGATTAGTGGAAGCAGCAGTGAGAAGAGCACAGCCGGGGCAGAGGGGCCATGGAGCCTCCGTGCCCACATCCAGAGAGCGGAGCCAGTGTGGACCCCGGGGCCTATTTCATGGGCCAGATATTCAGCCAGCGCTCAGTGTCCTTGTGTGCAGAGCCTGTGTGGAGGCAAAAGATGAGCATCCCAGTGGCTGAGGCCTGGTTGGGGGAGGACAGGCTGCTGCTGAAGAGGAAGGTTATGGTCTGTGCTGCTGCCAGGCAACCCCAAGCACGTCCGCACCGGGCACCCGCTGAGTCCTTACAAACATGAGCTCACTCTGTAGTCCTCAGAAACTGCACTGAGGTGAGGTCTGTGCTTACCCATCCTGCAGGCGAGGAAACAGAGCCACTTCCAGCACACTGGACCTCGAGCAGGTGGGTCTCCGCACCTGCACCCTGGGGATGCCTGGATCTGAGCTGCCCAACACTTGAGGAACTGGGCATCCTGCATGGCACCCAGGAGGGCTCCCTGGAGGAGGGGATGATCCGGGGTGTGGGCTGAAGGCTGCCCTGGATAAAGGTAGCAGCCACCTTTGACAGAAAGCCAAGGTGGGGAGTTCAAGGAGGCGCCAGGGGGCTGGGACCTCAATGGCCTGAGCCAGTTGTGCAAAACTGTAAGGGAAGAGCATCCCAGGGAGGGGAACCAGAAACAGGCTTGGCGTGGCGGAAGGACCACAAAGAAGAGCAGAGGGGGTGCGCAGAGTGGCTGGGCTGGCTCACCGGAGGCAGGGCCACTGTACGAGGGGGACTAGGGGTTGTTCTGGGGCAGAGGCAACCATGTGCTTTGCTTGGGATGTTATATTTTTTCTCAGTCAAGGAGGAAGTGCCTTGGCTGGGGTTAGAAGAGTTAGATGCCAGGCTGTCACTGCCTCTCCTGCTGTGCCCAGCACCAAGTCATCTCCCTCAGTGATGGAGGGGGTTCGTCGAGTCTCTGAGTCTCAT
Organism: Glaucomys volans; assembly: GCA_020662805.1. Lineage (NCBI taxonomy): Eukaryota > Metazoa > Chordata > Mammalia > Rodentia > Sciuridae > Glaucomys > Glaucomys volans. Next base: position 123,057 of record JAJEJO010005782.1, on the reverse strand, counting down.
GCCCTGGGCTGGTGGTGTCCTGGGCAGGCCCAGCCTGAATGCCTCTGCCCTCCTTTCGGCTCTGCGTAGGCCCCTTGGGCAGCCTGAGCCCCACCGGTGCCTGGCCATGCTCTGTGCCCTGGACCAGAGGGCCAGCCGCCAGCTGAACTGAACTGAAGCCGCTGAGCACGTGGGGCCCCAGGCTGCATTCCACCGTGTCATTCGTTTGTATTTTCCCTTGCGGGCAGCCCAGCACTCTTGACTGACACCTGGTAAAACTGAACAGTCTAGGCTTGGCTGGTGACCACGGCAAGCCCCAGCTCCCCTCAGCCCTATTGTCCCTGTCTATGCAGGAGGCACCCTCGTCTACCCTGTGGTTGGCCGCGAGGCTTAAGCGGGAGTCTGCAAGTCCCGCCAGGAGGCTAGCCGGCCTCCATCAGTGGCCGCTGTTGCAAATATGAATCCGTAATCCTTGTGACCGCCGGGCCCAGCACCCTGGACAGCAGCGGCCTGGCCCTGCCCTCTCCCGGGGTTGGAGGGAGGTCCCATTCCCCCCGCAGGCGTCCCTGCCTCTGCCACGCCCATCCCTATCAGCGTCCCCAGGCCTCGCTCCCGCTCCCGCAGTCTTTAGTCTTCGGCACAGTCTGGTAATTAAAAACCTTCAAGGGGGACTTTATTGAGTTAGCATTAGTTATTTTGTCAGGCTAGGAGAGCGAGAGAATTATCTGTCCTCCGGGAGAGGGGGCTGGGCGGGGGCCGTGGGCCGAGATTGGCAGGTGCCTGCCGGTGCGCGCGCGCGGCTCCGGGGCTGGAACGCACCGCACTGCGGGCGCGGCGCGGGGAGAGGAGCGCGCTGGCGGCCGATTCCCACCCCGAGGCTCGCCCTGCGGCATGTCCCACTTCCCAGGCCCTTCCTGGCCCGGGTCTGGGGCTCCGCGGGCCCCTGGATTTCAAAGCCAGCCCTTGCCAGAGCCAAGATGGCTGCAGGCGCGGGAGCCGGGGCGAGGGGCCCTTTTCTTTCTGAGCTGAGGATAAAGTCGGGCTGAGCCCTTTTTTCCCTGGCCTGGCCCTCAGGCTGGTGTGCGGTGCCCCAGGCGTCCTCTCTACCCATCCCTTCCCCGTACCCTGAAACGCCCCCTTAGAGTCAGGTAAGGCACACCTGCGATTTCCATCTGTGACCTTGAGCTAGCCCTCAGCTCGCTCTCTCTAGGTTGTCATGAGCAATAACGGAGGTAAAATGTGAACTCCCTTGTCCAGGAGAGGCTGTTTTTATTCCTCTGGGGTTGTTTATATGCCCAGCCCTAGGGAAGGAGCCAACCTTTGCCCCTCTGTCACTCTGTGACAACTTCACACCCTGAATGCTGGCAGTAACCTTGAAAGATAGGTTTGGTCAGCCCATGTTTCAGAGGAGCAAACTGAGGCTCGGAGCAGCAAGATGGTTTGCACAGAGTCACAGCCAGGAGTGAGGAGGCTGTGTCCAGATCTGGGTCTCTCCCATTTAAGAAGCTGGAAAGCCGATGCTGAATCACTGGTGTCAAGGAAGGGTACTGGCCAACCTGCTCTAGGCCTTGGGCCTGGCCAGGAGGCTCTCTGTGTTGGGAGCAAGGGGAGCTGGGCCCCTGGGCCACCCAGGCTTCCTTTTCTGATCCTGCCTTGCTCTAGGAGCAGACTGCCTGACCCCTCTGCTTTGCCTCAAGGTCCCAGGCCCTGCCACTCTTGGTGCGGAGCACCAGGGTGAGGTTTGGAGGCCCCTGTGTGAGATCTGGAGCCCGGACTGAGGACTGTGGAAGGGGTACAGCAGCATGTGTCTCTGCCACCTGCGATCAGACCAGTCACTCAGTAGGGCTCTGGGACCAGGCCTGCACTGGGACAGGCCTTGGGCAAGCATTCCCTGGAGATGCAGAGAACAGGGGCCTGGAGGTGCTGACCTGGAGTACGAAGCCTAGAACCACCTGGGCCTGACAGTGGCCATGGCCATGGGGCACCGGTGTCATATGCATGGTGCTTTGCAGTTCAAGCAGGCCTCCCTGCCCGGCATGTTCCTTGCTCAGACACCACTCTGGAAGTCCTCCTGGGATTTTGCCAGGCCCACTCCGCAGAGTCCCACAGCCCACCTTGGTTGCAGTTGGCACACTATGATGTTACCTCCTAGAAAACCCTGGTCTGATCCTCAGTCAGTGTCTGCTGGGTCCCTGCTTAGTCACCTCTGCCTCAGATTCCTCATCCATGAAGTAAGTCCAAGGCATGGCATGGTGCATGGGAACCACAGGCAGGACAAGGACAGAAAGGCCCTTTTGCTGGATCCTCTATCCCTGTGTGCACATTCTGTCCTGAGCATTGGGGCCTCAGAGGAACAGGACCCAGAAAGTTCAGGCCCAGCCCTTCCTACTGCCTGTGGAACCTGGGCAAGCTCTCCCCTTGTGGATGGGCGTGTACCAGGACCCTGAGGTGAGGAGCACAAGGCCAGCATGTAGGAGGGGCCCAGGAATGTTCATTTGTGCTTTTGTGTTTTCAAGACTCAGTTTCCTCATCTGAGAAATGGGAGAGAAATGCTCTGGTTTTCTCTTGTTAATGAAACCCATGCATGATGGTGAGAGGTGCCTGCACTTGCACCTCAGGTCCACAGGGTCGGGGCACAACTGGGGTCCCTTGGCCTGGGCAGGCACTGGCTGCTGTGGGGGGAACCATGGAACCCTGCATCCCTCACGTCTGAGGTCTAATGGGCTGAGCCCCAAATCTCCAGGCAGCCGTGCCACTCACGAGGCCTGGTCACTTTTCTGTATACTTACAGACTCTGCCTCCCACTCAGCTGCACTGGACTAGAATCAGGAGACTGGGTTCAAGAGGTGGCCTCCTCAGCACCCTTTGACCAGGGCCTCGAGTTCACCTGACCCGGGCCATCTCAGGCCACTGGGGCCATGGACTATCTCGGCTGACCACAGCCACCCTGGCCTCCCCTGCCCTGCCATCCCACTCTCAGCCACACCCTTCCTGCATCATCTGATTCCCCCGCAGAGGTTGCATTCACTGCATGCGCAGCTGCTAACGAAACTGCTCTCTCGGGAGGTGGTGTTCCCCAGGGATAGCGCCAGCGTAGGAACTGGGGCTCGTGCCTTTCGCAGGGGAGGCCTGGCGGCCTGGCCATTTGGCTTGAGCCCTAAGGCCTGTGGCCCACAGCAGCCGTAGGACACTTGTCTGTCTGCTCTGTGTAGACTGGTGTGAAGGTACCTCTGCGACTGTCTCTTCCTGGAAGCCCTCCCTGACTCCTAAGTCCTGTGGAAAAGGTTCCTTCCCTGGGGCTCCGGCTGGACATGGGTATTACTTTTCTTCCCACCAGATCGTGAACTTCTTGAGGAACAGTGTGCTTTTCTGGATCCCTAGGCCTGGCATACAGTAGGAACCTAATAAGTACTTGGGCTTGTTGGCAGGATACGGGAGCTGGGAGAACCTTAAAGATCATTTCAGAGCAAAGGAAATGAAGACCCAGAGAGGGGAGGGACTAGTGTGCAGGGAAGCTGCATGGACAGGGAAGGGCCCTGGGTTGGAATCCGGGAGCCCAGAGGTGGACCTGTCTGGGTGACTTAACTTCATGCCTCAGTTTCCTGATTTGCAAACGGGCATGTTGAAACTGCATACAGTGGTTATAGTGAGACTGAACCAAAGGACAGCAGGAGGGGACCCTGTGCCAAGCTCCTGAAGAAGTGGCTCTTCCTCACGCTGTTCTAATGGCCTTCATCGAGGCGGGCAGCACCTAGGTCCTGCCGTGCTCTGGGAGGCGGGTCTCTTCCTTAGATCTCCGGTTGCCCTCAGTACAGGCCGCCCCTCATTCCACTAAAGGGGGCGGCCCCTGGCTGTGCTTCCACCAGAGCCTGTCAGCCTGAACCAGGTGCGTGCGCCTTCTCCTCGGGGACCCTCAGGGAGCCGAAGCCTCTGCTTCTGGGCCTTCCCTTGGACTTCTGATACCACCTGCCTGCCCCTGCAGGCACCCTGGGCAGACCCAGCTCAGCCCACCCCCCTCCACTGGGTCCCCCTTACCATGTGTGTTTTTATATTTTTGAGCAGATGAAAGATTTTCACTCCTTTTTGTGTGCTTTTTGGGGACAGGATTAGCTGGCCTCTGGCTGCCCATTTCTCAGAGCACCAGAGGTCCTGTGCTGGGCAGTTTCTCAGGAATCCTGAGCCTCCCGCAGGTTCTGGGCAGGGAACTGCGGAAGGAGAGAGGCATCAATGGGCCAGACTCTGCTGCAGCCCATCCCCACCTCTGGCCTGGCCTTAAAACCTTGCGCTTCCTGCCTGACTGGCCTGGTCCCCAGGGAGGCTGGGGGCCTGGCCCTGCCTCCTGCAGGCCCCTGTCCCTCTGGCTGGCCCCCACTCCCCAGCAGCAGCCGTCGGGCGCAGGGGGCGCATGCGTGCGGCGGGAGCGAGCCGGCTGTGGAGAATTAATATTCCTGGAACATCGCCCCGGCCGGCTGCACACGCCGAGGAGAATATTACGGCGATTAGCGGTGGGAGTTCGGCCTGCACGCAATATCTGGATGGAGAATTCGGTGTGATTAATCTGGCGCTAAGTAGCAGCCTCCGGGGTCCGCGGGGCTCTGGCATGTTTGGAATGGGAAAAAAGCTCAGGAGTGCAGTGATCTTTGGGGGCTCTTTGGGGGCCTGCCAGGGTAGCAGCTGTATCCCAGGCAGGTTGCGGGCTCTGGTGGCCCTGGCCGGGCAGATCACCCCTGGTTTACAGCCACTGGCAAACTGCCAGCTGATAGAAGCAGGCCATTTAGATTCGCAGCCCACTGGACACCCACCCCAGCCTTTCTTTCACTGTCTTGCGTTCAGGGTCGCAGGCCCTGAGTTGCGGCTTCTCTGTACACTTTACAGTCACCTTCCTGGGCCTCGGTTACCTCACCTGTAAGAGGGATGCATGACTCCAGCCCCGCCATCTCAGGTGCAAATAGCTATCCCCCTCCCCACTTTATGAAGGAGGAAACGGGCTGTGAGCCTTTTGCAGGGTGCTGCTCCCTGCAGAGATATTGGGGATCATCGTTACTAATTCTAGTGACCTGACTTCAGCAGCCTCCAGTTCCCTGGCTCTGCTCTTTGGGCAACAGCAGATCTGTTGCCTGGAGTCTCCCAGAGTGTGTCCAGAGGGTGTGATGGCAGGGACAGAGCACTGATTATCTTACAGGTTTGAATCTGTGGTCTCATCTGTAAATTTGGCATAAAAATACCTCAGCTCCCTGAAATCGGGACCCAAGCCAGAAAAGCCAATCCTGGTTTGAAGGTCTGTCGTTCTGGGACTACCTTAGAGTCCGACCTGGGGCACTGGTGGAGGCGAGAGAGCACTGGGGTGGTGTGGGACGGGAAATGTCTGCTTGGGCTTCTGCACTGCCCTCACCCCAATCTGGCTGCCTCTGATAGAAACCCTAAATGCCAGGGTTGGAAGGGGGTCCTGGTCTTCCCCAGTGTCTTCTCATTAAGCACAAGGAAACCAAAGACCAGAGAAGTTTCAAGGTCTGGCCAGGGTGGCACTGAAGTGGCAGGGTTGAAGGAGGATCGGCCTCTTTGGAGCCAGCCGGACCCATGTTGACCTTGGACAAGTCTTTGAGCCTTAGTTTCCCAATCTGCAAAATGGGAACTTGTTTCAGGGTTTTGGGGTTGAACAGTGTAGTGGGCCTGGAATAGAATAGGCATTTTCAGTTCTGTTAGCCAGAATAGGTCAGGGGGTCCCAGAAGGGTACCAGTACACACAGGGGCAGGACTTCTCTTTGCCAAGAGCTCTCGTGGTGGCAGAACTGGACTGTTGGGGTTTTGCACTCAATTGCTTCAAGCCCTGTGGACAGAACATTTCCAAATCTGATTTGTAGGATTTTTTTTTTTTTTTTTTTTTTTTTTGCTAGTGAGGCCTGGAACCTCCATGCAACTCATCATTCTGTCCAGAAGTGGATACTGGATCAATCGTCTTCACTCCCCCTTTCCCATGCAAGCAGCATAATGGCCTTTGAAAGGGGGTTGGTTTGTGGTTTCCCAGCAGTAGAGTGGTCTGTGGTCTTGAGCAGCTACATTTGAAACCAGGCTTCTCAGGAGGACTGATTTTAGTGAGCTCTGGGACAGCTGGGCACAGTCCAGGGCAAGGCAGCAGGGTCAGGGAGAGGCAGGCAGGGCTCCATGGGGTTGGCTGTGCAGTCACTGCTGACACCTCGGTGGTAGAACAGTCGGAGCTGAGATAAGCCCTGCTTGAATGAACGCATGATGGGAGGATGCGTGCCATGATGACAGGCAGGAGAGGGTGTTGGTTAAAAGCCCGGACTCCGGAGCTGCAGCGTCGGGAGATAAATCCTGGCTCTGCTCTTTATTAGCTGCGAGCCTCTGGGCAGCTCAGTTCAGTTCTCTGGGCCTTAGTTTGCTCATCTGTAAAACAGTCGGACCAAATGAGTCCAGCGCCCCTCCTAGTTCAGTTGTTTTTGTCTCTGTGATACTGGGCTTGATCCCCAAATGTGCCCAAGAGACTTGATGTACCCTGTACCCTCCGGTTCACCCACCATGCTCCCCAGCCCTTTGCTCCCAATGGAAGCACAGGGCCCCTCCACCTAACAGTGCATGGGAGTTGTTGCCATGGAAATGAGTCTTGCTTTGGGCTTGGATGCCCCTATGCCCCTGCCCGTGCATTAGCCCCCTCCCCTCCCCAGCCTGGGTGTCCCAACCCAGCTTACACACCTCTTCCTCCAGGAAGCCCTTCCTGGTGCCTCCCCCATAACCTCCCCACATCTTCTGCTATTGACTTGAGTCCTGCCTCACTCATATTGGGGTGTTCAAGAAGTGACTAATTAATTGTGTGTGCCCATGGGTAAAGGGGGACTGAAGGGAACCCGCATTTATTACTCATCTACTAAGTGCCTGACCCCATGCTGGAGGGCACATTTGTTTATATTCCTTGTCTGCTATTACCACTCAAAATCTCAGGAAAGTAAGGAGCGTCACCCTGTGTCAGGGGGGCGTGGGAATATGACTTGGGTCTGCCTCCTCTGCAGCTCGCCTCCTTCCTGCAACCCTGCTGCACCTCTGGGTTTGCTGTCTGCTGAGCACCTTGCCTGCCCTGGTCGGAGAAAGTAACCATGATGGCAGCAAAGGCCAGTCGGCGCCTGCTCAGTGTGTCCGCGCTACAACAACTTGACGCTTGCTCCCATTTTACAGGTGGAGCTTACGTGACTTAGAGAGGTTAAGTAGATTGCCTCAGGTCACACAGGAAGGAAGTGGTAGGGCTGAGATTTAAAACCAGACAGCCTGGTGTAGGTGCCTGCCGAATCGAATTACAATTTTCCTGTCCAAGCTGGGTGTGGTGGTGCATGCCCGCAGTGCCAGTGACTCAGGAGGCTGAGGCAGGAAGATCACAAGTTCAAGGCCAGCCTGGGCAACTTAGGGAGACCCTGTCTCAATATAAAAAGAACTGTAGAGCACCCTTGGGTCAATCCCCACTATAAAAACTAAAAAAAGACACACATATAAAATGTATGTTTTAAACATAATCTATATAATGTTTATGTTTTTTCCAGGCCGCTGTTTCAGCTGATCTTGCCTCGGTTCCTCTATGCTTATTTCTTGTGTCGCCCACTACATGCAGAGTCAGAGGGGCCCCAGCCAAGGGTCAGAGGCCAAGCTAGACCTGTGTCCCTGGCTCACTTCAGAGCCCTACTTGAGGGGACCAGCAAATGAACAGGCAGGTGCAGTTCCGCTGGGGTCTGTGAGGGTCTGTGCTGTGCTGAGACCCTCCTAAGGGGTATTGCTGTTACGGCTTCCAACTTCACAAGGGCTGAAATGGGCTCCGAGGGGCCAAGTGGCTTGTGGGTGGTCACACAGCTAGTGTGGGGGCCAGGGTTTGGATCCGAGCAACCTGCCCTTTCCACCGATTCTGGCTACCTCCCGGGACATGGGTAGGAGCTGCAGGGGGGAACATGGAGAGCCTGACTGGGACTCAAGGTCAGGCTTCTAGGAGGCAGTGGAGCCCCTCACAGAACATGGGCAAGGAGGCCGTGGAGCAAGAAGGTGCTCCAGATAGGGCAATGGCGGGTGCAAAGGCCAGCTAGCAGGAGAGCATGGTTTGTGCAGAGAACCAAACGAAGGTGTTCTAGATTTCTCTCTGGCACCTGCATCACAGCAGGTCTTCTCCGAGCAGGGCCGACTAGGAGGGCTTGCTGAGTGCCTGGGGTGGATTCTGCACAATGCCGGCTCTTCTGTCCAGCCCATCCTGGAGGCAGGAAGGCCGATGCAGAGCATGATGGCAGTCCCCAGGGCTGAGGTGGGAACAGCGGCACGAGTTTTGGGAGAAGCCAGGAGGAACGGATGGGCTTTCTAGGCAGTGGGAGTGGCCTCATGTTCTCCCCTGTAACCCTGACATTCTGCATGTGGGAGGATGGAATCACTGAGGACTGGCACTTAGTAGGCCCTCCTCACAGGTCAGGTACAGAAACTCAGATGGCAGCCGGTGGCCGGCCTCCCCGGTGGGAAGGGTGCTGCTGTGGAATTGGGAGGGCAGGGTCTGGGAGGCCAGGCTGGTGCTACGACTGCGGCGAGCCGAGCAGGGGGTGAGGTCTGCACCTGGTTTTCCAGGAGAAGCTGGTCTTTGGACAGGGAAGGCTGTACCAGGCCAGGATAGTGTGAGCAGCTGTGCTGGGGGGCGGAGGATCTGGCCATGATCCTGAGTCCAGGTCCTGGACGTATGGGTCCCTGAGGTGTCCTCCCACTTCCTGGGCCTTGGTTTCCCCTTCTGGATAGGAAGCACTAGTACTGACCTCTTAGGCCTTGTCATTGAGTAAGATGTGGAGTGTGATGTGCCCGGTGCTGGCCCTGCACATAGTAGGTCCTTGGCCCCTCAGATCTAGCAGCACTGCCAGACGCTGAGGGGCAGAGCCAGCAGGCCAGGCCTCTCTCAAATGCCATCTCCCTGAGATGGGACTTGGGGCACGGGGTGGTTGGCACTGCTCTGCCCCGCCCCACCCCTGTTGAAGCCCACCTTTGTAAGGGGTCTGCAGAGTCCGAGTGATTCGATTCAAGGCCTCACCCCAGTGGCCTGTGAAAGCTTTGTGAGCCCTGGAGCTGCCCAGCTGTACTCCAGCCTCCGGGTCCCTTCATTGGCCCAGATCACCCCTTTCTATCCCATGTGACCCTTCGCTCAGCTTCCTGTGGTGCAGCCTCAGGGAGGCTCTTCCCTCTCTGAGCCTCCCTGTGTGATAAGGAGCCCTCTCTGGTCTTCATGACTACCACCCAAGGTCCCGGGCCCAAGTCTCCAGCACACAGTAGGTGCTCTGAGCAGTCACCCCTACCTTTACCCATGGCCTCCAAGGACAGCAGTGAGCTGTGATTCTCACCCTTGGTGGGCGGTCACCCCCTGTAAGCCATTCACTCTGGGGCCAATTATAAATAGACACATAATCGCCCCTTATCTATAGAGATAAAGCGTATTCTTCAGAGATGAGCCACGCGCCCCTCCCCTGCCCCCCCACGCTGGCACGCGCTCTCTGCAGTTGAGGGAGAGGAGGGATCCCGTGCCCCCTCCCCCTTCCTTCCTGCATCCATCCATCCATCCATCCATCCATCCATCCATCCATCTCCTCCCTGCTGCTCCTCCATCTCCACCCTGCAGAGGTGAGATCCGGCAGGGGCCGTGATGTCAGAGGCTCAGCTGATGTCACCGCCCCGGCCCTGTGACTTCACTTGCCGGCTCGGGCAGGAGGAGCTGCGAGGAAGCGGAGCCTGAGAGGAGAAACTGCCCCTTCCCTTTTCCTTCCCTTTTCCTTCTTCCTTTCCCCTCCTCCCGGCTCGGCCAGGGAGTTGCTGTCCTCGGCTGCGGGCAGGGCTGTCCGGGCCCGGGGCAAGTGCCAGGGCAGGATGCTGCCGCAAAGGTAACGGCGTGCGCGGTGCCTCCCTCGGTCGCGAAAGTTTGCTCTGGCGTGCGAGGCGTGCCCGCCGGGCGCTCGGAGCGCTGCGCCGCCCGGGCCTCCGCTCCCCGGGGGCGGGCAGGGGCCGGCGGGCCAGGCCCGGGCGGGCAGGGGCCTCCCAGGCGGCCTTCACTGCCTTGTCCCCATCAAAAGGCCGCAGCTGCTCGAGTGGCGGCTGCAGCTTTGAAACTGCCATAAAGAGCGATGGAGGGAGGGAGCGCGGGGGAAGCAGCGCTGCCCGGGAGGGCGGCCGCGCGGGCGGAGGGGCTGCTCGGCGGCAGCGGCCTGGCCGCCGCAGGCGCGCGAGGGGCCAGGCCCCGGGTCAGGGGCCCGGGGCCCCGGCGCTGCCACTCTCGGTCCCCTCGGGTCCAGCCGCCGTCGGTGGCCGAGACCCCGGGCGCGCTGCGGCCGCCGTGGGGGGCGGGGGCTGACTCTCGACCCCCCCCTTATTTGCAGACAGAGCCTTCCACCTCCAGCAGGCCATTTGTCAGCGGCGATGGGGGACAAAGGAGGGGGCAGTGGGTGGTCTGCTGCGAGTTGGGCGAGGGGCACGGAGCGCGGGCCGGAGAGAAACGCCAACAATTAAGAGCAGATCGCGGCTGTGGCGCTCAGGCTGTCGAGGGAGCCGTCATTTTGTGTTAGCGTGTGTGTCTGAGGTGGGAGGAGGGAGAAGGGGAGAATGACAGGAGAAGGATTATGACATTGTGCTGTCTCTGTTTGTGGTAAATGCAAATTTGGCACCAGTGGTTTCCCGGGAAAAGCAGCAGCAAGTAACCCAGGCCAAGGCCTTGGCCCAGACCCACCGAGGAGCCCGGCTGGGCGGTTGGAGGTTTTATTTGTTCCTCCCTTTTTCTGTCTGGCGTGTGCTTCTTCCATTTATTTTACAGTGAAGAGCTGGAGACAGACAGGCCAGCATGGCGGGAGGAGCTGGGCCCCTTCCTCTGTGGCTCTCAGCCCCTCCTCACTCTGCCGGAGGGCCGGCGGATCTCCTGCCCACCCTCCCAGCCATTGCTCTATCTCACCTGCCTTCTGCGCAGGTCTTCGGGCCCCTAGCCAGGGTCATGGCTCCATCACTGTCTTAGCCTAGTGACCTGAGGTGTCTGAAGACTATTTTGCACACAACTGCTTCCCAAGGGTACCCAGAGACAAGGAGCTCTGGACAGGGGCTGTGATGGGGCTTTGGAGACAGAAGGCCAAGACTGGGCACACCCTCAGCTGCCATGCTGGCCTGGCCTGTGGGAGGTGTTGGCAAAATGTCCCAGGATCTTGACTCCTGACTGACCATTGCAACAGGGAGCTTGAGCATACCCTGTCCAGAAAGCAGTCACAGCCCAAGGACCTGGCTGCCACAGGGCTCAGGCAGGTGCAGTGACTTGGACATGGGTGTTCAGTGTGTTTGGAGCAAGCTTCTGGAGGACTCAGAGTGATGGGCCATAGCTCAGCTCAGAAGGCCCAGATGTTCTGAGCTGAGAACCAAAGTGGGAACCCTCTACAGGTGGAGGCTCCTGGGAAGGTTCTGGCCAGGGCCCAGCCCTCACACTCTGGGCCTCAGGCTGTTGCCCATATTCTAGTCTTGTGTCCCCCGGAGCTGGTCCTTCTGCTGGACCTCACCACCTCCTCTTTTGCCTGGTCTAATCCTCTGGACTCAGTTCTTCCTCCAGGAAGCCTCCCTTGCCCTTAGCCTGGGCAGGCTGGGGGCTTGTACCCTGCTTATCCACTGTGCCCTCTTGTCTCCCTGATCACATGGTGGCGGGTCTGTCATTCTGTTGGGCCTCTGGGCATGGACCCTGGATGGTCCATGGGCCCAACGACTTTTCGGGCATCCCCTCTGCATCTCTGGCACCTGCCCAGAGCTGAGCAAGGGGAGGTTATCCTGCAGCTCAGGGGAACAGAGCTAGACTTGGAGATCTCCCAGGAAGTGGGACCCCCAGGATGGAGGGGCCACCCTCTGCCCCCATCCTTGATAGTATGATGTGCTGACTTTGGACAGACTCATCCAATGGGGCATTTTCCCCACAAGCCTGGCATGTGGGGGCAAGACTGCAGCCATGCAGTCATGAGAGGGGACAGTGAACCTGAGCTGGGGCACCAGAGGCTGTGAGGAGCAGCTGCCCATTTGAGAGGACTTAGCCCTGGGGCTTAGCCACCCTCATGGCCTGTAGGGCTCTGGTGCCCCATGGACTCTGTGTGCCAGATGGAAAAGGAACGAGGCATGGATAGACTCTCCCCAAGCCCTGGGCTGGAGAGCCTCCTGGCCAGATGTGCTGGGAGCACCAGCCTGGGCATCCGCAGCAAGGGCCAGCTGGTCCCTGTCAGCCTGTCCACCCTACCCAGGTGTGCAGAGTGCCTGCCCACTTGGAGCTGGCAGCCCGTCTGGCAGACAGAGGTGGGTAAAGCACGGTACCCCCTCCCTCCGGGCCCCCCATTCCAGTGGCACCAGAGGCTGGAGTGAGTCAGTCCCGAGTTGTAGCCTTCCTGGCTACAACTAGTCATGCTCTAGTTATATGACTTTGGGAAAGTTACTTAGTCTCAGAGCTGCAGTTTTAAAAGGTGATGACCTGGGAGTGGTGATCCCTTCCTTATGGGGATTAAGGAGACTGCAGGTGCACATCTGCACACAGCTGGTGCTCAATTAATGGCAGCTGTGGTTAATGGCAACCTTGGGGGCAAGATAAAAATGTTCTCCCTGTGAATTCTCAGGGTAATCAAGAGAGGCTTCACAGAGGAGGTGGCCTTTGAAGGCCTTGAAGTGTAGGGAGGAGTCTTTGCCTCCCCTGTGGCAAAGACAGGGGAGGTTGTGCCGCTAGAGAAGAGCTCAAGAGCAGGGCTTCTGGAGGTATGAGGCATGTTAAGGAGCGGGAGGACAGGGCTGGAAGAAGGGGCCAGTTTCTCTGGGCATTGGGAGCCAGCTCTGGACAAAGGCTGAGCTGGCTTGATGGACTAGACGGGATCCTCCCAAACAGCTCGGCTCCTAGCTGCTTACCTTCCGGATGCACTTTGGACACATTTGGACAAATTCTGTAGAGTTGGCTTGTCCCAGCTCCTCCCAAGCCAGGCTCAAGCTGCTTTGTGGTGTTGGGATTCCCACTAGCTGGATTTTTTTTTTTTTTCCTCTCTCTCCCATGCTGGGATTGAACCCAGAATCTCATGCTGGATTCCCTTTTAATTTGGAATCTCTGGACTCCTGAGGCCGAGGACTGGCTCAGGCACGTTCTGAGCTGGAGCTAAGATTTGGGGGGAAGCAGTTTGGAGGCCTGACAAGGGCCTGCCTCCAGTGAGAATTCTTTTTTTTTTTTTTTTTTTTGGCACTGGGGATTGAACCCAGGGGCACTCCACCACTGAGCCACATCCCCAGCCTTATTTTGTATTTTATTTAGAGACAGGTCTCAGTTGCTTAGGGCCTCACTGAGTTACTGAGGCTGGCTTTGAACTTGTGGTCCTCCTGCCTCAGTCTCCCAAGTGCTGGGATTACAGGCATGCGCCACCGCGCCTGGCTTATAGCAGCTGGTCCCTGAGGTGACTGGAAGCTCCTATATCAGGCTGGGTGATAGTCCCCAGCCCCATCCCCGACTGAGGTGGCAGCATAGAGGAGTGACCAAGGAATTTGATCAAAATAACTCTGGTCCCAAGCTGTGTGGCCCTGGGCATAGCACCTGCCCTCTCTGAGTCTTGGTGTCCTAGGCTAATAGTAGCACCTATATCACAGGGCTGTGGAAAAGGTGATGCAAGTTATATTCTTAGAGAGCACTCAGCCCAGAGCCTGGCTCCTAGGGAGCACTTAATAGGAAGCTTAGCTGGGTAGGGTGGCGCACACCTGTAATTCCAGCTTCTTGGGAAGCTGAGGCAGGAGGATCACAAGTTCAAGACCAGCATTGGCAACCTAGTAAGACCCTATCTCAAAAAATTAAAAAGGCTAGGGGTGGAGCACAGATGCTCAGTGATAGAGCACCCCAGCATTCAATCTCCAATGCCACACGCACACACACACACACACACACACAATGTTGTTAGCTTTAAAAAAAGACAGCAGCACAGGGAAAGCTCAGCACCTAGTACCTGTGGGCCGATCCCATAGTCCCTCCATGCCTCAGTTTCCCGAGCTATAAAATGGGAGTGACTATTGTGCTGGTGGTAAAAATAGTGGAGACTTAAGAAGCAATTACTGAGCTGGGAAGGCGTTGTCCAGCCACCCCAGACTTAGCTTGTTTAATGGTCTCCCCTGCTTTGAGCTGTGTGTGAGCAGGCTGAGGCCCTGGGCATTCCAGAGCGAAAGTTGCAGGAAAAGAGGCCCAGAGAGCTGGTATTTTCTAGATGAGGCTAAACCTGTGCCTTTGGTTATCGAGGGCAAGACCAGGGGACAGTGGACAGCTATAGAGTCTTGAAGACCAGCAGGGCCCACCCACCACTGCAGATGAGCTGCCTGGGGCCAGGCCCCCCTCACATGCAGAGCCACTGACACATCGGGCCCTCAAGCATGTTGTGGTCACCGTCCTGGACCTCACTTTTCCCTGTACGCACCCTGGGGATTAGGTCTGCTCGCCTCTCAGGTCCCTTGCTGCTCTGAGGGGTGGCAGTGCTCCTGTTGCTGCTTTTCTTGGATGATTTCAAGGAGTTCGCTCCAGAAGGCTGTGACTTGGGTGTAGTCTGCCCACTGGCTTTTCCAGAAAGGATGCCTTCTTCCCTCTGTACTGCAAGCAACCCACCAGTGGGCCACCCGTGCCTGGCCTTCACGTTGCTCTCCCATCCCCACTAGCACCGCACCTAGTCTGGGGTGGGGGACCAGAGGGTCCAGCAGCAGAGTGGTCCCCAGGGGGCATCCTGAGGGCCCTGGGCAGTTCAGTACCCCATCATGCACTGTGAGAGGGAGTACCCAGGTGTGGGCATCTGCAGGACTAGGGAGCCCCATCGCTGGCAGCTGCCTCTGGGGCTGATTGCACAGAGGATCCAGCACTTCCCTGGCTCCCCGTGCCCAGCAGCGCCATCTTGGAACGGGCTCACCCTGCTCCATGGCATCTGGTCTGGGTGATTGGGGTGCCTTTCCCTGAGCCTGGGCTCTTGGGGTGAACCACTCCACCTTTGGGTGCACTTGAGGCTGGACTAACAGAAATGGACTAACAGAAAAAGCACATAGGATGCCGCACCCCATGTGTGTGACGTCAGAGAGTCCCGCTCTAGAGATGAAAAGGCCGAGGGTCCCGGAGCTCAAGGAGTTCGCTCCAGGTTCTTTTCACACCCAACCTACTACCAAGGGGAGCAGAGCAGGTTATAAAGCGGGAGCCCAGGGAGCACTGCGGGGGAGACACCTGGGGAGATGCAGAGCTCAGGCCGTGGTGGTGCTGGGCAGGTGGTCACCGCTTGCCACAGGGATGTGTTGATATCAGGAGGTGCAGCCATCGGGTGTCGGGGGCACCCCACATGGCATGACCTCGAGGAGCGTAAGCCACCATTCCCACCGACCAAGGTGTTTCTGCCCACCTGCCCTTGGCCAGTGACTGGGGTTGCCTCTGGGCTCTCCAGGGTTGGAGTCCCTCTCTGCCACTCACTAGCTGTGCCATCCAAGGCCTAGGACTCTGGGCTGAGCTCCATTCTCCACCTGTGAGGGGCTCACAGTGCTGCAAGGACAAAGGGGTAATGCTGGCTGATGTGCTTGGCACTGCCCAGGACACACCGGAGCGACAGGAGTGTCCTCCATCGCTGATCTCTCAAGTCAGCTCAGTCTCCTGGATCACTCACCATTTACTGAGCACCTGCAGTATACCAGCCCAAGCCCAGGACCTTCCTCCCGTGCTCTGGGCCGAGCAGCCAGATTTGGGCTGGGGGCCGAGCGTGTGAATGAGCTGCAGGAGAACTGCCTCTGAGAACCGGCGTGTTAGCTCCCACTGCTGGCCTGACAGACATCCTGATGGAATACGTCACTCTAAAATAGTTTTTAAAGAAATTTCTGGAAAACTCTCTTAATCCCAGAGACCATTACACAGCCTGAACTTAGGCTGGGTGCTAGTCTTGGCTTTTTCATGCCTTGCTAGGGAGCCTCAGTTTCCTCATCTGTAAAATGGACCCATAACTGTCCCCGCATTAGAGGGTTGACTGTGGGATTGCATATGACATGTACTCTGTGCACCCAGAAGCACCTGCTCCTCCTTGTGTACAATTGAGATCTTTTGGTTTTGTTTCTGGTCATTGACAACATGACTATGGGCAGGTCCTGTGTGGTGTCACGCTGTACGCTGACTCTATGTGGACATCAGTGCAATGTCAGCTCTGCTCTCAAGAGCCTCTGAGTTGAGGCTTCACTAAAACCCTTGAACTTTGCAACTTAGGGAGAACATGGAAGGCCTCCTCAGGCAGCCTTGCTCCCGGGGGGTTCTGGCCTGGGGCTCATCCTGTCCATCAGCTCATTACACAGAGGTTTCTGGACAGCTCCTTGGGCTGGGCACTGGGCTGGCTGATGGCGATAAGGCCAGTGGACCAGAGATTAGCCCTGCTCTGAAGAGCTCATGTCTGCCATCCCAGAGACTTGGGAGGTTGAGGCAGGAGGATCGTGAGTTCAAGGCCAACTTAGACACCTAACAAAAAATGTTCAAAAGAGCTTGGGAGTGTAGCTCAGTGATAGGATGCTTGCCTAGGGCCACGAGGCCCTGGGTAACACACCCACACACCTCAGTCCAGGAGGAAGGATGTGAAAACACCTCCAATGTCCAGACAACTGAGGTGCCCGGTGGCTTGACATAGGGCCTGGGCTTCCCAGAAGAGGATCAGCCACAGGCAGCCGGCAAGATGGCTTAGAAATGAATATTGTGTCCTTTGCTCCGAATCCATGGACCCTCCTTTTGGCCTGGGTTGAAGTCCCAGAGCCTCCACGGCCTGCTCCTCCTTGCTCCGGCGGCATCTCAGTTCTTTTCCCTTATTACTCCAGACTCCTTTCCCTTCGTGGAGACTTACTGTTCCTTCCTGCCTCAGGGCCTTTGCCCAGGCCGTGCTCTGCCAGGCACTCTCTTCTGACCTCCTCATGCAGTCCCATGACAGGACCGCGGGGCCCAACGCCTGGCATGGAATAAAGACTCAATGAGAGTTGGTTGAGTCAATGACAGTACACAGGCAGGCTGGTGGAGGTGGCATTTGAGGAAGATTTGGAAGAGGCAGATTTTAGTCTGTAGAGAAACGGAAAGGACACATTCTTCCCTCAGGGACAGGCAGGCTCAGGACAGGAACAGCACCTTTGGGTTGGCAGAGACAGAATGAGACGCAGGAGTGCAGGTGGGAAAGGTGAGCTGAGCCAGATGAGGGCTTTGCCTTCCAGGACAGGAACAAAGGTGAAATCCGAAGCCCCTGGGCACCCACTGAAAACCACCGAGCTGAACCTGGGAGTGAGGCCAGAGCTGGTTGGGGATGGAAATGAGTCGGCTGGGCTGGTGGCTGGGAAAGAGGCTGCAGGCAAGGGTCGGCTGGGAGTTGGAGAAGCCACCGCTCCTGCTGCTCTGTTCCTGAGCAGGGCACGCCTGCTTTCTGGGGTGTGCCTGAGAGCTAGCGGGGAGGTGCAGGGCACCAATGAGGATCCTCAGCCATGGGGCTGTTTCCAGAAGACAACTGCCACCTGAAGCACGGCAGGGCGGCCATCCTGAGTCACCAGGGAGCAAGAGAGGGGGAGCATGAGCATCCCCATTTCTCAGTCACCTGAGAGGCACCATCTAGGTCCATACCACACTGGCATCCTGGGCCAGCCCGTGGCAGAAGATAAGCTGTCTCATGCCCAGCAACGACCTCCCTCTGAGCCCCTGTGGGGAGGCAGCACTATGGTCAAGTGGAGATCCAGGGACGAGGACCTAAGGGCAAGCCCAGACCCACCACTTAACAGCTGCGCACCTTTAGACACCTTCTTGGCAACTCTGGCCTCCAGTTCCTCCGGCTGTGAACTGGGGGCTGCTCCTGGCATTGTGGAGGCTGAGGTTAAATGCCACATCTGGAGCCCCAGGCACAGGGGACACTGGAGGCTGAGGAAGTCGTGGCCATTATCATGGCTGGGATTTTTCTCCACGGTTTGAAATCTTAGCAGGAAGCTTGGGTTTCAGGCTTAAAAATGAAGAGCATGTCAACAAAACAGGATGGAACAAAGTCTTTTCCCAGCATGCCTCAGCATGTGGCACTGCCGTCCTGTGGAGCCCAGACAATGATGTGGCTAAAAGTCTTGTGCTTTCAAGCAGAAATAATCCCAGTGGAAAGGAACCTCCCCATTGTTATCTCATGATGAAGCTGCGACAGGGGCTCTGCGGCCCACTCGCCCGTGTTCGGATTCCGTCTCTGACTGCCACCTGCTCTGTGCCTCAGTCTCCTCATCTGCGAAACCAGGCAAGAACAGCAAGGCCAGGACCTCCACCGGAAAGGCCAGGACCTCCACCGGAGAGATTTTTTATTCAAGTATTAAATGAGTTAATGCGGGTGAAGTGTTTAGCATGTGATTTTGTCACTACCATTGTTACACCATTTCACCTTTAACTCTTTGTAGTGTTCTGAGTGACTTAGCCAAAAGTCTGTTCTGAAGCCAAAGTCTCTGAGTTCAAATTGCAGTTCTGGCTTTTGCTGTGTGACTTGGGACCAGTCTATTAACCTCTCTGTGCACCATTTCCTGCTCTGTACAATGAAGATAATGATCTCTGCCTCAAAGAGGAGTGAATGGCATCACCCAGATGTGGGACCTGACTTCCTGGGGGTACCTAGCCCCTCCCCCACAATCCCAATTCACAGATGAAGCAATTGAGGCTCAGAGCCATTGAATGATTTGCTGAAAATGAAACATCAGTGAGATGAGGCCAGCCCCCAGCCCCTGACCTGGGTTGGTGCCATGCCAGCAGCTGCTCAGGGAGAGTCCAGCCACCAGGTGTGAGTGTCCAGAGCTAGAAGGGTGACATCCCCTGCCACCTGGCTGCAGAGTCTCCAGTTCTCAGGTCTGCTCACCTGTGAGAAGATGGGTAGGCTGGGGCACACTGGCTGCTGTCGTCGGGCAGGCCAGGTCCTCCAGGCCTGAGCACCTCAGGGGACAGACTGGGGCTGACCCTGCTCTCTTCTGACATGTCTTTCCCTGTCCACCTGCAGACTTTTGGACTCACCAGCTGCCCACACCCATGTCCATCTTTCCTGTGTTTACTGAGGGTTGGGGAGCTTGTGGCCAGGAGGGAGACTCGGGAGGACTGGGTTTAGCCCACTAGGCTTCTTCCAAGGTGGGACTCAGGAGAAGTTACTTAAAAGTTACTTCTTGTACCTCAGAGTAAAATGTGGTGTGACATCAGTACCAACCTTATCAGGTTGTCACATTTACTGGGGTGACAGAGGGAAATCTGCCCAGCACTCTGTTCTCAGTCAGCTTGGAATTCCCTGGTCTATATTGTCACCATGAATATGCCATCTTTGTGGACACAGTGCCCTACCCTGCATGGGATGCTGCACACCAGACAAAGAGGTGTCTCTGCCCTGCACATCCTCATCTGGGAGAGGACTTGGACGTGCACAGAGCGCCTTGAGGGGCAGTCGGGGGGGCAAGCTGAGGAGCAGAGGTCACCACCAGACTCTGTGGAACAAATTCTTGCCAAGTGTGTCACAGACATGAGACCCTATGGGGTTCTGTCCCAGTACAGCCCTCCTGGCACAGCTGCTGGCTGTCCCCACACGCCTCTGCCTGGTACTCCCTGGCCCTGTGTGAACACCCCACTCAGGGCCGGGAGCCTCACAGACAGCAGGTGCTGGGTGGAGTGAGGGTGTGCCCACAAAGCACCGCACCAGGCCACCCCTGCAGCTGGTGTCCCTGCACTTTGCCTGGGGACAGCGCCTGGCTTGGTGCATCTCAGCAGGAAGCTGTGTGGAGTTTCCCCACTCTGTTAACCAGAGACTTCTGGAAGTTACCTTCTGGAAGCCTGAAAGCGAGCCTCAGGCTCCCTCTTGGTGTGCTGGAGTTGTTGGCAGTGGGCCCCCCAGGGGAAGGAGAGCTGGGGCTGCTGAAGGATAAAGGTGAGGGCTGTTTGCGTGCTCAAGAGCCAGCGAGGGAGAGGGAGGACATCAGCCTGCCGCTGAAGGCACCAACACCCCGGCTCACTTCGCACAAGTCACTGATCTGCAGAGCAGGGCCAGTCTCCTCAATCAATCAGTGCTGACAGATGGTAGCGGAATCAGTGACCTAGAGGCAGAAGGCTCCATTTGTAATCCCGGAGTGGCCCAGGCGCCTGGAGGAGGGCAGAGAAGTTTGTAATGAAAGGAGTGACACGGGTTTCCAAAAGCCATCTTAGAGCCAGAGGAGGAGGGAAAGGATTAATTTTGCTTCTGGAATTGATACACACTGATTCAGTTCAATAAGTATATTTTTTTAGTAGGCTGGGTTACGAGAGGGGAAGAGAACAGCTGATCTACTGTCTTTTCCTTAAAGAGCGCGCAGTCTGGAAGGAAAATCAGCATCCATACATTTGAAACAACAAAAGAACAGAAGACACTCACGTGACCAAAGAGGAAGGGGCTCCGAGTTATTGAGCTCCTGCCACTGTGGTACCCTGGGCAGTAACTTAACCCTCTGAGCCTCAGTCAGCTCACGTGTCACATTGTATCCACATCACGCAACTGTAGCTACTGTTAATATATGCCTGGAACTGTACTGAATTCTTCATGCAAATCTCTTCAAAGTCCCACAGCACCTATGTGTGAGTAATATTATCTCCATCTTACAGCTGAAAAAGCCAACATTCAGAGAGGTGAGGTGAGTTGTCCAAGGCCACACAGTATGAGTAACTCATTTCTGTCTGTTGGTCATGATGCCTGTGCATGTTTCTTTCAAATGATACTGAAAGGGAAAGTGACAGGTTACCAGAGGTTAAAAGACCCAGCTTGAACTGGGTAGTTTCCAGGTGGAGGTCAGCTGGGCAGTGTCCTGCAGGGTCTAAAAGTGGGGCTGCAGGATTGATCTGAGGATAGGATGAAGGGGCGCCCGAGAGCCTGGACCCAGTGATCTCTGGCATTCTTTCCCTCTTGAATGAGGCTCTGCTGAAGCTTGTCCCCCTCCCCTCTGTCCCCTAACCTTAGACCAGTGAGCTGGGGAAGGAGGGAGGAATGATAGGGCTGGAGCCTGAGGAAAGGGGCTTCCCTTTTCTTCACAAATTCCCCAAGCTGGGGTGCCCCAACACACAGTCTTCAGGAAGCTCCCCTGCTTCTCCCATTTTTGTCCAGAAAGCATGAGCCTACTGAGTCCTTCCCACTTTTCCCTCTGCAGCCCTGACCCAGGCTGAAGCCAGGCATTGGTCTTTTTAGAGTCATAGTGCCTGAGAATTTGAAAATGAAACTCACAGAAGAACAATGGGAACAACCAGTGGGAAGGGCCTGGTGGCCTGTTCAGCTTTGCCCTGGAAGAGTTTGGCACCTTGCCTGGCACGCAGGAGATGTTGGGGAATCACATCCCCAGGAATAGTCCTGACCTGCTTTGGAGCGGTCCCCCACTTTGAGAGATTGGACAGGAGCCAGGAGAAATCACTGTTTTCCCGACCACATCCTCTTGCCAGGGTGCCCAGAACTACTCCAGGCCCTCCCTGGGTGGCCTGAGGCGAGGCAAAGCATTAACTGCTCTGGCTACATGGGGTGAAAGGTGAAAGGGTAAAGCCAGGCCTCAGGGAGCTGTGTAGCTGCACTCTAGTGAGGTACCCCAGGCCAGCCTGCTGCCAGAAGCACTTCTCCAATCCTAATTCACTTGGAAGCTGCGCTGTGTTGCTTCGGGAGAGGGAGCCACACACTCCCCTAATGTCTACCAGAGTCACTGGCCCAAGAATCAGCTATTTTAGCCAACACTAGGGACATCTAACTCAAACTCTCCTCCTTCCCATTATACCACTGGGAGACGGAGGCACGAGGGAGGGCCTCTGGCCAGGTCACTGGGCGAGTGTGGGGCAGGATACAAATATTCCGAACACATCCCATCGCCACTGGCCTCACTTGGTTAGAAGGGTCACATGGCACCAACATGCGCGCTGTGGTTGTTCTACAACAGATTTTCTTAAGGGAAAAAAATGTCAAGTTTGCAAAGGAAGACCGGGCAGGGGCTGAGGCAGAGGCAAGTCGCTCCTGGACGCTGGGCCCGGCCTACCAGGCACTGCCGCTTCTCGAGGCCGCAGCAGGAGAGGTCAACGGGCATTTGGGGAGGTCTGTTTTGCACGTGAGGTAGGTAGCCCGTCTCCCGCCCGCTGTCCCTCGCTTTTACTGCAGAGGAAAAAGAGGCAGAGGGAGTAGGTCGTTCATCCAAGGAAACTGGGCGCCATGGAGCTGAGGCAAGAGAACCAGGCCGGCCCGGCCCGGCCTTGGGCGTCCCAGGGCCAGGGATGCGTGGCTGTCAGGAGCCGCTTCGTGCCCGCGGGCCACACCGGTGACAGTGGCCGGGAGGAGGCCCAGCCCTCGCCGGTGGCCTTCCCAGGCTGCCGAAGGCGTGACTCTGGCATCGGAGGCTCCAGGGAACTCCAGAAATCCCAGAGAGACTCCAGGCCACCAACTCCCCAGAAAGTTGGCTCCCGGCCACCCCAGACGGCCCCGCGCGGCGGGCCTGCACGGCACCGGGCGGGCGGCGTGCTGCGCTCCGCGGCGGCGAGACCACCCCGCGCAACCCGGCCGCCCCAC
>JAJEJO010005782.1:60682-100116 GCA_020662805.1 Glaucomys volans | reverse complement strand
AGTGGGATTCCCCCGGAGTGCGAGCCGGGGCCGGGGGACGAGGGCACTGCCCGGCCCCGGACTGCGGGGGGCCGGGCCCGGCCTGGCAGCGCCGCGGGGAAGGGGCCCGGCCTGGCCTCCGGGGTGAGGGGCCGGCGGGCCCGGGACGGCCGAGGGCGCGGGGAGGAGGTACCTGCTGGTCGCGGCCTTGGGTGCAAAGGCGGCGGGTGTGAGCGGGGTGCGCGCGGCGGCCCGGGGACCCGCGGCGCTGGCCTCTTGGCTGCGGGCTGCAGGCGAGGCCGGCGGGGCGGAGGGCCGGGCGGGGAGGGGCCGCGCGGGAGGGACGGCGCGGGGCGCCCGGAGTCGGAGCGCGCGGGCCGCGGGCCCGGAGCACCTGAGGCCATGTGGAGGCGCCGCGGCTCCCTGCCGGCGGCGGAGGGCAGGTACCCGCCGGGGCGCGAGCCGCGGGCGCAGGACACACTTCCTGTGTGGGGCTCGGCGCCCGGGGAGCCGCGCGGTGCGTGCGCGGGGCTCTGCGAGCGGCTGGTCCTCCCTCCTTGCGGGCGGAGTGCGGGCTGCGGGCGGGTGGCGGGCCGGCCGGCCGCCGCGGGAGGTGGACCGTCTGGAGTGCGCCGGGGCGGCCGCGGAGGCCCGTGCGCGTGTGGGTGGGAGTCGGCGCCGTCCCTGTCCCGCCCTGCGGTGCCCTTAGGGCACGGGTCGAAATTAGGGTTCCCCTTCCCCTGCTTTTCTTTGCCCTAGGAGACTAGATGACTCTGGTAAATGCTGTGACATGGATGGAATTTTTGAGCTATTATCTAACAGGCTGATCTTTGAATGATAATTGGACCCTCATGTTAACAGCCTCGTGAAGAGTGAAGTTTTATAAACGCTCTTAACGTGGGGTGGCAGCTTGGCGGATGGGAACCCACTGAATCCCAACCTGGGAGACCAGGATTCTGCTTCCAGCTTCCCCACCAAATAAACTGTAACCCAGGGCAAGTTGCCTGCCCTCCCAGGGCCCCAGTGTCCTCATTCGTTGAATGACTCGCTTGGGGTTATTTCATTTGTTTTTTGGACTCGCCTGTTCTATGCTTTCACATGGTCACAGATAACTTTTCTGAGAAATGCAAGGTGTACCTTACCCGACTTTGGAAAAACGACCCTTTAGCTTCCAGCCTCTTTCCCACTGGAGCATAAAACTTGGTCAGGGTGGTCTTCCCTCAGATCCCAGGTGCTGCTCTATGCTTCCGAGCAGAAAGTGTACAGCATTGTCATTCTATTCGCTGCCAAGGTGCCTCATATGTTTTTTCTTTATGAAAGAGTTATCAGAAAAAAGATTTCAGAGAATGTTTGAGTACTTGGCAAGCCTGGCTAGTGTGTGATTGGGTTTGTGTATGTTCAAAGATCTTTCTATGCTGGGGATTGTGAAGACCTCTTATTTAAAGTTCTTTCAGTGGGGCATGTGGCTGGATTTCCAGCTTTGGTATTCTCAGTAGGGGTGAAGTAGACTTCCATAAAAGCTCCTGTGAAATGGTAGGCTGGAGGAATTAACTGTCACCTCAGGGTGCACTAATTATTTGCATCCCCGATTTATCCCTTAATGGTAGCAAGATGCCGCCTCACAGATGCTGAAGAACCCCAATTAGTTTCACTTATTTTATGGTGTGTGAGGGCCTTAGGCCATGCTTTTGACTGGTAAGTACTTCTAGACCAACCTCAGAATTTGGTCTTGCTTGTCTTAAATTTTTAGAGATACCTGAGGGATATGTACCTAATGTGGTGTAATGTGCCTTTCTTAGATTCATTTTTTGAACTCAGTCTGCCTGGTTTCCAGAAGGATTTCAGAGCGGTTGGGGGCTGTGCTCATAATGACAGTTTTGGACATGGGTTGGTAGAGGTTTTTTATGCTAACATCAGGCTTATCACATACTCAGTCACTTCGTATGGTTACACAGATGAATTATTTGGAATTTTCCAAATAAGCAATTATTCTATTAGGATTTGAATTATGACTCTGTGTGCAGTTTAAACCAACCCTAGTTACTCAAACTCTGTGTTTAAACAACCCCTAGTTACTCAAACTTATAAGCACTTATCACATTCTTGTGTGCATATTATGTTCATCTTATACCTTATAGGGGAAATTTGTAAAATTTATTCTACTGAGGTAATTTGTGTGTGTGTATATACATGAGAGAAGGCTGCTAAATTTAAGTAAGCTGTTGGGCAACTTGGGCTTTTAGGCTTCATAACCTTTTAGCAGTATACCCTTTTCTTAATTCTATAAAATGAAAGGGAATGCAGTTGGCATGATCACATCTGTTTTGACTAGGAAATTAGAATTGGACTTTTGGGGTAGAAAGGATGCTAACAGTGGTATTAAAAAAACACAAAACTGTCAGGAGTGGTGGTGCATGCCTGAATTTCTAGTGACTGGGGAGGCTGAGGCAGGAGGATCAGGTTTGAGGCCAGCCTCAGCAATTTAACTATAAGACCCTGTCTCAGAATAAAAAATTTAAAAGGGACAGCCATGTTGCTCAGTATTAAAGCACCCCTGGGTTCAACCCCCCATACAAAACCAAAGCAAAACAAAACCCCACAAACACATGCTAGGCTTTGTCCAAGGTTTTTTGTTGTTTTGTTGGTACGGGGGACTTGAACTCAGAGGTGCTTTATCACTGAGTCACATTCCCAGCCCTTTTGTTTATTTCAAGTCAGGGTCTCATAAGGTGTTTAGGGTCTCACTTAGATGCTGAGGCTGACCTCAAACTTGTGGTCCTCCTTCCCCAGCCTCCCGAGTCCCTGGGATTACAGGCATGCACCAACCATGCCTGGTTGTCCAAGGTATTTTGAATTGTCTTACAGCAGCCATCCAGCAGACCTGAGAAGTAGATCAGCTTCCCTTTTCCTCAAAGCTTATAGAGCTTGGGAGAGTCAGGGCCTGGATGTAGCCCTCCTCTTGGTTTCAGAGCCTGTTACACTACCTACTCTGGGCAAAAATCGACTAGTGGTAGATGGGGCCCTGCAATCTTTATCTTCCTGCTGTCGTACCTCTTTTTGTTTTTTTAAGCTATGATGAACCTGAAACCTGAACGTGGGCAAAATACTGGAAAGCATGGTTTTTGTGACTGCTTTTACTTTTGTGGCCCCTGGGAGTTTTCTGAACTTTCACTCTCCTTCTACCTGGCCAGTTTGGCCAGTGTGCCTGAGATTTAATCTATAAGAGGTTTCTCTTTCATACCCAATTCTGCCATTCTGTCTTCAGCTAAAAACTTCTATATCAACTCCAAGAGTGATGTATTACATAACGGGCTGTCTGTCTTCCTGTCAGTGGTTTACAGTGCACAGGAATCACACTGTGGCTGCTCTTACTTTGACCAGATGAGGCTCAGTACATGTATTTACAGAAGAGAGTCTTTTCCTCAGTATGACTGAAGCACACTTCCTCTTGGGGGCTCTATGTTCATGGCATTTTAGCAATCATTCCATCTCCCTGGGTCTTCTAGCATTGCTTTTTCATATTCTTTTTGTGAAGGTTAAAAAAAAGGGACAAAGCCAAATGATAAAATAATATTTATATTGGAGTAAAACGGTAATTAGAGTTATACATTTGAAATATTCTGAAGTCAAGGGTTTCACAGTAGATCATAATTTAATTAGGCTCTTGAATGTCCTGCCCCTCATCCCCCATGCTGGGGGTGGAACCCAGGGCCTCTTGCATGGTAGGCGGGTACCCTGCCATTGAGCTACATCCTGAGCATTAAAGTCCTTTTTACCTATATTGTTGTTCTCATGACAACTAACATAGGACTCCCAACTCTGCTGGCTTTGCAGGTGTTTGTACCAGCCAGCAGGAGGATGCACTACATAACATGAGTTGTTAGTATATCTGTGGCTTGTTATCTGGGGCACCTTTATGTAGAATTAAGGAAGAGAAAACATTAGTTACTGGGGAAAATACCCTCATTGCAGTGTGCACATGTTGATTGTTCTGAAGGGAAGGGTAGCAGTTCCATGGAACACTTGAATATTAGCCCGGTGGGAAGATGATTTCCGTGTTTGAACGTCATATCCCTGAATGTGGATTAAGGTTCTCATTATTCTAATTTTCAATAACCAATGCTTATAGGCACCTCTGTAGGCGTGGAAGATGCAGTGGTGGGCAAGATAGAGGAGCCTGCTCTGGAGATGGACTGCAGACATTAAATATGTAAGAATGTCGGATGGTAATAATAGCTGTGAAGAGAGTTGAAAAAAAAAATGTAGAGACTCAGAGTGCTACTTCAGAGAGTTCTCAAAGATGTTCCCTGTTCTGAAGCTTTTTCTGCCAGCAGGGCACTCAAATATCTGTAGGATGAATGAGAATAGCATTAAAGTAAATAATTTGCTTTAGTCTGAACCTCTAGAGAAGGTAATCTGAAGGATGGAAGTGGGCTGGTGGAAGTCTTCCCTCTGTTTCTGTCTTCATGTTTTGTGGATAGGGACCTGGTCAGTAGAGCTTCAGGGAGATCATTAGCGGTACCTTTTAAAGGCTAGGAACAGAAAATGTCTGCTTTTTTTCTTAATTGTCCTTATTTTTAAAATACAGAGATGTGTTATAAAATTGGTATTAGGCTAGGTAGGAAACATCCATTAGTAGTTTTTACATTTCTTTTTGGAAAAATTGGATTAGAATATTACAGTCACTATATTTTATTGCTGAAGCCAGCAAACACTAGTGACTTCTGTATTTAGGGCATTTTGCTAGGTGTTTCTTCAAATAGAGGATCCCAGGAGACCCAGTGGAACTTGAGTGGGAGGATGTTGAGGGAAGCAGGGGTAGTCTAAGCAGAGGCTCTGGTGGGGAGGCAGCAGTACAGGTCAGACATCTTGTTCCCATTGCTAGGAGGGTGCGTCCTCTTCTTTCCTGGCCAGCTGACTTCCGGCGTGTCTTTTCCTACTCTTGCCATCTTCAGATTACAACATTTTAGAGCCAGAAGACACCAAGGAAATTGTCTACTCTAACCCTTTGGCTTTATAACTCAGAAAATCTGACACCAAGAGGGTGGTGACTTTCTCAGAGTTATGCAGTGCTTCTCCAACAGGGTCACAGGTGGGACCCTGTTCTTCACCAGCGAGGTCAGTGTCTTTCCGCCACACCCCATGCTCTCACCAGAGCACTGAAAGTCACCAGTGGCTCCTGAGCAGAGAAAGAAAGCCTTTGGGTTCTCTAATGTACTTAGAAATTAAAAAAAAAAAAAAAAAAAAAGCCCATGTAGTTTCCATCTTAAGAAACAAGGGAGAGTAGGCACATCAATATAAAGCAGAATATGGACAAAGAGAATAGTGTCATTGTTATTTTTCACAAAGATGTGTAGTGTTGACTTCCTATCCCCAGTGGTTTCTCTAGATCCACAGTGGATGACATGGTCAGTCTTCCTTTGTCATATTCTGCATTAGTTGTTCAGTAAAAGTGAGGACATCTAGATGTGAGGGTGACTTCTGATATGTGGTTAAAATTGAGTTCTAGAATTCAAAAGAGTTAAGGTCCAGGAGTTCTGAGTTCTTTTCCTTCCAGACCTCAGTTTCAGGGAAGCCTGGGTTTCACCTCTACAGTTAGAAGTGCTTTAAGTAAGGCTGGGCATGGGGGCATACACAGCTGGGGATGCAGCCAGTGTTGGCACCCTGCTGGGCACCCTGGAACACCACCGCAACAGCCAGGAGTGCCACGAGTGTGAGCATTGGTTTTGGAGCCTGGGGATGTTCAGTGTGCCTGGCAAGAGTGGGGTTTTGAGAAGTGCAGGTTACTTTGCTAGGCATTTCCCTGACTTAGTGCTGTGCTGGGCCAGTTACCTGGGGGCAGATTGTGCGTCCCTTTGGCAGTGATGTTAGAGAGCATGCTTGCTGTAGAGTCCATGTAATGGGCACTCTGGGGAGGCAGCAGAGCTTGGAAAGGAGGATGTGCACCCTCATCCTGGCTGCTTCACTTTCTCACAGTGACTTTGGGCATTTTGCCTGAGCTATAGTCTGCTCATCTGTAAAATGGAATTAAAGCAGCCTTGAGCTATTGGGAAAAGAAATTAAAGTGGCTCAGCATATGCTAGAGTGCATCACTGGTGGGTGGTGCTCAGAATGGTCACTGTCTATTAGCAGACGTTCCATATTGTGCTGTGTGCCAAGATGCTGGACTAGAACAGGGCTCTCTCTTGCTGAAGCTATTGATTTTATGTCCTCAAATACGTGCCCAGTAGAGAAGGGTGAGTAAACAGGGTTATCAGCAGTGCTCTGACAGAACACAGGTGTTGTATCAGTCAGTAACCCTGACTTGAAACGTCCCTGGAGGCTTCCCAGAGAAGGAGCTTATGCTTCCTGTTGGTTATCTTTTCTCACCTCGGTGGCTTGTTCCTTTCCTTTGGCTTGACCATTGGTATTCTCTGGACCCTCTTTTTTCTTTGTACTCTCATCTGGGGGATCTTGGGTAGCTTTGGCCACTCAAGATTCTCTGTAAGCTGCTGATGTCCACTTTAATATCTTTAGCCGACCCTTCTCAGCTTCTCCAACTCTTGTTTGACAAACAGCTTGGAATTGTCACTGGTATCTCAAGCTTCTTAAATCCATAACTGAGGGCTGGGGATCTAGCTCAGTTGGTAGAGTGCCTCCCGCACAACCAAAGCCCTGGGTAAACACCCCCCACCAACAAAAAAAAAAAAAAAAAAAAAAAAAAATCCATAACTGAACAACTGAAGGTTGCTCCCTTCTCCATGAGTGCTACAACCATTCACCCAGTTTTTCAAATCAGATTCCTTCTTTTCTCTCACCCCCCAATCCTCCCCCAAGTTATCGTCAGTGCCATCTCCAGTATGACTTCCCTAATGACATTCTTTTGCCACTACCCTCCTTGCTGCCCTCACCTCCTGCTAGAACACTGTGGTGGCCTCTTAGCATGGCCTCCTTATTTCTGCTCACCTCTGCCACTATTCGGTGTTGCCCAGAGCAGCCGAGAGTCATCTGTCTCTCTCCTGCTTAAAATCCTGTAGTGGTTTCCCGTGGCACTTTGCAGAGAATCCAGACTTCTTCCTGTGGTTCACAGGCCCTGAATAACCTGACCCTGCTACCTCTCTGATTGCCTCTCCTGTTTTTGCTCACTGTCCTCCAACTACACTCACTTTCCTCCATTTCCTTAAAGGTGCCAAGCTCTTTCCTACTTGAGGAATTTATTTTTATTATTATTTATTTTTATTTTTTTATTCATTGTACACAAATGAGGTTCAACTTTTCATTTCTCTGGTTGTACATGGAGTAGAGTCACACTGTGTAATCATACATGTACGTAGGGTAATGACGTTTGTCTCATTCAGTTATCTTTCCTTCCCTCCACCCCTCCCCACCCCTCATTACCCTCTACACAATCCATCCTTCCTCCATTCTTCCCTTACCTCCCCCACCCCATTATGTATCATCATCCACTTATCAGAAAAAACATTTGACCATTGGTTTTTTTTGGGATTGGCTTATCTCATGTACCATGATATTCTCTAACTCCATCCACTTACCTGCAAATGCCATAATTTTATTCTTCTTTGTGGCTGAATAACATTCTATTGTGTACATATGCCACAGTTTATCCATTCGTCTATTGAAGGGCATCTAGGTTGGTTCCACAATCTAGTTATTGTGAATTGAGCTGCTATAAACATTGATGTAGCTACGTCACTGTAGTATACTGATTTTAAGTCTTTTGGGTATAGGCCAAGGGGTGGGATAGCTGGGTCAAATGGTGGTTCCATTTCAAGTTTTCTAGGAAATCTAGGAATCTCCATACTGCTTTCCAGAGTGGCTGCACCAACTTGCAATCCCACCAGCAATGTATGAGTGTGCTTTTCCCCCCACATCCTCACCAACACCTATTGTTGCTTGTATTTTTGCTAATAGCCATTCTAATTGGGGTGAGATGAAATCTTACGTGCTACTTCCTCTATCCAGAACACTACAGCCAGCCCAGCCTTTTCTCATCCTTCAGAGGTGTTTGTTGAATGAATAAATACCATGAGATAAGCAGCAACAGGGATGGGGTAAGAAGAAAAATTGTTTGGAGTACATCCACAGAGTTTTTTAAAACTGTGTGTGTGTGTGTGTGTGTGTAAAGACATGCATCTGGATTACTGAAGGAATGTGAGTCTGGTTGTGGCATAAGTGAAGTTATTCAAGCAAAACACCTAGCAGTTAGGCAGCTGGAACTTGAATACTCTGCTGATGGGAGTATGAAAGGATGTAACCACTTTGGGAAACTCTTTGGCAGTTTATTAAAAAGTTGAACATGTATCTGTGACCTGGCAGTTTTCATTTTTAGGTGTTAGAGGAAAAATGAAAATGTTTATAAATACGATTTATACCAGAATGTTCATAGCAATTATATTCATAATAACCAAATAGCTGAAAACAGTCCAGATGTCCCTCAGCAGAACAGATAAACAAACTAGTATGTGCATACAATGGAAGGCCACTCAACATTAAAAAGTAACAAAACACTGATACATGTAATAAGGATTGATCTCACAAGTATGCAAGTAAAGAACCAGACACAGAAATAGTACATAACAGATGATCCTACTTGTAAGACATTCTAGAACAGGCAGAACTCACCTATGCTACTAGGAATGGAATGTTCCTTTTGGGTGGAAGGGATTGACTGGGAACTTTATAGAGTGATGGCAATGCTCTGGGTCTTGGTGGCATTCATCAAAACTGATTAAATGTACGGTATGTATTTGTGCTGTATGTTAATTAGACCTAAAAACAACCTAGGAATGAATTATCCTGGGTTCCAAAATGTAGCCTGAATTTGTTCTTCCCATCTCAAGCACCATTCCCTCTTATCTAGACTATTGCATTTTCAACTGATCCTTCTATTCCCTGATTTTGCCCTTCTCCCAAACCGTTTTTTTCCACTTATCCTCTAAAGTGATCATTAAGAAATTCAATTTGGCTAAGTCAGTTGCCTTCATAAAATGTTCCAGGGCTTTCTTTTGCTTTTGTGGTGGTCAACAAGGTCCCATTTGACCTGGTCTCCTTCTGGTTCCCTAAGATCTAGCCTCAGTGACCGACCACCTCTGTTTCTTGAACTCCCCAAATTCATTTCTGTCACAGGACATTTTCACTTGGCTCCTCCCCTCTGCCTAGAGCATGTAGCCTCTCCCATCTTTACGAAACTTACTTGTCATTTGGGTTCAGTTTAAATGTGATCTCAAGAGGTTTTTGTCTCTGGCTCCCTGTTTAAAATGATGCTCCCATCCTTTCACATCGCCTGGTTTTAGTCACCATCTGAAATTACCTGGTCCTTCTACTGTTCTGTTTGCCTGCCTCCCTGAGACTGAGCTTGTCTTGTCCATTCTATATACTCAATGTCTGCAGCAGTGTTGGACACACCTGGGCCAGACCTGTTGACTGGAGTGAAGTCACTAAGGATGGTGGTGATGGAATGAGAGCTCTTGAGGGACTTAGGTGGGAGGAGCCAAGGAGAGTCAAGGCTTCTGGTGTAGGAGGCTAGGTGGTGAGGGTGCTGTGCACTGCAGTAGAAAACAGTGGCCAGGAGAAGATTGAAGTGGGGTATAAAGTGGATTTAGTTTTAGAACTTAAATTTGAGATGCTAGTAAGGCAGCACATGTTTGAGCACAGATCTAACATTCAGGTGAAGTAACTGGGCTGTAGATTATGACTTGAGGCTTCATGCATATGTAATAATTCCTGCCTGGGATGTCTGAGATAGCTCTCAGGTAAATAAGCACTGTGACTGTGTAGAGAAGTGGTTACTTTCGTGTTTCCTGCCTAAGTGATGGGCATCTCCAGACAGTAATGGGGACTTACATCGAAGCTAGAAGGTTTTGTAGTTTTAGAACACCCTCCCCGCCTTGGCGTTATGTTATTGTTGCTGACAATGACAAGTGCTCAAGGGCTCAGGATAAACCTCAGAGGAACATTTAAGGGAGCAGGAGGAAAACCCAGAGACCGGGGCGTGAGGAAAGCGTGTGTTTTACATCAGAGGAGGGGAATAAGATGACTGAGAAACACCAGTTGGGTGAGGAGGGAGCAGCTTCTGGGAAGGAGAAGAAACCAGAGCCAGATTGCTGTGTGCTGATGAGGAAGTGTGATGAGGAGACGGAGGCAGTAAGTTTGGAGTCAAACCTTCCCAAAACAGGGAATCAGAGAGAAGAACCTCAGGGTGATCCAGGGCAGTTGACTTTGGATCTTAAAATTCTCCCCTCCGAGGCAAGCCAAAGTGTGGGCGGAAACAGTTCACTGGGCAGGGTCACAGGGTCATTAAGGACTACTGTTGTGTGTGCTGCGAAGGTCCTCTACCAAGGAGTAGAGGGAGGCAGAGCTGGAAGTTTTGAAGAAAGCAGGAAAGATTTGAAGAAACTGCTGCGGCAGCAGGTAGAGCTGGCTAAGGAAAAAAATTGCAGGAGGAAAGTAAAAAGTTAAGATGAGTTTTCTACCTCCTGGGATTTTAGAGAAACTGGTCACTTTGTCTGGTTTTGGATTTCAGTGATTTGTACTCAGCTTTTCCTGCTTGTGTCTGGCAGTGCCACTCCCCACCCCAAGACACACCTGCTATCCCCATTCATATTAGACCCTGTGACTTGTAACTTATTCCAGAGCCTTCATGTTTCATTTAATAAATACTTATGTAGCATTCACTGTGCGGGTAGATGCAATGTGTTAAGTGTTGTGTCAAAATAGCAGAATAAAGAGGGGAGTACTCATCCCTCAAGTGCTGGGTTGCCTCAGATCTGCAGAGGCATGTTGGGGCTCCGGCAGCCTGTGAGGGCTGGGAGTGAGGATCATCCTCTTCCCACCTCCAGCTGGAACATCTCTTCTGTATTATCTCTGGAGTATCTACATTAATTTTTTTTTTAACTGAAAAGTGTCTCAGAAAATATTTTCATATACTGTTTCACCAGGCTCTGAGGTCCTACTGGTTAGGGCTGTTTTGCTTTATTTTATAGCCCCAGTATCTCTCTTGGTGCCTGTCAGTGCATTGAGAGTGAGTGTACCATTTTGCTTGTGAGTGTCTGCCCTGGAATCCCCTTCCCTCTGCCTGTCTTTAACCTTATTATATTTGGTGCAGGTCATATGTTACAGTTGATATAGGAAATGTGTGTTGCACCATGCTTGTGTATTCTTAGATGGCCACTGTTCTCTTTCACATAGTAGATACTAAAGTAATTTTGAATTTGGATTTGTTGTAGAAAACTTGTGAAATGTTCCCAAGAGCAACTAAAATCCATTAAGAGCGAGTGTAGTGATGCATACCTGTAATCCCAGTGATTCGGGAGGTTGAGGCAGGAGGGTTGCAAGTTTGAGTCCAGCTTCAGCAACTTAGTGAGACCCTGTCTCAAGATAAGTAATAAAAGGGTTTGAATGTAGCTCAGTGGCAAAGCTTTCAAAAAATATATACATATGTATGCATATATATATGCACACATCTCTCTTTTTCTCTGTGTCTCTGTGTCTCTCTCTCTTTCTCTCTGTCTCTCTGTCTCTCTGTCTCTGTTGGGTAATCCAGAGGGAATATAAGCCAAACAACTGAGTTACCTTATCCTGATAAAGTAAGCAATGAGTTGGTGGGAATCATGGTCTTAGGATATGATAAAGAACAATAGCTAGCTGTTCCTCCACTCTGAAAAATGAGGGAGGGGAGTATTGGTGATTTAGGTGAAGAAACTGGAGAACTCCCTGCCCTGTAAGGGACACTGGGGATTTCTCCTGGAGAGTTTTAGTACAATAGCATAGACTCATTTGTGTTCTGTAATTCCTACTTGATGGCAGATGTATGAGGAATATGCTCTCAAGATTCCAGCAAGTATTGGGTGTGGTAGTGTACACCTATAATCCCAGTGGCTCAGGAGGCTGTTGGGAGAATCCCAAATTCAAAGCCAGCCTCAGCAATTTAGCAAGGTCCTGAGCAACTTGGTGAGACCCTGTGTCTAAATAAAATATAAAAAAGTTTGGGCTGGCAATATGGATCAGTGGTTAAGCATTCCTGGGTTTAATCCCTAGTACCAAAAAAAAAAAAAAATCCGGAAAAATGACACCTATAAACTTAACATGCACTATCAGTATAAATGAGCCTAAACAGATTTACAGGTACCTATACATTAGTGAGCAGACATAATGGAAGTATATGTTGCATTGAAATTAGTTCTGTGTGTGTTTGTTTCCCTGTTGATAAGTTTCAACATAGTGGGAGGGGGCCTGAGGGTTAGCTCAGTGTTAGAACACACATTCTAGTTTCCTGGGTTTCATACTTGGCATCACAGAAAAGTAATTAATTTAATAAAACAGGGAGACCTTGTGGAAGTGGACTTAAGTTATAGCATATGCCATAGGAAAAAGTTTGAAGAATATTGTAATATACCTCAGTGATTAAATGTCTCAGAAAATAAAACAAAGCAAAAACACTACCTTGACTAGCACATGTACTGGAAGTTGGCTTCCCCTAAAGATAAGGGACACAGGCCCAATGAAGCCTATGGGAAGGAAACACATCAGAGAAATAAAAAGAGAATATTTCAGTTCAGCCAAGATTACTAAGTAGGTACCATGCTAGGCACAAGACACACAAAAGTTAAATATCTTCTCTTTTGCCTAGAGTCAATGTCTGTGTGAGAGTCAGTCAGAAAATTTACTTCTGTAATATCTGTAATGGACCTATAACAGCGTAGCCAGAAAGCGAGGCGGGGAACCAGGAAAGAGGCAGTAAGGAAGGTAAAAATATCAGAAGGCTGTAGAGGAGGGGAAATTGGGTAGGCCTTGAAGGATGGACAGGAGAGAGCCAGGTGGGAGGAGGAAGGAAGGAGAATTCCAAGAATTGGTGCATCAAGAGCCAAGGCTCAGAGTGTGTGGCACATTCCATAACCAAGTGTGGACTTTTGGGGTGGGGGTTCTAAAGATGACAGGGGAAGTCACAAGGGAGCATGGCCCAAGGAGCGTAAGAGTGAGGTGGGGTTAGCTTTGTGATGGACTTTAAACCTAGGCCCTTAACTCATAAACAGAAGAGGTTTTGTGAAGAGAGGCGTGGCATACAGTTGAGAGAAGGTTCTGATCCCAAGGAGAGCTGGTGATGGAAAGGAATTGGAGCACTGGAGCCAAACAATGAACTGATCATCTTCACGTCTTTCTCTCCCGGTTTTCCCATGCTCAAAGCCCTAATCTACATAAGAAGAATCTAAAATGTAGCAACTGGCTTAAATAAATGGACTTCCAGAAAATTCTGGCATCAGTCTGCTTTGTTACCAAAACAGACAGATATTCCCTAAACAATATAGCATATTTACCAAAAACTTCAATAGTAAGTATATAACACGAATATAATCTTTATAAAAAAGATCAGGGTGCTAGGCATTGTTCTAAACACTTGACAAATATTAACTCACTTATAAAAATTAAGACATAATGTTATCTCCATTTTTCAGATGAGAAAACTGAATCACAGAGGTTGAGTGGCTAGACTAAGGTCGCCCAAGTAGTAGAACCGGCATTTGGAATTGGGCATCCTGGCTCTGGACTCTGTCTTTAACCTGTCCTTAGTGCAATTCTGTGTTTAATTTGAATGAACTAGAAAATAACTCACTAAGTTTGTGGCCTTTTTGAAGGGGAAGAGTTTGTTTTCGGACTGTAGAAAGAGTAAAAGGGAGCCTAGAAATTGCCGTCCTGCAAGAACCTCAGCTGTAGGGGACCCATTGCATCCGCAGCCTCTGCCGGTCCTGGGTAGGGAGTTAGTGCTCAGCGGGCACCTTTTGAGTGAACCAAGTGAAGTGGAATTTTGCTCCCAGCTCTTGAAGGAATGTGCCAGGGAAGCTTCAGTTGTTTTTTCTCTTTGGTTCTCTATTCAGGATCCTTTTTGGATAAAGAGTTCTGTGGGTTTATTACTTGCTTGTTTTTGTTGAACTTATCTTCCTCAGCTTTCAAACAGTGCAAGCTCAGTCTACTGATTTGTTTTCTGGTTTTAAGAAGTAAACTTCTTTTCAAAATCAAAATATTAGACATTAAGATTTCAGCAGAAATCCTTATATAAATAAGAGTTGTTTTGTTGCTTTTGGTTTTTCATATGCCTGTATTTAAGATATAAACCTTAAAAATGTTATTGAAGAATTGGAATTGAATTCTAATTATAGTAGCTAACATATTTATATAATCCTTTTTAGAGAAGTTTGCTAAACATTTTTTAACAGACCAAAGGTTCTCTGTGCTTACTTTTATTATTATTCTTCTTCATAAGTATTCTTAATACTTGATACTGGTGCATCTGTATCTTGCTGAAGAAGCTTCCTTAGTAAGCGTTCCACTGGGAAATTCTGTTTTAGGAACCCAAAGATAATATAGTTCAAGAAGTGTCTCTGCTGATGTCAAGTCATAACACTGATCATGTAGAAGTCATTTATCTGATTTCATAGGCAAATTAGTAGGTGATGTAGGTTCCTAAGAATGGACTAATGTTTTCTCTCTGTTTCAGTTCTTTCTGAATTAAGTCATTTGAGAATAGAAAAATGGGAAATTTTGTTTCCAATCTATAAATGAGTAGATTTAGTTCTTGTTTCTCTTGTTGACTTGGTTTACTGTATTTATTCTACTAAAATATATACCTCTTAATATTTTTCTGTTAAACATTGACTGTAGTAAATTTAAAAATACTATTATAACAGTATTTTTATTCTAGAATAAAAATATGAAGTTATTTTGCTGAAATAGTTATGAAAATTAATTGTATATTAAAGAAAAAATTCCACAATTGTTGGCCTCATGCTTTAGTTAAAACAGCTTGTAGAACCATCTTATGTGTGGATGAAGGAGATTCCTTTTGGGGGCAGGGGTGTGACTGAGGATTGAAGCCTGGCACTTAACCACTGAGCCACATCCCCAGCCCCCCCTCACCCCCTCACTTTTTTTTTTTTTTTTTTGTGGTGCTAGGGATTGAACCCAGGGCCTTATACATGTGAGGCAAGCACTCTACCAACTGAGCTACATTCCCAGCCCCCCAGCCCTTTTATTTCTTATTTTGAGATAGGTTCTTACTAAGGTGCTGAGGGTCTCCCTAAGTTGCTAAGGCTAGTTTCCAACTTGGAATTCTGTCTCAGCCTCTTGAGTCACTGGGATTATAGGTGTGTGCCACTGTGCCTGCATGAAGGTGATTATTAATACTGTTCTACAAAATTTTATCCAATTTTCTGTTTGGAGGTGGTCTGTCTCCCAGTTAGCTCTCTGTATTGGTAGATTCCCTATCCACCAATTCAACTGCATTTTTAAAATCTATAAAAAATATTTTTAACAGCTTCTGCACTGATCATGTATCAACTTTATTTTATTCCCTAAACAATATAGTATAACTATTATTTGCTTAGCATTTACATTGTATTAGGTATTATAGGTAATCTAGTGATGATTTATTCAGAGGGATATGTGTAAGTTATATAAATTTTACATCATGTTATGTAAGGGACTTGAGCATTCACAGACTTTGACATCCATGGGGGTCCGGAACTAATCCCCTGCATATACCAAGGGAGACCATATTTGTTTCAGACAGTTTATGCTAAATTCTATCTAGTATTAAACCACTGATGTGTATTAAACTACTAATGTAGTAACTCAGTGGCTAATATTTATAGATCCTACACCAAGTGCCAGGCATGATATTTATATTTATTATTTTATTCTTATAAAATAGCCCCATAACAAAGCTAGTACTTTATCTGTAAAATGGGGATAAAAGGAGTAGATTCAGTAATTTAGGAGAGGTCACTCAGCCACATGGTGATAGAACTAGGGCTGGAACTCAGCTCTGTGTGACTTCAAAATCTGTTTCTTCCTCTTAATATAAAATGTGTAAAAAAAAAAAATGCACATCACACAGCTGTTTTCTTTCCCCCACCCTCCCAAGCTCTGGAACCCTCCATTCTCTAGTCTTGTGTCTCACAGCATTCTCCTGAGGTTTTTACCGTACGTGTTTCCTCCACTAAAATGTAAGCCCCATGGGGTGAAAACTTTGCCTTCTTCATTTTAGTTGCCTGGAGCAGTGCCTGGCACACAGTGGGAACTCACATATTTGTTGTAAAGAGTACGTGTCATGAAGTTATATCTTCTATAATATTGGCTCTTAATCAGTTTCATAGGACAAATATTTTTTCTCTTTCAAGACAGGGTTGGGTGTGTGGTGTTTTTGTTTTTTTGTTGAGGTACTAGGGATTAGCCCCACTGAGCTCCATCCCCAACCCTTATTATTTTCTTTTTTGAGACAGGGTCTTGCTCAGTTGCCCAGGCTAGCCTCAAACTTGTGTTCCTCCTGCCTCAGTCTCCTGAATTGCTAGGACTATAGGGTATGCGCCACTGTGCCCAACCATGTTGAAGAGAGGTACTTTGTGGAGATGCCAAGGAACCCCATGTGTGGGAGATGAGTCATGGCTGCTGTGGAAGTAGGCTGGAAGTGGTTTGGATGAGCATGGTGATAGACCTGCCTGAGCTGTTGTTGTAGCCTCTTGAATAGAAGACCTCCTAGTCTCTGATCTTTTCCGAACCTTGACAAATTGGGTCAAATTGGATTAAATGCATCCGCCTCACCTTGGTGTTCAGGATTGCCCAGGAAGGCCCTGCCCTGCCTCTGCAGTCATCTCCCAGGTTCCTCTCATGTGTCCTTTACGGTAGTTGTGTCCCCATTCCCATATGGGGGTCCTTGTCCTTTTCTCCCCATTCACCATTTCCTAGACTGTAACCTTTGAAGTCCTTTTTTTTTTTTTTTTTGAACCAGGGATTGAACTCAGGGGCACTCGGCCACTGAGCCACATCCCCAGCCCTATTTTGTATTTTATTTAGAGACAGGGTCTCACTGAGTTGCTGAGGCTGGCTTTGAACTCGTGATCCTCCTGACTCAGCCTCCTGAATCACTTGGATTACAGGCGTGCGCCACCATGCCCAGCTCTTTGAAGTCCCTTTTCAGGACTTTTCAGGACCTTTGAAGTTCTTTCTCTATAAACATAATATTTTCTTAATTAGGAGTTTCTTTCATTTTGTAATTTTCTTGTGTATTGCTAATTTTTTTCTGTACTGAGGATTAAACTCAGGGCCTCAAACATGCTAGATGAGTGCTCTACCACTGAGCTCATCCTCAGCTCAGTTTTCTTTTTTCTTGATACCTTTCTGTATGTATTCTTGCCCTCCTCCCTGAGTCCTCTGCAGTACGTTGAGTGCATGAGCAAATGGAGTAGTCATTCATTCCAGCACTGGGAATTGATCTCAGGGGTGCTCTACGACACTGAGCCACATCCCCAGCCCTTTTTATTTTTCATTTTGAGACTGGATCTCGGAGTTGGCCAGGCCACCCTGGAACTTGAAATCATCCTGCCTTGTTCTCCCAAATAGTTTTTGGGGTAGACATGAACAAGTGTAAAAACTGATAAAATGTGTCATATTTAGTTTTGGCACAAGGAAGACTTGTCCTTAGCCAAGGATTGTTTTAGTGATCAAGAACCTTTTTGAGCTGGGTGTGGTGGTGCACGCCTGTAATACCAGTGGCTTGGGAGACTGAGGCAGAAGGATCATGAGTTCAAAACCAGCTTCAGCAAAAGCGAGGCACTAAGCAATTCAGTGAGACCCTGTCTCT
This sequence comes from Glaucomys volans, assembly GCA_020662805.1. Lineage (NCBI taxonomy): Eukaryota > Metazoa > Chordata > Mammalia > Rodentia > Sciuridae > Glaucomys > Glaucomys volans. The sequence continues at coordinate 82,505 of JAJEJO010005782.1, read as the reverse complement.
GAATAAAATACAGAAAAGGGCTGGGGATGTGGCTCAGTGGTCAGTGCCTCTGAGTTCAATCCCTGATACACTTGCACACACACACATACACACACACCCAAAAAAATTCTTTTTGAAGAGAAGCCAGGAGAAAAAATATAAAGAATTAAGGGACTGGGCTTGTGGCTCAGTGGTAGGAGCATTTGCCTAGCATGTGTGAGGCACTGGGCTCAATCCTCAGCACCATATGAAAAAATAAAAACAAAAAAATAAAGGTATTGTGTCCATCTGCAACAGAAAAAATATTAAAAAAAAAAAGAATTAAGTGTAGGGGGTCTTGCATTTTGGAGAAGGCAAGAAACTGAATAGGAAACCACCAAGTAAAGAGCTCAGGGAAGAGCCCCAGCTTTTGTCCTTAGGATCCTCAGTTGTACAGTGAGGGGAAACAACAAGATCAGCGACAATATGTTGCAGGAACTTGGCCACGGAGAAGGGAAGGCACTAGGGAGCCTCAGTTAATGACACAAAAGGGCAAGTGTTAGAGCCAGTGATCTTTGCAGGTGGGAGACAGGTTGGCATCATTCAGGAGGAGGCTGTTTAGGGTCAGGAATGACTGAGATTGACTGTCTTGGCGTGTGCCAGGAGTAAGGGAGGTGAGTCAGGGGGAGACCAGGTAATGAAATTATTTACCTTGGTTGTCCTAGGTTCTTATAGGTAGAGATAAGTGATTTGAGATTTTCTCCCTTTTTTATTGATGTGAAATATATATAGCAAAATTAGCCATTTTTAAGTGACAAATTCATTGGCATTTAAGTATATTCGGTATTGTACTCCCACGACCTCTGTCTTGTTCCAAAACATTTTCATCATCTCCCAAATAAATCTGGTACCCATTAGCAGTTACTCTCCTCCTGGCTTCTGACAACTGCCGATCTGCTTTCTTTCTCTATGGCCTAATTTACATTGGATATTTCAGATAAATGATACCATACACTATATAACCTTTTGTGTCTAGCTTCATCCACTTAGTAAAATGCATTTTTCTTTGTTTCTTTTTCTTCTTATTATTATTTTTTGGTGGTGCTAAGGATTGAACCCAGGACCTACGCATCCTGAGTCAGCGCTCTACCACTGAGCTACACTACAACCCCTGCATAATGCTTTTGAGCTTCCTCCACTTAGTGGCATGTATGAGCAGCATGTTTTTGGCTGAATAATATTACATTGTGTGTATATAACACAATCTGTTTATTCATTTGTCAATGGAGTTTTCGATTGTTTCTACCTTTTGACTGTTTTGAATATTGCTACTAAAAATGTATGTATTTGTTGCGGTTTTGTGGGGTTTTTTTCCTAATATATTAACTCTTGTTTGTACTAGGGATTGAGCCTAGGGGTGCTTTGCCCCTGAGCCATGTCCCAGCCCTCTTAATTTTTTATTTTGAGATAGGGTCTCTCTCAGTTGCTTAGGGCCTTGCTAAATTGCTGAGGCTGGCCTCAAACTTGTGATCCTCCTCTCTGAGTCTCCTAAATTGCTTGGATTACAGGTGTGCACCACCATGTCTAACAATATATTAACTTCTTATTAAAAATTAGTGGAGGGGCTGGGGTCGTGACTCAGAGAATGCTTGCCTAGCTCGTGTGAGGCACTGGTTTCAGTCCTCAGCACCACATAAAAATAAACAAAATACAGGTTCTGTGTCCATTTACAACTAAAAATTAAAGAAATATATTAGTTGAGCCGAGCACGGCACGGTGTGCATTGCTGTTATCCTAGCAGCTCCGGAGGCCGAAGCAGAAGGATTGCAAGTTCAAAGCCAGCCTCAGCAACTTAGCAAGGCCCTAAGCAACTGGGCAAGACCCTGTCTCTAAATAAATTACAAAAAAGAGCTGATGATGGGCTCAGTGGTTAAGTAATGCCCCCCCCCCCCAAAAAAATAAAATTAATGGATTTTTCTAGAGCAGTTTTAGGTTCACAGAAAAAAAATGAGCAGTAAGTGTAAGAAGTTACTAGATACCCCACTTTCCTCTGTTAACCTCTCACATGAGTGTGGTGCATTTGCTATAATTGAAGAACCAGTTATTGTTATTGGTATTATAATTAGTATTTTAGTACTAGGAATTGAACCCATGGGCACTTAACCACTGAGCCACATCCTCAGCTCTTTTATATTTTTTATTTTTTTATTTTGAGATAGGGTCTTGCTAAGTTGTTTTAGGGTGTTTCGAAGTTGGTGAGGCTGTTCTTGAACTTTTGATCCTCCTGCTTCAGCCTCCCGAATCTCTGGGATTATAGGCGTGTGCCACTACTTCCAGCTTGATACTTTATTATTAATGCAAGTTCATAGTTCATCCTTAAGTTCACTCTTCATTGTACATTGTGTAAATTTTTTAAAAAATATTTTTAGTTGTAGATGTACACAATGCATTTATTTATTTATTTATTTTTTATTTATTTATTTTTTTGGAACCAGGGATTGAACTCAGGGACACTTGGCCACTGAGCCACATCCCCAGCCCTATTTTGTATTTTGTTTAGAGACAGGGTCTCACTGAGTTGCTTAGGGCCTTGCTAAGTTGCTGAGGCTGGTTTTGAACTCGGGATCCTCCTGACTCAGCCTCCCGAGTCGCTTGGATTACAGGCGTGTGCCACCACGCCCAGCTGCTTTTATTTTTTCATGTGGTGCTGAGAATTGAACCCAGTGCCTCACACGTGCTAGGTAAGTGCTCTACCACTGAGCCACAACCCTGGCCCACATTATGTGAGTTTCATGGACACATGATTTGGTGAATTCACCAGTACAGTATCACACAGAGTAACTGACTATCCCAAAGTCCCCTGGGCTCTCCACTCATCCCTCCCTCTCTCCTCTTGGGCTCTTGTGGGCACCAGTGTTTTTACTATCTACAGTTTTGCCTTCTTCAGAACATCACAGAGTTAGAATTGTACTATACACAGCCTTTCCAGACAGGCTTCTTTGATGTATCATGAGATCATGTTTCGTTGTATAGATGTACCAGAGTTTATCCCCTTGCCTGTTGAAGGGCATCTCTGTTGGTAGAGTTTTTGGCAGTTATAAATGAAGCTGCTGTTAATATCAACCTGCAAGTTTTTGTGTTGACAAAAATGTATAACTCATTTGGGAAAATAATTAGAAGTATGATTACTGGATTGTATGAAAAGACTAAGCTTCATAAGAAACTGCCAAGCTGTCTTCTGAAGTGTCTATACATTTACTTTTCTCCTTCTTTAAAAAAAAAAATTTGACATTTTAGCCATTTTTTTAAGTGTACAATAAGTGGCACTGATTATACTCAGTGTTTTGTAACCATCATCACTATTTCTAAAACACTTGCATCACCCCAAACAGAAACTGTACCCCTTAAGCAGTAACTCCCCTTTTCCTTCTCCCTCAGGCCCTTAGAGCCTCTAATCTGTTTTCTGTCTCTATGAATTTGCCTGTTCTAGATCTGTCATATAAACAGAATCACATCATATTTCATCCTTTTGTGTCTGGCTTATTTCACTTGGCATAATGTGTTCAGGATTTCATCAGGGTTTATCCACGTAGCATCCCTTTTTATAGCTAGCTGCATTGTATGTGTGCTGTAGACCAAATTTGTTTATTCATTAACTGTTGACAAACACTGTGATTGTTCCCCCTTTTGGATATTTTGAATAGTGCTGCAGTGAACGTTGGCATCCAGCTATCTTTTCAAGCTTCGGTTTTTAATTCTTTGGGATACATACCTGGGGTAGAATTGCTGGTCACTATGTTTTATCTTTTGAGGAACTGCTAAACTGCTTTCCAAAGTGGATGTGTTATTTTGGATTTCCACATTCCCACTAGCTATGTATGAGAATTTTAATTGCTTTCCATCCTTACCAAGAGTTGTAATTTTCCAGTTTTTGATTATGTCTATCCTAGTGGATGTCAAGTGATATATTGTGGGATTGACTTGCATTTCTGTAATAACTAATGATGTTGAGCATCTTTTCATGTACTTGTCGGTGATTCTGTATCTTCAGAGAAATGTCAAAGTCCTTTTCCTGTTTTTAAAATTGGGTTGTCTTTTTGTTGTCGAGTTGTAAGAGTTCTCTATGTATTCTGGATACTCAGCATTTATCAAATATCAGGTGCTATATGATTTGCATTGTCTAGGAAATCAGAGTTCTGTTAGCATTATTTGAATAATTTAGTTTAAAAATGAGTAAGTTATGCAGTTTAGACAGTATTGAAATCCCAGGGCTGTAAGAAATTTTAAAATTTCTTTTTGATTTTGAAATTTGTTAGGTGCCCATATTTTTATTTAGTCATTGCACTTCTTCCTTATGAAACCTCACAGACCCATGAGATCTCTAAACCAAGTTTTGAGAGTCAGCCCCAGCATTCAAAAAAAGTTGTAAGTTACATCATTCCTCAGGGGGAGATCTAGAGTCATACATTGACTGTGCTCTTGTGCTCTTGTGTTTTAGTCTGACAGTTGTATTCCAAGACAGAATCACAGGAGCACTGCCAGGTGATCCTGAAACTATTGTAAAATGTCAGAGGAGCTGTGCTTCTGCAAGGGGCTGCTTCACACTTACATGTTGGTATGTGTGGTCCTTGCTCACTTCCACATGGACTGTCCATTTTGGGAGCCGGTTTGTGTGTTAATGCTCACCTTAACCAGGTCCTCTCCTACCCGGTTGCCTGTCTGATCTGTACTGTGGTACTGAGGCTTTGAGGGGATCCAACAATAGAAGCCATTTCCCTATATTTTGCCTCTTTAGATACGAGAACTCATTTAGCAGTTTGAGCTTAACAGAAGGCAGAAATTCTTGGGCTTTTACAAGATCAGTTTTCATATGGTTTGAGGATTTTCTTTCATTCATTTTTTGTGGTACTGGAGATTGAACCCAGGGATTTCCACCATCTAGGCAAGTGTTCTACCACTGAGCTACACTCCAGCCTATTTTATTTATTTAGAAACAGAATTTTGCTAACTTTCTCAGCCTGGCCTCAACCTTGCAGTCCTCTGTTCCCAGCCTCTGGAAGTGGTGGCATTGCAGGCCTGCAACACCATGGCAGAGAATTCTGTAATGTGTGCACTTCTTTCCTGGCTATCCACTATAGGTCTTCTCTGCTCCCCACTGAGTGCTCATTCCCTAGCTAGCTCTCATGGAATTCTCCTTCCTCCTTTGTCTAATCTTCGAAGAACCGGCTTCTCCATGCTGACTCAAGTAATAGAGGAACAGGTGCTGAGATGGATTTACGTCACCATGAATAAAGCTAATAATTGCATGATTAGATTTATTATTTAAAAATTCTTATTTAGTTATTTTGCAGTACTAGGCATTGAATCCTAGGTGCACTGCCACTGAGCTTTTCCTCTAGTCCTTTTTATTTTATTTTGAGACAGGTTTTTTCTAAGTTGCTCAGGCTGGCCTTGAACTTGCCATTCTTCTGCCTCAGCCTCCAGAGTCACTGGGATTACAGATGTGCGCCACTGCACCTGGCTTAGATTTATCATTATTCAGACAATCCTTTATGAGCTAGGGCTGGGGTAGCTCAAAAGGTTCTTTTGAGTTTTGAGTTTTCCATGCCAAAGATTTTGAGTTGAGATTTGGGTGTGCCTAGCAGTTGATTGCTTTTTTACTGTTACCTTTTTCCCCTTAAGAGACTTCTTCCTAGCATTTTGTTGCTACCTGTTTCTTTTTTTTTTTTTTTCAAACTGGGGATTGAACTCAGGGACACTCGGCCACTGAGCCACATCCCCAGCCCTATTTTGTATTTTATTTAGAGATAGGGTCTCACTGAGTTGCTTAGCCCCTTGCTCGTGCTGAGGCTGGCTTTGAACCCAGTCTTCCTGCCTTAGTCTCCTGAGCCTCTGGGATTACAGGCATGCGCCACCACACCTGGCGATCTGTTTCATTTTGATAGCCCAAAGGTAGGGAGGTCAGGGGGTTGAACCCAGGGTTGCTTTCCTACTGAGCTACATCCCCAGGCCTTATTTTATTTTTTAAATTTTGAGACCAGGCCTTACTAAGTTACTGAGGCTGGCCTCAAACTTGTGACCCTCCTGAATTGCTGGGATCATAGGTACCACCACTGCACCCATTGAGGTCACTGCATTTTAACATACCTCTTCTTTTCTAAGTGCTTGACTGTGAACTCCTCACATAATGGGAGCGTCAGCAGTCTGTCCTAATGTACCCTGTGTCTGGTCCCCAGTAGGGTCTCAATAGCCATTTGTTTAACTGTGGCACCACACTTTATAGAACAAGGTTCATGTAATTTCTAGATGTTCTAGGGTAATAGAAGTAATTCGTTTTGTATTCTTGAGTCTGTGACTTGATATCTCTTACTTGTTCTGGAGAGTTCCTAGCAGTTCCCTTCATATATTGCCTTGACCCTCATTCACTCTTCTCTTCTGAGATTCCAACTGTACAGTGATGTTGGACCTTCTCAGTATATCCTTTCTGTCACCTTTTCTTCTTTCTTATTTTTTATTCTTGGTAGTTTGTTTGTTTATGGTGCTGGGGATTGAACCCAGGATGTGGCTGTATCACTGAACTACATCCCTAACCCTTTTAATTTTTTGTGAATGGGTCTCACTAAGTTGCCCAAGTTGTTCTTGAATTTGTGATCCTCCTGCCTTGGCCTCCCAAGTAGCTGGGATTAAAAGGAAAGCACCACTTTTTCTGGCTTTGGTCATCTATTTTGATCTGTTTTCCAGTTAACCAATTCTCTCTTTGACTAATCTGCTTTTAATTGAAATTAAGGTAGCTGGGTATTGGGAGGCTGAGGTAGGAGGATTAGAAATTTGAGGCTAACTCAGCAGTTCAGAAGTTCCTAAGGAAGTTAGTGAGACCCTGTCTCAAAAAAAAAAGGCTGGGGATGTGACTCAGTGGTTAAGGACCCCCTGGGTTCAATCCTTGGTTGGCACAAAAAAAAAAAAAAAAATGAGAACTTAGTGGATACGTTTATTGTTTTCCAGTTTTGATTCTTTTCACATTTTGTTCCCTGCTCCATTTTTCAGGTTTGGCTTTTATCTCTTAGGACCTAATAAATATAGTTGTTTTATGGTCACCGAATAATTCCAGTATTTGGAATTTCTCTGGATCTGATCGTGATGGTTCTTCCTCAGCAGATTTTGTCTGTTCATGTTTGTGTACCAGATCTTGTATTTGAAGCATTATTTATATAAACAGTTAGAGGTGTGTGTGTGGATGTTTCCTCAGGTGCCAGATGATTTGAAACTGAGTCCATGGGACTTGCAGCTCACCCTTACTCATTGGATGCAGCCTTTGAAGTCCCATTTCCCAGGTGTGGGGGCAGGTGATTATGTCTCCTGTGCAGGGCTTCCTGGTCACCTCTGGGCAATCAGCACATTTCTCCCTCCCCACATCATGCCTTCTGCTTTGAATTTCCATTTTTTCTGGGTTATTTACTTGGTATTCTTCACTCTCTTGTTAACTTTCTTGGTATTCTTAAAAATACATACTTTTTATTTATTTTTTGTTAAGTTGTTTATTGTTGGAAGTATAAAATGGCTTCTTATTTTCATGTTATTCTAATATTAAATTCTAAACAAGTGATCATAGGTAACAGAATATACTATTTCCTCTCATATCTCAGTGTGACACTGAGTAGAAGCTTTGCTGAAGCATGGTCGGGTAAACCATGTGGCCTATGGTGTCGGTTTCTGCCAGCTGCCTCCATTTCCCTCCTCTCCTAGCCCTGGGTATAGCATATGCCAGGAAAGTGCTCTACCACTGACCTACACCTTTTTAAAGTTTTGAGCAGGCTCTTACTGAGTTGCTGAGGCTGGCCTTGAACTCATAATCCTCCTGCATCAGTCTTCCAAGTAGCTGGGATTATAGAAGTGTTCTACCATGCCTGGCAGCTGCCTGTTTAACTCCCAGCTCTGCCACTTACTAGCAGTATGAACCTGAGCAAATAACTTTCCTGTGCCTGTTTCCTTGTTTAGAAAATGGAAATATTAATTGTATTTACTTCATAGTGATTGTGACAGTTAAAGTAATAACTAAAGCTTTTAGAACATTTCCTGACTCAAAGTACTCACTGCATACAGTTTAGCTATTATTACCACCTGGAAAATTTAGAAATGCCTGATTTCTCTTTGGATCTCTTGTTTTCCAGATCTAGGATCCAAGGTGGTAAAGTCTTCTCATGGGCCATTTGTTCTCTGAGGGTGTATTTCAGAATGATTGGGGTTAGTGTGTTGCCTGACTTCATGTCCGTGATCGGGGAAGAAAGAAAGTCTTGCATTTTAGAGGCCATCTGCCTCCAATTTGGGCCAGGACAGCAGGGCCACTGCCCCTCAGTGGGTGGGGGAACTGGGGGCTGGGCTCTGGCTTGTGGCTCTTGCCATGTAGAATGAAAATGTGCTTCATTGACAGTCTTGACTGTGAATTAGTAGCCTGATGAGGATTTGACCTTGCTGCACTTTTTATGAATGGATCATAGATCCCAGGGTGTAAGAGCTTTCCTCAGTAGAGAATGACATGGAAATTAACTGCCATGGAGAGGTTTTACTATTTATTGTCTCTTTTAAGGTTTATTTTGTTGGTTTTGTTTGATTTATAGTTAACCTGTTTTCTGATTTTTTTTTCTTGTCTCTTGACGGTTGTGTCATTGAGTCATATGGTTACCTAAGAAAGGGGGACAGTGGTACAAATGGTACTTAGTTTATATGGTAGTTAGCAGTTTATAAATATATTGTGGAACATTTCTGTGAGGCAGCAAGGTAGGTCAGTTTCATTTTTGCAAATGATAAAAGTGGGGCTTGTAAGATAAATTGTTCACATCGCAGAACAAGTAACAAAACTAGGAAGTATTTAAACTTAGGTTTCCCAATTCCAAATATAGTACTCTTCCCAGCGCATCTCCCAGGAGAATCAATGGAAAATAAGTTTCATAGAGGAAGCAGTTGTACCTTGTTAAAATAAAAGCATATTGCCTATTTTGCTCACTAAAATAAAATTCTACTTCCAGATTTTTTTCTATGTGTACTTTTAATTTAATTTCTTTAAATTTATTTTTGATACTGGGGATTGAATCCAGGGGCACTTAACCACTGAGTTACGTCCTCAGCCCTTTATTATTTTTATTTTGAGACAGGGTTTAACTAAGTTGCTGAGGCTGGCCTGGAACTTGTGATCCTTAACCTTCTGAGTTGCTGGGATCGTAGGGGTGTGTCACCACGCCCAGCATCAGATGATTTTTAGGCCTGATTTTCTTTGTCTCTTTCTTCAAGTCATCTTGCTTGACTCTAGGAAAGAGAATAGTGCCAAGGATTCCCTAAGACCTCGTGTCAGAGGAGGCCTCAGTTGAGTGGTCCCTGCTCCTCAGGTCTGCTTGGGAGAGACAGCAAACAGTTGTCAGGAATTTGTGTGTCAGTTGCACTTGGCACCTCCCTGCTGTGCTGTGGCTGCCCTCCACCCGCCTTGTGCTCAAGCGGGAATCTAGATGGGTCTAGGGCAAGGCTGTCCACATAGATCTTGTGCCATGGCAGTGGTGCCTGTTGGTTAGGATCTTCTAACCCCAGGCGAATTTGCCAACTCAACATGTTCTTTTTGGACACTCAGAGGTGACTATTTCTTCTTAGTTTGGAATTGGAATTTTTATGTTAGTGATATGTTTGAAACAATCCTTTGAAGTAGTATAGATGTGGACTTTCGTATTTTTCAGTTTTGTTTTAAGTGCAAAACTGTAGAAGTCTGTTTGGCTTCTAGATGTTCTTAAAAGATTTAGAACATTGTTTCTACGTATTTTGGAGCTGTGTTGAGTTTGAGGAAGTGAAGTTTAGAGGGAGCCCCTCACTTCCTCGTAGAGCTCTTTTTGTAGAAATTAATCATCCAGATGATATTCCTCCCATGTCCATGTCCTCAGCCTTATGGAGAGGACCCATAAACTGTAAAAAGGCCCATTGGCTTTTATCTGGAGTGGACTAGACCTGTAGAACTCAACTCTGCCTTTGCTTCATTTGACAGATTGACCTATGGTATTGGTACCTCCAATAAAATCAAGTCTGAATGCTGTGGGTGACTGCTTTTCTCTCAGTGTTATGCACAAGAAGGCCAAGGATGCATTAAGATCATATTGTCCCATCCTGTTCTTTCTGCGGTTGTTATCCATTTTGTTTTACTCTGTGTGTAGTTTGTAAATTCAGATGCGGTCAGTTGGTGTAAAAAGAGCATTTTGAATATATGCCTGATTCATTGGTTCCACATGCCTTTGTGCTTAGCTGAATGTAAAATAACTTAGTATTTTTACATTTTATACTAAAAGTAGGTACTTTCTTTCAAGGGTCAGAGCCTTTGGAAAGTAATTATCAAAACTCTTTAAAGCCTTCTAGAAGCCTTTTGATTTGCATTATTTACATTTTTAATAGTAAGTTAAGTGGTTTTTATTTGTTAGAGGTGGTGATCTATTGTGTTCATTCACTTTGGGGAAAGGTAAAAATCAATTTACTTTTTAGGTTTCAGTAAGAAGCAAGATTTTAGCAGAGAATGAGAGAGGGATTATAGAAACCCCTTCTCACTATTAATTTCTTTCACCAATTAAAACTTTGGGATTTTTTGTTATGGGTTTCATGCTGGGAATGGAACCCAGGATCTTTGCATGCTGAGTATGCACTCTACCTCTGAGTTACACCCCAGCCCAAAACTTGCCTGTCTTCTGTTAACTTTGCTTTTGTCAGAAAGAGAATTTGTATTTCCAGCTTAATTCACCTACCTTTTTTTTTTTTTTTTTTTTTTTTTTTTTTTTGGGAACCAGGGATTGAATTCAGGGACACTCGACCACTGAGCCACATCCCCAGCCCTATTTTGTATTTTATTTAGAGACAGGGTCTCACTGAGTTGCTTAGGGCCTCGCTAAATTGCTGAGGCTGGCTTTGAACTCGCGATCCTCCTGACTCAGCCTCCCAAGTGGCTTGGATTACAGGTGTGTGCCACCACACCCGGCTACACCTACCTTTTGAGTGCTTGCTGTGTATGTCCATAGGAGAACTATGGTCCCATGCTGAGGGCGAGATAACTGAGAGTACTGACTGGTTCTTACTCTAGGGAGGTGTTGGGAAATGTGGGATTTACTCTGGACTTTAAGGTGAATGGTGTGTCAGCAAAGCCAGTATTACTCAGGCAGTAGGAACAGCTTGAACAAGGCAAGGCTGCAAAGGGGCATGCCATGTGCTCTGGGGAAGATGCAGAACTTGGCTGAAGCATGTAGAGGTTGGGAGGACGTGTATGTTAGACCTGGTCTTCAACCCCCAACATGTCATCCACACTGACCAGCTATGTAAACTGTGAGAGTTAAGCTTTCTGAGCCTCAGTTTCCTCATCTGCAGAAGTTAAGATGAAATGAGATTCTAAGATAATTCCTCACATAGTTGAACCACTTAAAAACTAGTTGTTTCCTTTTAAATTTTGTTTCTTACCTTAAAATCAATATGTTGGTTAAGCCGGTTTCTAGAAGATGATTGTACATAACCCTCACCAGCACACTGGCTGCAGCGTATCACACCCAGTTTCCTTCTTCCCCACTTAAATTCCTTGCCTCATTCCTTTTTCACTTCTCTTCTTCTTAACCTCATAGTGGTAGAGCAATTTGAAGATCAATCTTAGGCTGAATCTTAGATTTTAAACCTTTTCTGACCACACCAAATGCCAGCCTGGTACATGCTACACTGTGCTGCACTGGCTTATGCACACAGACCTACAGAACTGAAGCAAAAGTTTCACAAAATAGTTCTTGCACATCATCTCACTGGGAGTCATAGACATTTCGTTCTATTGCATTTTCCTTTTTGGTGGGGGGTGTACTAGGGATTGAACCCGTGGACCACTGCATTTTCTTGAAGTGCTGTTCATGAAGATTGGCTTTTCACCTGTAAAGGACAGACAGCACTGGTGCTCAGCTAGTGCTGCTACTGCTGTTTGTCATCTTGGTTGTTTCCCTCACATTCACTTTTTACCTATTGGCAATTTCTTTGGGTTCTGACGTCAAAACATGTCCTTTACTGGACCACATATCACCACCTTCATCAATACCAAATTCACCCCTGTAGCCAACACGCCTTACCCAGACCACCAAAATAGCTTCTTTGCTGACTCTTCTGCTACCTCCCTTGCCCCTGCCATGGTTTGTTTTCCAGAGAACAACTAGAGTAGCTAACTGAAAACTGAAACCAGGCCTGTCAGTTATCTCCAGCTCAGAATGCCCCACAGGCTTCCCTGAAGTTCAGACTTCCTCTTTGGACCTCTTTCTTCATGGCCTTTCACCAGTTCTCGTTAAGCAGTGCTGTGAGAGCTGGTGTGTGTTCACACGCAGAGCCTGGTCCTGCAGGAAAGCCAGGCTGCAGCGGGGCTTCCCTTCTGTGGCCCCCACAGTAGTGAACTTGATTCACACTGACGACGTCTGGGTTGAGTTCTGTTCCCAGCAGCTGAGACAGGAAAGGTGGCCTCTCAGATGGAGGGCTTTGAGAGAAGGGGCATTGGAGCAGGTCATTCCAGAAACGGAGCAGTGTGGGCAGGGACCTGGAGGTCTGAAGCACTTTTGGGAATTGGAGAGAAGTTTGGTGTCACTGGAGCAGGAGGTGTGAGGTGAGGCCAGTGAGAGGTGAAGGTAGAAGTTCTGTTGGTGTCAGAGGCTAAAGGGTCTGGAATGAATTCCATGCTCTGAACGCTGATATTTTCTCTGATTAACCAAATTTTTTTTTTTCGTTTTTAACAAAATATGTCAAACATTCAGAAAAGCACAGGGACTAAAGATGTCTGTGAACTTACAACTTAGCTGATACCGCAGTTGGAGCCTCCCTAGCACCTTCCTCCTCCTGCCTAGACACACCTTTCCCGAACACCATGCCTTTTCCATCTTCATTGTGACTGAGATTTGCCCTTGTTCTTACACACATGTGGCTGTAGAGCTGGTTTGGAAAAATTCCATTGTTGACTCAGTCTATTAGAGTGCACACACGCTTGCACGCGCACACATAAGCTAGAGTCGCGGGTACCTCCTCAGGCTGCTTGGCCCTGACTCCATTGGACTGAACGCATACCCTGGCTCAGCCAGCAGAGTGAAGTGTTACAGGCTTTTCCTTGTACTTTGTCTGTCCCTCAAGAAATCAACCATTTTTCCAAGAAGCCCAGGTTTCCTACTAAATGGCAATTAGAAACCCCAAAATTGTGTGTGTCACCTTGGTCCCTAGGATTGTTTTTTCTAAAATGCCATGTATTTTTGGGGAGTGATATGTAGCTCTTTTTAATTCACCTAGAGTGTATTTTTATGGATATTGTAAGTCAGGGTCTAATAATTATTCCTCTCCCTAAAAGCAACATATTATCCCAATACCCCTTATTTTTTTTTCTCTTTTTTTGTTTTGGTACTGGGGATGGAACTTAGAAACACTTAACAACTGAGCCACATCCCCAGCCCTTTTTATTTTTTATCTTGAGACAGGGTCTTACTAAGTTGCGTAGGGCTCACTAAGTTGCTGAGGCTGACCTCGAATTTGTGATCTTCCTGCCTCAGCCTCCCTAGTTGCTGGGATTAACCCAGCTTTAATTTATTTTAATTATAATTTAGAAAGAAGTTTTGATACATGGTAGGGCAGATATCTATTGACTTTCATAGTTTTCCAGATTTTCTTGACTAGTTTTATACATTTTTTTTTTAAAGATTTTCCTTAGATAAACTTTGGAATTAGTTAATCAGACCCTAATGGACGCATGCCACACACAGGCAGCTAGGAGTGCATGGCTGGACAGGTGACCTGGTGGGGGGCAGGTGGGATGAGCCTGAGAGCTTGGGAGATTGGTTATGTTGAGCAAAATAAGTCAGTTGGTTGTGCAAGCATGTAATGTTTATTTTTTTAAATTTATTTTTAATTTTTTTTTTAGATGTCGTGATAGACCTTTATATTACTCATTTATTTTTATGTGGTGCTGAGAATCAAACTCAGTGCCTCACACATCCTAGGCAAGCACTCTACCACTGAGCCACAGCTCCAGCCCCATGTAATGTTTATTGATGATAATGGGAGGTAAGTTTCTTACTGTTTGAGGAAGGATATTACAAACATGGAAAGATGAAAGGCTCCAGAGAACCCCAAGGTATGGGATTGGAATTGGAGGTGTCAGTATGAACTCGTGGTCTTCAACATACATGCATAAATACACACACACTATGTATGCATGTACGTACATTTATTTACACACACATGTATGTATAACATATCTAACATAGTTACTTATTTGCAGTTGTAGAAGGGAATGTTCATGTTTATGCATAATATTTTCTTTTTTTCTTTTTTTTTCTTTTTTTTTTTTTTTTGGTACCAGGGATTGAACCCAGGGGCACTCCACCACTGAGCCACATCCCCAGCGCTATTTTGTATTTTATTTAGAGACAGGGTCTCACTAAGTTGCTTAGGGCCTCATTAAATTGCTGAGGCTGGCTTTGAACTCGCGATCCTCCTGCCTCCGCCTCCCAAGTGCTGAGATTACAGGCGTGTGCCACCGCGCCCGGCTCATAATAGTTTCTGTTAGAAGCAGTGACATCTAGATCTTGGTTTCTAAATATTATGTTCCTCTACAGGAATCAAATGTCCTTGAAGAAGTGACTGGTTCCAGGGGTTGGGGTAGGGAAAGTCTAGATGAATCTGAAGCATCATTTGCCAGGAAGTAAAGGAGTTGTTCAAAGAATGAAACATGTCAAAAGGATACCAAAGCTGTTCCAAGAGGTTTCACCACTGGCCAAATCTGGGACAGATTGAGTGTCAGATGAATGAATGAGGAAGCAAGCTCTGCTTGTTAATAAATGTAGGAGTGATGGATGCCAATTGTGTGTGGATATTTGACGAAGAGCAAGATGTTGGCAAAGTCTTAGAATTTCTCCAACAAAATGGTTGTTATGAAGAGGAATATGATAGCATTGCAGTGGGGAAACCTGTTGGGCATATTAAATAGTTGACTAATTAAATATGGTTAACGGTACCCCTGGCGGATCGGGTGCTCTCAGTTTGTTCCACGAGCGTGGTATTGCTGCCAGGAAAGCATGTTGTGACTGAGTCTGATCATGAGGAAATGCAGACTATAGACTCATCCTATAGATTGAAAGGACCCTGCTCTAGCAGGGACTCGGACGTCAGGAAAAAACTGAGGAATTAGGGCTGGGTTGTGGCTCAACCCTAATGTGCAAGACCCTGAGTTCAGTTTTCAGCACTGCATATAAATAAGTGAATGAAACAAAGGTCCATCAACAACTAAAATTAAAAATTAAAAAAAAAAAAAAGAAAAAAAGACTGAGGACTCCTGCAAGGTGACAGGCACTTACAGCCATGTGACTGGATGGGCCTGTAGGCCAGGAAGGAAGAGAAGACCTTGTTGGGACTATTGACAGAATGCAGACGGGGCCCGTGGGCTGGATGGTAGTACAGTGTCAGTGTGATTTCCTGGTATGGAGCTTGCATGCTGGTTTTGTAGGAGAGCATCCTTGTTTTTAGAACTATTCACTGGAATGTATAGGGGCAGTGAACTCCATGCCTTGATCAGGAAACACTAGCGACGTTGGGTATGTATAGATATCATAGCAAGTGATACACAATACTAAATTGGGCAAGTTTGTTGAAGACGGTATATGAGCACCTTGAACTTTACATTTGAATTTTTTTCCCTCACATGTTAGGCATTTGTAGGCAAATGCTTTACCAACTGAGCTATATCCCTGGCCTTTTTTTTCCCCCTCCCTAATTTTATTTTCATGAGATAGGGTCTCACTAAGTTTTCCAGGCTGACCTCAAACTTGCAATCCTCCTGCCTTAGCCTCACAGGTTAGTGGGATTACAGGTGTGTGCCCCCACACCAGGTGCTAATACTTTATTCTGATTGGAACTCAAAAATTTTTACAAACTGATCTGTGGAAACTTCTTTATGATACTGGCCCTTTTTGTCTAGCTACACTGTGTTCATCCAGTTTGTCTTATTTTGAATTCTTCCTTTGGGCTCTTCAATAAAGTTTATAATGTTTATCATATAGCTTTTTCCCACTTATATTTTGAATTCATCCTTGGTAACTTGAATTTTAACTCAAAATTATATTTAAATGAATTATGAAATGAAACAAACGTTTTGCCTGTAAGGGGGAGCCCTGTTTGTTGTCTGCAAGGTTTTAAGTTGTGTACTCACATAACCTTTAAATGAGAAAGAAAATTCAGTGCCATTTCAAAAGACCTGAGGCCCAACAATTAAGAAATTCTCACAAGGAGCCCCACTAGCCCCTGTTATGCCACTGGCTTCACCCTTCTCCCACCCCCATTCTGGGAACTGTCTTGCACAGATGTGGTCTTCAGAAGTAACCTTGGGATGCCCCTGAGTATCAAACAGGTAGCCCTTGAGTGGGCCCTGGGCCAGGATGGGGCCCAGCCTCCTCCTCTCTCTCTAGGAGCAGATTTATGGCATTTCCCTGTAGAGTCACAGAAGCTTGCAGTAGATGGATGCTTCAGCTCCTTAGTTGTTAGAGATTATATCTAAAAATAGGCCTGCCCACTGTGGGGTGGAATTCAGCTGTTTTTAGGCCTGATTCTGAAAAAGAACTCTGAGCCAGTGATTCTGTGAGGACACCCACTTGGCACTACAGTGTCTAAGGTGCACTCAGTTGCTCTTGGCTTCTGGACAGTGGTTCTATCTGGCAAGTTCTTCCCTCTCCTGCTGGCCTCTGAGTTTGTGGGGTCTCCTGCACTTCCTTTTCTTGGCCTCGGACATAGAAGTGCTTTGCTGCCAGTAGGAACTATAGAGCAGAGATGCTACTGAGATAGTGTAAGGGGTATGATTTTTAAATGAGATTAGTGAAATTATAAGTGATTTTTCTACACAAACACTAAGTAGGAATAAAAAGGAGAAAATATGCCCACAGTCCACCATGGATAGTCAAAAGGTTTTCATTTTTCCATGACATTCCCTTTGGCGTGAGAAAAAGTGAATGCCTCATTTCCAGATATTGTAATCATTACACAGGTATGAGTTTATATGCTGCTCTTCTTCATCTGATGCTAGAATCTTTGCAATAATTTTTAAAAATATTATTACATTTTTATACCTTTATTTTATTCATTTTATGTGGTGCTGAGGATTGAACCCAGTTCCCCACACTTGCTAGATAAGTATGACTGAGCCACAACCACAGCCCCAGTGATTTTTAATAATTATGCTTTACTCCTTTAGGGGATGTACCATAGTTTACTTAATATCATTTTCAAGTGATAGTTTGTTGCCATTTTTTTTTTTTTTTTTTCCTTCTTACAGATATCACTGGAGCCATCTGGTATTTGGGTTTTTGTTTGGTTGTTTTGAGGTTTTATTATCAGTTTACCTCTGCAAAGAGTTGTAATGCTCTTTGCTGCTTTTGTTATTTTTTACACCACCTTCACCCTAACCTCACCAGTGGGATACAATCTTGAATAGTTTTTACAAATTTAATAACTGCAAATTTGTGCTTTCCCTTTTTCACCTACGTATATTCAATCATGGTAGAAGGTGGACTTTTTGTTGTTGTTGTTGTTTACAGCTTAGGTTGCTGATACAGTGTTTTTTGAACCCAAAGAGCAAGCTTCTTATATTTGCAACTTCTGGTGGATTTCTTTCCCCTAGAAGAGAACAGATGTGAATTCCAACTGAGTTCATTTATTAGCTGCTTTCGGGCTCCTTTCTGGCCTTCCAAGCTAGGGAGCAGCCAGTACATCAGCACATCTTTTTATTCTAAAGATTTAATTGTACTAGATGGCTGTCACTCACTGAGGAAAAGCTCGGCTCTGCCCATGTGCAGACAACATAGAACATGAAATATCAAATCAAGTCACTGGGCAGATGTGTTTCGGATGTTCTCAGTGTATACACACGTGAAACAAATGATACAGATATGTCTGGTACAAGCAGGTCAACTCAATTCCAGCAAATGTCAAGATTCCTTTCTAGAATTATTCCCAGTCCTGTTGCTGGTTCAAGGAAGACATCTGTCAGCCTGGATTCTGGGGTGGGCAGTTCATATCCCACCTCTCTATTCACTGTGAATATTTTGTTTATTAACTTCTCTGAACCTCAGTTTACAAAAGGGAGCACTGATATCTTAGATCAAGGTGAGGATTGAGTACAGTAACATTTACATAAAGCATCTGGTAGAGTGTGTGGCTCATTAGGCACGCAGAAACATGATAGCCAGTTATTACATTCTGACCCAAGTGTTTGTCACAGTTTTCAAAAGCACGGATTTGAGTGTTCCTTTCCTAGTTTGTAGTTTGTGAAAGAAAGGATCACGGGCTTAGAATCAAAAGAATTTGAATGAAAGACTATCAGTTCAAACTTATCCTAGAAGAGTAACTACTGGAAAATGACATAATTTATCCCAGGTTTTTACCCCCATCCACTAATTAATTAATTAATATGTAAAATCAGATAGCCTAACATGTACAAGTTGCTTAGTAGGTAGTAATTATTATTATATAAGCAGCCCATGCCGTAGGTACTAGTTAAAGGTAGAAGGTACTTTACTAAGTTTGTTTTCACTAAGAGAGCTAAGGGCAACAGACTCTCTGCTTTAAGACTTATAGAGATCACATCGCAGTAGCTCTTAGGATTCTGAGAGCCATGTGACCTGGAAGGAGTTTATGGGCCTAGGCATGATTCAGAGAAGGTCCCAAGGTGACAGGGGCGACGCAGGGAGGAGCTGCACCGAGGAGCCGGAACAGGCTTGTTGGGGCAGGTGGGGAGGAGCAGCTGTGCAGGGAACAGGCCAGGAATGACCAGGTCTGCGCAGAGGATGTGCCACTCTTCTTTTCTTTTCTGGCTGCCTGGTGCTGGGCCAGAGAACTTTGGAAGGCATTCTTCCAGGCCAGAAAGATGAAGATCGCCATGACGGGAGTGGAGAGGAAGAGGACAGAGAAGGGGAAAGGGCTGTTGTGAGGAGACGGTGTCCTCAGTGTGAAGTGTTAAGGCATGAGATGAGCTTGGGCTTTTTCTACAAGAGCGCCTGGCTTGGGAGGATTGTGGTTTTCCTTTAGGATAGAAAACTGAGGTGGTTGAGGAAAGAGCAGCATTATCTTTGTCACTGAAAATGAATTGGTGACTGCCTAACGATAAATATGCTTTGCCATTTTTATAGAAGTTACTCCTGCTGTAAGTGGTGCCATCCAGAGTCATTTCCTGTCTCCCCATTTCCAGCTGAAGAGGTCCGGAAGACTTACATTCTGTCTCTGCATGGCTGTTAAAACCCTTTCTGGAGTGATACTGGCCAAATTATACTGTTCTGTGGTATACCGTGTACACGTCCAAATGTGTAGCAACAAATCTCTTAACTATGCACAACTGTAAGGTACCAAACTCTCAGGCAACGCCCTAAAAAGGGGGTTAATGAAAATGAAAGTATGGTTAACGAGACCTGCAAACCAACTCCCACTCCTGGTGGTTCAGATCCACCTCCTCTCTGGTTTACCTCCTGCCAGCTACTGTTTTTAGTATCCCAGTTTTGAACTTTGGGCATTTCTTGCAGCAGGCTGTGTGCTCTTGTCTGACATTTCTAGATATTTTGTTGAAGGAGGATTTCTAGTCCCTGTTGTATGCCATGGTGCATGAAATAGAAGTCTCTCACTCCCCAAGAGGTAATAGTGTGCTCTGAAATCCTAGGAATGAGAGAACAGTCAGGATCCCCTAGAAAACAGATGGCACATTCACACTGGCAACTTGAGGAGCATTTAATCGTATCATTGAGAGATCATTCAGAAGAGAAGTTTCCCATTCCAGGTATGCAGGAATTATGGGTTTACCCAGCCTTGGAAGAACTGGATAGAAACAACTGGGTTGGGGAGTTCAGGCAAGCTGCTCCTGCTGATCTGACTCCAGGACCTCAATGGGTGCTCTCCTGAGCTCCTGGGGAAGCTGCTGTGAGTTGAGTTGTGGTCTGCTGTTGCTGCCGCCAAGGTATATCCGCCACTCCTTTTCTTTGGTCTTCCAAATCTCATGCTTCTCTTTGCAAAGTCTAACCCAGAGCCACAAAGGAAAGATAGAGCCCAGCTTCTGATGTGCACAGGAGAACATAGAAGCAGGTGGATGTGATCTGAGTTGACAGTGCAGATTTTTATAATAAAGGGAAAGGCTGAGCAGGATTTGAGGAAAGAATGGGGGAAAGCTGAGTCTTCTGGCCTGGCGATCACAGGAAGTTGTTGCCACCTTGTTTTAGTCAGCTTTTTCACTGCTGTGACTAAATGATGGGACCAGTACAATCATAGAGGAGGCCGGGCACGGTGGCGCACGCCTGTAATCCCAGCACTTGGGAGGCCGAGACAAAAGGATCACAAGTTCAAAGCCAGCCTCAGCAACTTCGAGAGGCCCTAAGCAACTCAGTGAGACCCTGTCTCTAAATAAAATATAAAATAGGGCTGGGGATGTGGCTCAGTGGTGGAGTGCCCCTGGGTTCAATCCCCAGTACCAAAAGAAAAAAAAAAAAAAAAATCATAGAGGAGGAAAGTTTTATCTAAGGGCTCACAGTTTCAGAGGTCATAATCCATAGAAGATCAGCTCCATTCCTCAGGGCTTGAGGTAAGGCTGAACATCATGGTGGAAGAGTATGGCAGAAGGAAGCAGCTTGCATCATCAGGAAGCAGAGAGTCTCCACTCTCCAGATACAAAATATATAGGCCAAAGCTACGCCCTAATTCCAGTCTCCTCCAGCCACACCCCAGCACTTCAGTTAATCCCAGCAGGGATTGATTCACTGATCACGTTAAGACTCTTACAACCCAATCATTTCTCCTCTGAACCTTCCTGCATTGTCTCACATGTGAGCTTTTGGGGGACACCTCACATCCAAACCATAACACACCTCTTAGGCCTAAAGGCAAAAGGAAGTATTTCCTGGAGCCAGGGGAAAGTGGCTAAATTTTCATGTTGCCAGACAGCTGCCAGAACCATGCCCATTAGTAGGACATCTTCACCTACACTTCGTAACTCTAGGGTAGGAGCCCAGAAAATAAACCCCTGTGTCTCACTGTCTCCAAACTGGGCTAGAAGCCAACTGGTGGCAAAGCTTGTTGGTAGCCCCTATGATGCCCTGCATAGGGCATAGAATTAGGAGGGAAGTGAGTGAGGATTGAACCTTGGGGGCAGACTGAGACCGTCCCCTGTGCAGAGACCATAACCAGAAGCACATAGGTTGTTGATAGCTTGAGAAGGGGAGTATTTTCTCAAAGAAAGGAAGGGGAATCAGCAGGACGTCAATGCTTAAACTCACATGGGTACTTAGAGGAACGCTCTTGAGGACGGTTTGGATGAATGGAATGGGGTTGGCCATGTGAAGGCAGAATACACAGAAGGTTAATGTTGATTTTCTATAAGACAGCAAGGTTGTTGGCCCCTCCAGCAGGATGGAGATCACAACCACAGCTGGAGCGGTGGACATATGGACTCTGTAATGTACAGGCACGTTTTGGGCCTCGGTACATCTTCATGGTCTGTGCAGAAAGTTCAAATTATGTGAGAAAATTAGGAGAGGGAGAACATTGGTAAACCTCTTTTTTAAGTATGTATAAAAATTCCTTATAAGATGATTGACTTCCTTTGAGGTTGCAGATTTTCTTTATCACATATTTATATCCAGTCAAACAAGGGAATTCAGGCATTTATTGTCATTAATCACAATGCTTTAAAACAGATTACACTGATGCTTTTTTAAATTTATTTTATTTTATTTATTTTTTTTTTTTTGTGGAACCAGGGATTGAACTCAGGGACACTCAGCCACTGAGCCACATCCCCAGCCCTATTTTGTATTTTATTTAGAGACAGGGG
>JAJEJO010005782.1:42776-60582 GCA_020662805.1 Glaucomys volans | reverse complement strand
GAACCAGGGATTGAACTCAGGGACACTCAGCCACTGAGCCACATCCCCAGCCCTATTTTGTATTTTATTTAGAGACAGGGTCTCACTGAGTTGCTTAGGGCCTCGCTAAGTTGCTGAGGCTGGCTTTGAACTCGTGATCCTCCTGCCTCAGCCTCCCGAGTCGCTTGGATTACAGGCGTGCGCCACCACGCCCGGCGATGCATTTTTAAAAGGATAGTATTGGGGTGATCTCTTATGCTAATGGTAAAATTACGAATACTCCAGGTTTACCTTTTCTATTGCTGGTATATTTGGTTTTCCTAATTGCTGTACTTGGAACTGCTAAAAAAAAAAAACAACTTGCAACCACCTTCTGGTACTCATACTTTTACGTATGTTAAGAATATTTAGTTTCACTGGAACCCTGCAGGAGATACTGGCTATCCATTTTTTCTTTTAGTCTGCAAACTAACAATAGGGAGAAGGGCATCATGCAGGGTAGGGAATCTACAGGGAAGGGCTGAGGAGAGACCTGAGGAGGAATTCTCCCCACATCTGTTTTCCCTTCTGGAGAAAGAGTCCTCAGTAACCAGGCAGCCCGAGGCTCATGTGCTGGTGTCTGAAGTGGCCTTGAACTTGTGCTGGTTCCTGTTGTTATAGACAACTGGGCTGCCACAAGGAGTCCAGTCAGAGCTCAGAGCAGCGTAGCAAGGCCAGGTTTTGTTCTGCAGAGGATGTGTTCAGAACAAAGTCTGGCAGGCTGGCACACTTGGGTGAGCAGTTTGCCTGTTTTTATCCCTAATACAGCACTGTCCCCTTGCTCTGAGAGGAGCAGCTCAGGGTTAAAATCTGTGTGATCGGCTAATTTTAAAATTGGGGAGGGCAAAGGGAAGGATATAGTTAAGGTGGCTACAATTGGATACAGGTTGGAAAGCTCAAAATGGCCATAATTAGATCTTATATCCCAGTTAAAGCTAAATACCATATTCTGAAAATGGACCTCCGCACTTTGTTTCTCTCACTATTTAGGAAAAATACTGAGCAAATAACTTGCACCATTGTTTATACATTCAAACCTTCAGAAACCTAATTTTATTTGCAGAAGAATTATTTAAACAACATGTATTTATAGGGATTATCTCTCAAGGCAACATTTCCTTCCTTCAGCTGCCCAGATTTAGTGTTTCTGTTCAATTTTAGCCCCCGTTCAGGCTTGTTTTATCACCTACCTAGAGAAGATCACTCACACCAAGAACTAGAGTAGAACGTTGCAAGTGGGAGAAATACGCTCATGGGTAGACTTGTTCTTTTTTTTTAAATTTTTTAAAATTTTACTTGTTCTAATTAGTTGTACATGACAGTAGAAGGCAGTTATACATTTTGATAGATCATACATAAATGGAGTGCAATCTCTCATTTTTCTAATTGTACATATTGCAGGATCCCATCAGTCATGCAGTCATACACGTGCATGAGGTAATGTCTGTTTCACTCACTACCCTTCCTACCCCAGACCCCTTCCCTGTGGACTCGACAGCCCTATGGCAGAAGAGGTAGAGGACCAGGTGTGGGGGGCCTGAGGTCCTTGGGAGAACACATGCACCGGCTGACCTCTGACAGGACAGTAGTATCTGTTACTTTTTGTGTGGAAGACCCTCCAAGTAGTGTAGCATTAACAACGTGGTTTGCGGGAACTGCTGCACTGGCTGTCAGCCCTGTTACTTTGGTAGCTTTGTGAACTCCCTGCCTTAGTTTTCTCTTCTGTAAAATGAGGATATTAGTGTTATGAGAATTAAATGAGTTAGGACATGTAAGAGTTGGAACAGTGTCAGGCTCTGTAATGAATGCTTAAGCAGCTATTACCAACAGAATATCTGTCTAGCTGATTTGTTGGAACTGAGAAACAGAAGTCCATCACAGAGGCCTTGATGAGTATGAGAAGCAATTTTCTTTAGACTCTGGTTTGTTTGTTTGTTTGTTTTTGGTATATGAGTGTTTAAAGATGACTTTGTCATGTGGCTATTACCAAACTTAATACTTTAGATATAAGATATTTCAGAAGAAATGTGTCAGGCTTTCAAAGGTTATAGTTACTGACCATCTTCCACTGTGATCTATGTTTACTTTCTGAAGTCTTTTCCCACATTTCTCATGTGTGCCCAAGCTAAGTTGGGTTTTCCCTTAGAACTGGATCCATAGGACTTGACAGGCAGGTCTTCGGCATCCCCCAGCTCTGCCATTAGGTTGAGTATATTCGGTTTTCTCTTCCTTCAGTTCTCTCACCCCCATAGCACCATCTCTGAATAAGTGAGTTCTATATAGTTCTCTAAGGCCTAGTTCTTAACACCGTTTCATCATTCATGCAGAATTCTTGCCACATGCTTATCATTGTTAATGGCATGAAGATTATAACAAGGTTCAAGCCGTCTTTGCCCTTTAGGAGTTAACGTGCTAGTCAGGAGAGATAGCAAACCAGTAGCATATATGCATCTGTTGGGAAGAAGTATGTGGAGGGGGGTTGGGTTAAGAGCCAGGGTGAGGATGTAGAGTTAGCTGTTTATAGTAGGTTGGCTGGGGAAGACAGTAGTAGTCAGGTGACACTTGCCTGGAGACCTGAAGGAAGTGAGAGAGACAAGCCATTGGCTGTTGGGGAAGAGCGTGGCAGGCAGAGCAGAGTTACTGTGTAGAAGTGTGGGTGGCCCAGTCCAGGATCAAGGAGATGGTGAATCTGAGCTTTAAAAAGGATCATTGCCTTTTCTGCGGGCAACTTCATTCAGCTCCCCTTGAGGGGGACTAAGAAACTAGCTTCGTAAACCATCGTAAGAAAGCTGTCTATTAGAACCTATCATCTACTAGTTGATGTGTGTTTCATAGCCGCTTTTGAAACAATTTTCGGAGTAGTCTGACCTTGTCCTGTTCATCTCTGACAGAGAAGGACACAGACCAGGCAAAAGGAAAAATAAAATCAGCTTTTGATTAATTGTTTAAAAGGATGATGTATTAGCAAAAGTAATGCCACACGGTGGCCCAATCAGATGACTGGGAGTAGTGTGTTCTAGGATTTGTATGCTTCTCTGTTGTTTGCCGTCTTGCTAAGTGAATGTTCCAGTTCTTTATTTCATAGAAATGGCTAGTTGCAAGTTTGTGAATTCTAGATTGGCAAATGAAAAGCCAAGTGGGGATTAAAATGTGCTAAAACTTCTTGCAGACCTCCAAAAGAGAGTCTGAAAGAATAGTCACTGCTGCTGTCTGGCTTAAGCCTGGGAGTTGAGGTGGTGGTTGAGAAGGGGTACTTTGGACACAATTAGGTGTCAAGAAAGTTGACTGTGAACTTGGTAAGGAATCCATACAGTGATAAGGATTGAATGTCCTGGGGCCATCACAGGTAGTTGGTAGTTACAGTGAGTCTGTAGTAACCAACTTTTGGATGTGAGGAATTGGCTTACTTCTGAAGCCAGTTCTCAGGCGGAGTTGGGAATAAGCAGACAGTGGAGTGACTGCCTATCATTATTTGAGACTCAGTGGTCAGTCTAATACATTAAAGCAAAGAAATGAAAGTGGTTTTTCTTGTCTCTCCCCCACCTCTGGAAGACTCATTTAAGAATTGTTTTTCATTGACAGTAATAACATCACCCCCTGTTTAATCCAATTGACTTTTGAGGGCTCATTTATCTAATAATGAAATTCTTTAAAGACTATATTGACTTTGTATATACATAGAGTATTTCTTTCATTCTACCATGAACTCCAGCTTCATTCTTTAGACCTTTCCTCTGCTTGTGTGCATTATCAGAAATGGATAGGCTAGGGGAAAAGGATATGAAATTCAAACCAGCCAACTTCGCTTGGGCGTCCAGATTGTCTTAGGTGGGTTTCGTTGGTATCAAGGAGACGTGTGGTCTCATGACTTGCTTTCTTTTCGTTTCCAGGAGGGCTGTTGGCCTGCTGCTGTGCTGCTGAACAGTATGCAGTCCTTCCGGGAGCAAAGCAGTTACCACGGAAACCAGCAGAGCTACCCACAGGAGGTACACGGCTCATCCCGGATAGAAGAGTTCAGCCCTCGTCAGGCCCAAATGTTCCAGAATTTTGGGGGTGCCGGTGGTGGTAGTGGTGGCAGTGGAGGCAGCAGTGGTGGGGGACGACGAGGAACAGCGGCTGCTGCAGCGATGGCTAGTGAGACCTCTGGCCATCAAGGCTACCAGGGTTTCAGGAAAGAGGCTGGAGATTTTTACTACATGGCAGGCAACAAAGACCCCGTGGCAACAGGAACCCCACAGCCTCCTCAGCGAAGGCCTTCTGGGCCAGTGCAGAGCTATGGACCCCCCCAAGGGAGCAGCTTTGGCAATCAGTATGGGAGTGAAGGTCATGTGGGCCAGTTTCAAGCACAGCACTCTGCCCTTGGTAGCGTGTCTCATTATCAGCAGGATTACACAGGGCCTTTCTCTCCTGGGAGTGCTCAGTACCAACAGCAGGCTTCCAGCCAGCAGCAGCAGCAGCAGCAGCAAGTACAGCAGTTGAGACAACAGCTTTACCAGTCCCATCAGCCTCTGCCACAAGCCACCGGCCAACCAGCCTCCAGCTCATCCCACTTACAGCCAATGCAGCGGCCTTCAACTCTGCCATCCTCTGCTGCTGGATACCAGTTAAGAGTGGGTCAGTTTGGCCAACACTACCAGTCTTCTGCTTCCTCCTCCACCTCCTCCTCCTTCCCTTCCCCACAGCGTTTTAGCCAGTCTGGGCAAAGCTATGATGGCAGCTACAGTGTGAATGCTGGATCCCAGTATGAAGGGCACAACGTGGGTTCTAATGCACAGGCTTATGGAACACAATCAAACTACAGCTATCAGCCTCAATCTATGAAAAATTTTGAACAGGCGAAGATTCCACAAGGGGCCCAGCAGGGGCAGCAGCAGCCACAGCCACCACCACAGCAGCAGCAGCAGCAGCAACAGCAGCAGCAGCAGCAGCAGCAGCAGCAGCAGCAGCAGCAGCAGCATCCGCCTCAGCATGTGATGCAGTACACCAATGCTGCCAAACTGCCCCTGCAAAGCCAGGTGGGGCAGTACAGCCAGCCCGAGGTTCCTGTGCGCTCCCCCATGCAGTTCCACCAGAACTTCAGCCCCATCTCCAACCCTTCTCCAGCTGCCTCTGTTGTCCAGTCTCCAAGCTGTAGCTCCACCCCATCTCCTCTCATGCAGAGTGGGGAGAACCTCCAGTGTGGGCAAGGCAGTGTGCCCATGGGTTCCAGAAACCGAATTTTACAGTTAATGCCTCAACTCAGTCCAACCCCATCTATGATGCCCAGTCCTAATTCTCACGCTTCAGGCTTCAAAGGGTTTGGGATAGAAGGGGTACCAGAAAAGCGGCTGACGGATCCCGGGTTGAGTAGTTTGAGTGCCCTGAGTACTCAGGTGGCCAATCTTCCTAATACTGTCCAGCACATGTTACTTTCTGATGCCCTGACACCTCAGAAGAAGACCTCCAAGAGACCCTCCTCGTCATCTAAGAAAGCAGATAGTTGCACAAACTCAGAAGGCTCCTCACAGCCTGAAGAACAACTGAAGTCTCCTATGGCAGAGTCACTGGATGGAGGCTGCTCTAGCAGTTCAGAGGATCAAGGTGAGAGAGTGAGGCAGCTGAGTGGCCAGAGTACCAGCTCTGACACCACCTATAAGGGTGGAGCCTCAGAGAAAGCTGGCTCCTCACCAGCTCAGAGTGCTCAGAATGAACCCCCAAGACTCAGTGCCAGTCCTGCAGCTAGAGAAGAGGCCACCTCACCAGGAGCCAAGGACACACCACTGTCATCTGAGGGGAACCCAAAAGTCAATGAGAAGACAGTTGGAGTAATTGTGTCCAGGGAAGCCATGACAGGTCGGGTAGAAAAGCCTGGTGGACAAGATAAAGGCTCCCAAGAGGATGATCCTGCGGCGATTCAGAGGCCACCTAGCAATAGTGGGGCAAAGGAAGCTAGTCACACATCACTTCCACAGCCAGAGCCTCCAGGAGGAGGGAACAAAGGAAGCAAGAATGGTGATAATAGCTCCAACCACAATGGAGAGGGAAATGGCCAGAGCAGCCACTCAGCAGTGGGTCCCAGTTTTACAGGCAGGACTGAGCCTAGCAAGTCTCCTGGAAGCCTGCGTTATAGTTACAAAGAGAGCTTTGGGTCAGCGGTGCCACGAAATGTTAGTGGCTTTCCTCAGTATCCTACAGGGCAAGAAAAGGGGGATTTCACTGGCCATGGGGAACGAAAGGGTAGAAATGAGAAGTTCCCAAGCCTCCTGCAGGAAGTGCTTCAGGGTTACCACCACCACCCGGACAGAAGGTATTCCAGGAGTGCTCAGGAGCATCAGGGGATGGCTGGTGGCCTAGAAGGAACCACAAGGCCCAACGTCTTAGTTAGTCAGACCAATGAATTAGCCAGCAGGGGCCTTCTGAACAAAAGCATTGGATCCCTGTTAGAAAACCCCCACTGGGGCCCCTGGGAAAGGAAATCAAGCAGCACTGCTCCTGAAATGAAACAGATCAATTTGGCTGACTATCCAATTCCCAGAAAATTTGAAATAGAGCCTCCATCATCAGCCCATGAGCCTGGGGGCTCCCTGTCTGAAAGGAGATCAGTGATCTGTGATATTTCTCCACTAAGACAGATTGTCAGGGACCCAGGCGCTCACTCATTGGGGCACATGGGTGCCGACACCAGAATTGGGAGGAATGAACGTCTCAACCCAAGTTTAAGTCAGTCAGTCATTCTTCCAGGTGGGTTGGTATCCATGGAAACAAAGCTAAAATCCCAGAGTGGGCAGATAAAAGAGGAAGACTTTGAACAATCCAAATCCCAAGCTAGTTTCAACAACAAGAAATCTGGAGACCACTGCCATCCCACTAGCATCAAGCATGAGTCTTACCGCAGCAATGCCAGCCCTGGAGCAGCGGCCCATGATTCCCTTTCAGACTATGGTCCACAGGACAGCAGACCCACACCCATGCGGCGGGTCCCTGGCAGAGTTGGTAGTCGGGAGGCCATGAGGGGTCGGTCCCCTTCTCAGTATCATGATTTTGCTGAAAAATTGAAAATGTCTCCTGGAAGAAGCAGAGGCCCAGGGGGAGACCCTCATCACATGAACCCACACATGACCTTTTCAGAGAGGGCCAACAGGAGTTTGCACGCTCCTTTTTCTCCCAACTCAGAAAGCCTGGCCTCTGCTTATCACACTAACACCCGGGCTCATTCTTACGGGGACCCTAATGCAGGTTTGAATTCCCAGCTCCATTTTAAGAGGCAGATGTACCAACAGCAGCAAGAGGAGTACAAAGACTGGAGCAGCAGTTGTGCTCCGGGAGTGATTGCTGCGGCACAACATAGGCAGGAGGGGCCGCGGAAGAGCCCACGGCAACAGCAGTTTCTCGACCGAGTCCGGAGCCCTCTGAAAAACGACAAAGATGGTATGATGTATGGCCCACCCGTGGGGACTTACCATGACCCCAGTGCTCAGGAAGCTGGGCGCTGCCTCTTGTCTAGTGATGGCCTGCCTAACAAAGGTATGGAGTTGAAGCATGGCTCCCAGAAATTGCAGCAAGAATCTTGTTGGGATCTTTCTCGGCAAACTTCTCCTGCCAAGAGCAGTGGTCCTCCAGGAATGTCTAATCAAAAAAGGTACGGGCCACCCCATGAGACTGATGGACATGGACTAGCTGAATCTACACAGTCATCCAAACCTAGTAATGTAATGCTGAGGCTCCCGGGTCAAGAGGATCATTCGTCTCAAAACCCTTTAATCATGCGGAGGCGTGTTCGTTCTTTTATCTCTCCCATCCCCAGTAAGAGACAGTCACAAGATGTAAAGAACAGTAGCTCCGATGATAAAGGGCGCCTCCTTCACCCATCAAAAGAAGGCACAGATAAAGCCTTCAATTCCTACGCCCACCTTTCTCACAGTCAGGACATCAAGTCTATCCCTAAGAGAGATTCCTCCAAGGACCTTCCAAGCCCAGACAATAGAAACTGTCCTGCTGTTACCCTTACAAGCCCTGCTAAGACCAAAATACTGCCCCCACGGAAAGGACGGGGACTGAAATTAGAAGCTATAGTTCAGAAGATCACGTCCCCAAATATTAGGCGGAGTGCCTCTGCAAACAGTGCAGAGGCTGGAGGAGACACGGTCACGCTGGATGACATATTGTCTCTGAAGAGTGGTCCTCCAGAGGGTGGGACTGTGGCTGCTCAAGAAGCCGAGATGGAGAAGAGAAAAGGCGAGGTGGTGTCCGATCTAGTCGGTGCAGCCAACCAGGAGTTGAATGTTGAAAAGCCTCTTCCGAGGTCAGAAGAGTGGCATGGCAGTGGGGACGACAAAGTAAAGGCAGAAACACATCCAGAAACAGTTCCTGCCGGAAAGGAACCCCCAGGTGCCATGACAGCAGCAACCTCACAGAAGCCTGGCAGTAACCAAGGGAGACCCGACGGTTCCCTGGGTGGGGCAGCACCTTTACTCTTTCCTGACTCAAAGAATGTAGCTCCAGTGGGCATATTGACCCCGGAGGCAAACCCCAAGGCTGAAGAGAAAGAGAGCGACACAGTGACGATTTCACCCAAACAAGAAAGTTTCCCCCCAAAGGGATATTTCCCATCAGGAAAGAAGAAGGGGAGACCCATAGGTAGTGTGAATAAGCAAAAGAAACAGCAACAGCCGCCGCCTCCACCACCCCAACCCCCTCAGATACCAGAAGGTTCTGCAGATGGAGAGCCAAAGCCAAAAAAGCAGAGGCAAAGGAGGGAGAGAAGGAAGCCTGGAGCCCAGCCAAGGAAGCGGAAAACCAAACAAGCAGTTCCCATCGTAGAGCCCCAAGAACCTGAGATCAAGCTCAAATATGCCACCCAGCCACTGGATAAAACAGATGCCAAGAACAAGTCTTTTTTCCCTTATATCCATGTAGTAAATAAGTGTGAACTTGGAGCCGTTTGTACAATCATCAATGCTGAAGAAGAGGAACAGACCAAATTGGTGAGGGGTCGAAAAGGTCAGAGGTCCCTGACCCCTCCCCCCAGCAGCACTGAAAGCAAGGTGCTCCCAGCTTCATCCTTCATGCTTCAGGGGCCCGTGGTGACAGAGTCTTCTGTTATGGGGCACCTGGTTTGTTGTCTGTGTGGCAAGTGGGCCAGTTACCGCAACATGGGTGACCTCTTTGGACCCTTTTATCCCCAAGATTATGCAGCCACTCTCCCGAAAAATCCTCCTCCCAAGAGGGCCATGGAAATGCAGAGCAAAGTCA
The DNA here is from genome assembly GCA_020662805.1 of Glaucomys volans. NCBI lineage: Eukaryota > Metazoa > Chordata > Mammalia > Rodentia > Sciuridae > Glaucomys > Glaucomys volans. The sequence goes on along the minus strand of JAJEJO010005782.1, from coordinate 51,333 downwards.
AGGTACGGCACAAAAGCGCTTCCAATGGCTCCAAGACGGACACTGAGGAGGAGGAGGAGCAGCAGCAGCAGAAGGAGCAGAGGAGCCTGGCCGCACACCCCAGGTTCAAGCGGCGCCACCGCTCAGAAGACTGTGGTGGAGGCCCTCGGTCCCTGTCCAGGGGGCTCCCTTGTAAAAAAGCAGCCACCGAGGGCAGCAGTGAAAAGACTGTTTTGGACACAAAGCCCTCCATGCCCACCACTTCAGAAGGTGGCCCTGAGCTGGAGTTACAAATCCCTGAACTACCTCTTGACAGCAATGAATTTTGGGTCCATGAGGGTTGTATTCTCTGGGCCAATGGAATCTACCTGGTCTGTGGCAGGCTCTATGGCCTGCAGGAAGCGCTGGAAATAGCCAGAGAGATGGTGAGTAGGAGAAATTCCTTGCCAGCTTGGGCTTTTCTTATTTCACTCGGGTTCCATTTCTTCAACCTTGGTCTTTATTCTTATGTATCACAAGCTCCTAAGCCCCAAATGATGGACAGAGGAGTGAGTGGTAGGGAAGGTTTGTTTTAACTTTTATTTTCATGAGTAACACATGTCCACAAATCATGCCAGTGGCTATAAAGTGTCTTAGAAGCAAGGGAGGACCCTGTTCTACCTTCAGCTCTGACTCCTTCCAGGAGACGTACACTTTGAACAGCGCAGTTTCAGAAGGTGCTGCCTCTGCTAGTCTCTTGTTTTTGAATAGTAACTTTTACAGCTATTGATCTTCTTGATTTTTTTAAACTTAAACTTTCATTTTATGGCATTTGTATTACACAGTATGTTATGATTGTATTTCTTCTAAAATGTTTTATTGCTCTAGGTTTAATTCTTCTTTTCATTTGCCTTGTATTTTATTGAGCCACATCTTCCTAATCCACGTTTTCCAGTCAGGGTATTTATTCTTCAGTCCTGTTTCCTAAATGTTATCCTGGGGGGTTAGCTCATTGCCTTCAACGATTATTCTGCTTCTTATTCCTGTCTCCTATGCCATGTCTGCCTCTTTCTTAAAATGGGCCTTCCCTGCAGTGGGTGCATCATCCCTTAGTAGTTTCCTGAGAAATGTTCTGGGGTGTATGTTGCCATCTTGTCTTTCTGGACATTCCTTTATTCTACCCTTAACCTTAATTGGGAATTGGCCGGGTATGAAATTCTGGATTTGAAGTGATTTTCCTCTTGGATTCATTGCTTCTGACTAGTCCTCTGGCTTCCAGTGTTGCACCTGAGAGGATGGGACCCCTGTGTCCTTCTCTTCTGAAAGGTTCTCAGGTCTGGAGCAAGCGACCTTGAGTAGGTCTGCTTCATTCCTCATGCTGGCTCTGGAGACCCTCCCCCTGTACAGTCACATCCTTCAGTTCAGGAGAATGTGTCCTTTGTTATTTCTTCTTTCATGATTTCTTTCTGGTTTCCCTGTTCTCTTTCCATAATTCATGTCCTTCCTGTATTGCTCCTCTGGCCCCTTCTCTGTGTTGTGTTCCATCTCTTTGTCATCTTGTTTTAATTTCTCCATGCTTTCTTCAACTTCATCATCTAATCTTTCATGTATTTACTTTTGTTTCTGATACTTTGAAGAGCCTTTTCTTCTCTGAAGTACTGATTTTTAAAACATAATCAGCTTGGTTTATAGTTGTACTAACTTTTTGAGCACATCATAAGTTTCTTTCTTAAAACTTTTCCTTAAATCTTTTTGTTGTTTTCTATTTCCTCTTTCTTGTTAGAGGTTCTTCAAGTGCCTCTTATCCTTGGCCATGCGTTAATCATTTTAGGAGAGAAAGAGATGCTAAAAAGTAATTGTTTGACATTCCGGGTTTCAGTGTGGACTAGGCTTGTTGGCTTGTGCTCCTCCCTGTAGAAGGTGGCTAGTCAGCATCTGTCTGTCCTCTGAGGTCAGTTTTCCCAGAGAGGAATCTTGAGATTTCCTCTGTTGTTCTCCTACACAGAGGCATCAGCCTGGGTGCCAGTACCCTAAGAGTCAGGTAGAAGGGGTTGTGGGTGTGGGTGTGGGTGTGGGTGTGGGGGATCTTGTCCTTCATTGTGCAGACATTGGCACCCCCTTTGTCTTCAGTGCACCCTGTTCCCCTCCGTTAAGTGAGGTTGAGGTAGGAACCTAATTCCTCTTACAAGCTGAGCAAACGCTCCTTTTTCCACCTCCTCCCCACCCCTTTACTGAGCTCTGTGCCACAGGGAGGCTGACCTTCTAGTGACAACTTCATTGGGTAGTATTGTTTGCTTCCTTTCAGGCCACCAGATCACTTTCTCTCATCTACCCTGTTTCCAACTTCCAAAACTTGAATACCGCTTCTCCCATTCTTCAAAAGTCTTACAAGTTTGCTCTCCCCTCACTATTTTCAGACTACTGGGTATTTTTGTTTGTTTGTTTTGTATTGTTTTGTTTTGTGGTGCTGGGGATTGAACCCAGGGCCTTGGGAATGCGAGGCAAGCACTCTACCATCTGAGCTACAGTATTTTTGTTAGTTGACATATATAAATAAATTTCATCATCATTAAGGGATTTTATCAGGCAGGATCATAGTCATCTTGGACACCTCATAGTAGCCTCTCCCTCTTCCCCCACAGGATTTTATCATTTTTTTGTCTTGAGAATTTGTAACAGTATCTAACAAAAGGAAGTACTAGGAAAGTGAAAAACAGATTGCCAGCCTTGTATGTGTGGGGCCCATCCCCAGCACCACACACAAACATTTTTTTAGTGCGAAATATGTAATATATACATTTGAAATGAGAACCTCCTAATTGAGTCACATGGGAGCTTGCCTTTTCCTCTCCAGCCCCTCTGCACACTTAATTTTTCAAAATACTTGTATATCTGTTTTACTCTTGCAAGTAGTGAGATAGGAAGGGAGGGAATAGTGTTCCATTACCCCAGAGTAAATGACAGCTTAGAGGCGTAGTATAGTGTGCAGTTAGTGTAGCTCTGAGATGTTCAATGTTAAAAAGTGGTTTATAAAGTTGTTTTTTGGCTCTTCGAACTGATGTTTCACTATGACTACAAGATTCTTCTATTTATCTAGCTTTTATTCTCCTTTTCTTAATATAAAATTGCACTAACTTGCCTTTTCTTTAATAAATGATGTTTCAATTTGTCAAGGTCACTTTGCCTCTAGTTTTATCGTAGGCTTTAGCAGATGCATTCAATACTGGTCTTGCTTAATGAGCATGTTCTCAATCCTATCATAAAAGATAAGGCCACACACATTCCATTAGAGATCTGCTTCAGCCTGTGTATTTATCTGATGTTTTGACAAGCATGATATTATAACCAACTAATACTAAGTCCTCAGAGTAGTTCCTCTCCCTGTGTCATACTAGTCTGAAAATTGCCAAAACCCAGAGTATTCCTTGTCTCAAAATGGCCTTCACTCCCGTTCCCTTCCTAGCTGTGAGCATTGAATCCGCACATTTTTGCAGTGTTTCCTTTGCTTCCTTCCACTTTTGACCTCTTTCTGTCTTGGTAAAAATACATGTGTGACTCCACAGTGACCTCTGATATGAAGGGTGTTATGGAATTATTTGACCCTAAACAGGGATATTTATAACTTGATAAATGCAAATCATGTTTAAGATGGTGAGGAGTATGAGAGGTTTGTAGTGGAGACCTGGATCTGGTGGCCGTGGATCCCTTGAGTCTCCCCATCCCAACCTTGCCCACAGGTGGGAGAGCCACCTGCCCTTATTTCCTCTCTCTCCCAGATATGGTCTTACCAGCTCCCTTGAGGAATTTTTAATCTCTTTTTAATCCTACAGAGTATGTAAAGAACTGGGTTTAAGTTAATTTAGAAAAAAATTTTTGAATCAGTTTATTAAAGACTACATCTAAGAATTTGGGGGGGGGGGTAGCTGGGATTGAATCCAGGGGCACTCAACCACTGAGCCCCAGCCCCAGCTCCAAAAGTTTTTTAGTTTGAGTCAAGGTCTCACTAAGTTGCTTAGGGTTTCGCTAAGTTGCTGAGGCTAGCCTTTTTTTTTTTTTTTTTTTTTTTTTTTGATGCAGGGATTGAACTCAGGGGATCACTGGACCACTGAGCCAAATCCCACATCCCCAGCCCTATTTTGTATTTTATTTAGAGACAGGTTCTCACTGAGTTGTTTAGCACCTTGATTTTGCTGAGGCTGGCATGAACTCTCCATCCTCCAATCTCAGCCTCCCGAGCCGCTGGGATTATAGGCATGTGCCACCGCGCCCAGCCAAGGCTGGCTTTTAACTTGGTGATCCTTCTTCCTCAATCCTCCTGAGTCTCTAGGATTACAGGGCTTCTATGCTCAGCTTTAAGGTTTATTTTTAATGTAAGTTTAAATCATGGATGATATGCTACCCCCCATATAACAGGCCAACATCCCTCCTTAATTTACTTTCAATTTGCAAGTTTTAAAATATAATTTAAAAATAAAAAATATATGACAAATATAAAAATATTAATAGACTAATCACATTATGAAAATGAGACGATTTGAAAGATCACAACCAGCCAAGTCAGAAAGTCAACTTCCTCATTCACTGTAAGTTAAAGCCATTAATCCTACATGTTCTCTGAATTCCTATATATGTGCTTCTTGAGGTTGGTATTTCTCAAAGGCTGGCAAGGCAGCTGCCCCAGCCCAGTCCTCCTGAAGCCCCCTTTCATTCAAATCCTGGTCTCTGCCCCTCGCTCCAGGACCTCCCCCTGCATACCCAGCTGCAGTGATTGTTGCTTCTCTGCACTTTTTCCCTGGCAACCACTTGCCTTGGGTTATCTCAGCCCATACTTCTGTCCCTGCCTGTCTGCGTAACGTGTTTTCTAAGGGCAGGCACAGCCCATTCTCTGTTTTCCCCCGTAACTTTCAAGGTAGAGCAGCAAGTCTTGTAATTGTATCATTACCTTTTTTCCTTAACACTGTGTGCTCTTTTTTTTTTTTTTTTTTTTTGGTGGTGGTGCTGGGGATTGAATCTTTTTTTTTAATGTATATTTTATTCATTAATTCATATGTGGTGCTGAGAATCGAACCCAGTGCCTCATACATGCTACACAAGCACTCTACCACTGAGCCACAACCCCAGCACCAACACTGTGTGCTATCTCTTTATATCACTACATGATAGCATTGATACTGTACCTATGGGAAAAGGGTTACTTATCTTTCACAATTTTGTTTTTTCTAAATTCTAAGGAATTTAAAGTTTTCAGTTTTGAATTGTATTGCATGTGTTACCTTACAGAACATATCATAACAAATCAAAGGACTGTTAATTTTCCTTCAGTCTATTTCTTGAAATTTTTTTTAACCTATGGGAGGATGTTCGGTGAGAATTACAACTGATTTTAAAGTAAAACTAATAATGAGGAGACTGTTGTTTGAAAATGCTAAGGGTCTGTAAACAGAATATTGACAAACAAGTCACAATAAACACATCACTTACTATACATCAGGCCAAATAATTCATCCCCGGGATGCTAAACTAGTTCTCAATAATCCATTAAAAGAGCTAACAAGATCAAATAGTACGTAAAAGTAGGCATTCATTGTATTTCAACAAATATCTGAATCCTTATCAGAAAGTCAGTGGCAATCTGGACTGGAGACATAGCTCAGTTGGTGGAGTGTTTGCCTTGTAGGCACAAGGCCCTGGGTTCAATACCCAGCACCACAAAAAAAAGAAAAGAAAGTCAGTGGCAATCTGAAGTTGTAGCCTTTGAGGGAACTTCTGGGTGAGTCAGCTTAAAACCTGGGCTCCCTGGTTGGCATGTGGCACTGGGTCAAGGCTCCTGGGCCTTGGGTAGGAAGGTTTCTGTGATTCCTGCAGAAAGCAATGCCTTACCCCAGGCAGGTGCTGCCCAAGGATGGGAATTTCCTGGGAGGTACAGCCTCCTTTATCCAATACTGTTAGGAAATAGAGTTCCCTCCTCCCCATCCAGCCCAAGACCACTTTTGTAGATTCCGAAAGCCTGTGCCTCAGACACTTCTCCTGGGTTCCCCGTATGACACAGGAAAATCGGGGCAGTTGATAACTGCCCTCACAGGCTATGCTTCACCTTTCTGGTGTTTGCCATTCTGCTTTGTAGCTGTGTGGTGAGGAGCCCTAAGTGGGAGCCCATCACACTGTTTCCTCTGAAGCCCAGAACTTGCTCTCACCTGCCTGGGTCATGTGCTCAAGTCCCCTCACCGTCGTGTCACACTCCTCATCTATAAAATATGGAAATTCATAGCACCTACTGTAAAGACGGTTGCCACAGGCATTGAATATCTCTGTAGGCCTGGGGTGTAGCTTAGTAGAGTGCATGTCTAGCATATGTGAAACCCTGGGTTTGGTCCCCCAGTACCTAGGAAAAAAAAACTTTTTGGAAACTGCTTAGAGAAGTGTGTTTGGCACGTTTCAACAATTGAGGTGGCTTAAAGGGGGTGCTGACTATGGCTAGTGTCTGTCCTCAAGTTGTCTCTTACAGATGTGTTCTGGGTGGTGCCTTCTTGCAGTAGGCTGTAGCTCCATTAGCCTTCCTGCTAGCACATGTGACAGATCTTCCCAGGAGTGTCCAGAACTCACTCTGTCATAGGAAAATTGTCTTGCATATGAAATAAACATTTTTCTTCTCACTTTCATTCTTGCTGGAAACTCAAAGTTTTTTTTGTGGGAGCAGGGTTATGATATTTCAGGTGTGATATTAATCTGTCTGGTGAAATCACATCAACCAACATTGATACTCTCAGCAATTATATTCTTCAAAGGAAAGGAAGCAAAAGGAAGGGAATAGTCTTTTGTCTTACATATTAAGTAAAAGCATTAAGGGCTGAGGGAATAGCTCAGTGATAGAGCACTTTTGCGTAGCATGTACCAGGCCCTGGGTTCCATCCCTTGTATCACAGAAAAGGGGCAGCATTAATATTCTGTGAGTTGGTACATTTTTTATAGTGATTACCTAAGGTCAAAGCAAAGAGTCTCCCTGGTAATAAAGTTGTTTTAAAAATGAACCTTTTTTGGTGTGGGGGACTGGGGATTGAATGCAGGAGTATTTTCCACAGAGGTACGTACCCAGTCCTTTTTATTTTTTATTTTGAAGTAAGTTGCTAAAGTTTCTTAGGTACTAACTAAGTTGCTGAGGCTGGCCTCGAAGTTGGGTTCCTCCCATCTCAGCCTCCCAAGTCACCAAAATTACAGGCATGAGCCACTGTGCCTGGCTGAAGTAAACTTTTTTGACTCATCAGGACTATAAGGGAGATCTAGAATAATTAAGAATTCTGTGTTTGTGTGGTATGTTCATGGCAATACTTCCCTATTGCATTTCATCTCTTCCTCTTCCCCCAAATCAGTTAGTATAAAGTGTGGTGGGATCATGTGTTTTAAGGATTTGACTTTTAACTCACAGACAGCGCAGAATTACTGTCAATTTCTAAGCATGTAGATCACATGATCAAGGTTGTGTTTCATCAAGGAAACTCAGGGACACAGTGGGGAGATGAGAGATCCAAGGAGAACAGTTGAGAGACTGTGGGATTGATTTGTGTGGGGGCTGACTTCGTGGTGAAAAAGGGAATCAGAAGAAGGGGACAGACCCCAGAAATGCTTTAGGATTCAGAGTCAGTTGGATTTTAACAGTAATTAGACATGGTAGGTGGAGGAAAGTGGGGAGGCCAGGGATGAAACTGCCATGGGTCTAGTTCAGCAATCAAGGAGTGGCGGGTCAGGAGACCAATAATGAACAGGTATTGAGGGAGAGGAGGAAGAAACAGGTTTGCAGCTAATACATAGTGAACAGAAGAAAATAGGTATGGAATCATTTTGGCCTAATATGCATGTTCAGGCCAGTCACCATTAAGTGCCAGTTCAGTGGTTTTTGTTTTTTAATATCAATTTTTATTTAGCTTTTCAAATAGATGTAAAACTAGTAAACTTTTAAATCCAAGTTGAGGAAAGTGAGGGGGAAAATGGGAAATCATGAGGTCTGTATCATGTTTAAAAAAAAAAAACCCTCATAGATAATCCCGAAAAGATACAAAAGAATTTATCATTATAATAATTGCCTAAACTGGGCGCCATGGAGCACACCTGTAATCCCAGTGGCTCAGGAGGCTGAGGCAGGAGGATTAAGAGATCAGAACCAGCCTCAGCAACTTAGTGAGGCCCTATCTCTAAATAAAATATTAAAAAGGGCAGGGAACGTGACCCTGGGCAGTGTTAAGTGCCCCTGGGTTCAATAAATAGTAAAATAATTGCCTTAAACACAGTTGGAAGAGGGGAACAGAAGAGGTAATTTGCTGGTGGGTTTGTTCTTAAATAATTTCCCCAAGATACAAGAGCATGGGAGAAAACCAAGTTTGCTTTTGATTGTGTTCAGGTCATTTTATGGACCTGAAAAAGGTCCTGTGCTGTGCTCAGTGTTTCTGAGTCCCAGAATGCTTTTTATGATTTTTGTGTGTTGAGGTACTTGAATGGGCTCTGAAGGTGGAGATTGGTGCCATGGTTGGACAGTTATTCCGAGGGCCTGGGGCTGCTGTCCTCACAGGAAGTGGCAGGAGACACGGGGGGGGGGGGGGGGGGGGGG
>JAJEJO010005782.1:0-42676 GCA_020662805.1 Glaucomys volans | reverse complement strand
GGGGGGGGGAGCAGAGGCAAAAGAGAAGAAACAACAGCCCAGCCTTGGAGTCTGGATGAGGTGCCTGGCACATCAGTGGTCCCCAGGGTTACTAGTCCTTCTGGGTTGTGGAAAAGATGAAATAACTTTCATAAAAGAATTACATAGCCGGGCGCGGTGGCTCATGCCTGTAATCCTAGCACCTGGGAGGCTGAGGCAGGAGGATTGCGAGTTCAAAGCCAGCCTCAGCAACTCAGCGAGACCCTGTCTCTAAATAAAATACAAAATAGGGCTGGGGATGTGGCTCAGTGGTTGAGTGCCCCTGGGTTCAAACCCCAGTACCAAAAAAAAAAGAATTACATATTATTTACATAAAAGTAAACAATAATATTCACATTATAAACTAATGGAACTGTTGATAAAAGAAGTCGCAATCCTGATAACCCAACATGTTTGCCTCTTCCAGTTGCCCTTGTGCTTATTATTTTACAAGATAGAATAATGGTGTATTAATGACTGCTGAAGTGTGTTCATTGCTTTCTAAGCTCTATGAATAATCACATTAAACCTCAAAGCAGCCCTCTGAGGGTGGGTCTTAGCACTCTCAATATGAGAACACTGAGATCCACAGAGGAGCTTGTCCATGATCAAGACCCAATAAACCTCTGTCAGTAGACTGGCGATGCACATCTGTGTACGATCTTTTCACTTAATTTTATAATTTTAATTTTTATATTCTGTGGGAGGTTTTTGTCTTAATTAATGTTGTTATAATATCATTTATCTAATGATTCCTGAACTTTCAGACATTGAGATTATTTCCAATTTATTACTTTTTGTGCAGCAATAAACATTTTTATATGTGGAGCTTTATTTTGGGAAAAAGTTCTGGGTTTTGAACTGCTTGGCCAAATAGTATAAACATTGTTATGATTTTTGATGGGCATTATCTCAAAGTTTGACTAAAATGGGTCATGCCAGGGTATGGTCATCCACACAGTGTGTAAGACCCTACATTCTAACACAACCTAAATGGTGCTAGATCTTTTTAAAGTTTTAGTTTCTTCCTTATAATTTCATTTCTTCTATTAGTGGTATTGGTTCTGTTCCCTGTTTTGTGTTTTATGTTCATTGATTATTAATTTGGAATTTTACTGTTTCTTGGTTTATTTTTCAGTGCACATTTTTCTTAGTCTGAATAACTTATCTGAAAAGTTTAGGTGAGTTGAACTCCTTTTTAGGAGTGCCCCTTAATGGGCATCAGTAGGGCTCCTAAAGTTCTCACCTGTGGACAGTGACAGGCTGTAAGATATGAAACGCACTCCGCTGGCAGTCAGGTAGTCCCCTGGGTGGGCACCGAACTGCAGGAGGCTTTTCATTGAGGTGACTTTAAAGGAAATGAATCATTATGGGCTGGCATCAGCCTTGGATTGACATGCTCCTGTGCTGTTTTAGTAAAGATGTGTTCCTGCCATTAACCTCATTAGGTAAAAATCAAAATGGAGAGGTATCCAGGCTTGTGTGACCCTGTCCCAGTAAGCCAGGTTCAGCAGAGTGATGTCAGCTGTGTGTGCTTAAGAACCAACTCTTAATTTGAGAATGTTGGCAGCATACTATTGTCAGGAAATGTGCCTTATGAAAGCAGAACTGAAGAACTGCCACATGGGCAGAGGCACACGACCAAGGACAACAAAATAGCAAGTTCAGGTTGTTTTTCTTAGCAGCTAGTGGAGGGTTTTTAGTAAAATGCTGTTCATTTAACAAGTCTCAGGCATGTTCATTATGACTGGCCCCATGGAGGTACCAAATTGTTCCAGACTTTGAAAACTGTCCATGAGGTGTAAATCTCTTGGTTCAGACAGATGTCAGGTGAGGACTCCTGGTTTGTGAGTTACTTTGTTTCTTTATACAAAAATGGCTTTAAATTGGTTTAATAGGGTAATAGTTAATTTGAATAAGCAACAAATGATTCTTTGCTGATTTCTAGGTCGAGTTGCCTATTGAAGTAGAGATTTGTTGAGAGTTTGAAAGGTCAGTCTCTCAAACTGACATGTGTCTGCTGGCTCAAGACATCACACCCAGACAGCTTCCTGGGGCATTTAAATCCACTTTTGGTGGGGGTGAGGGGGGCCAGTACTGGGATGGAACCAAGGGATGTTTTACCACTGAGCTACATCCACAAATCTTTTATTTTTTATTTTGAAACAAGGTTTTGCTAAGTTGCTAAGACTGGCCTTGGACCTGCCATCATCCTTCCAAGCCTCCCAGATCACTGGGAGTACAGGTGTGTGCCACCACACTGGCTCTGAATCCACTTTCATTCATGAAAAACACATTGATTTCAAAACCAGCTCACCTGACACCTGGTGCTCCTCAGGCAGCAAGTGCTGCCATAGCACTCCCATTTCTCCTGTCAGATCAGTTAGCGCTTGTTCTGGGTCCTCCAGGTCACTCTCATAGTGAAAGGTCCCAGTGTATCAAGACTCTGGGCAGTCATGCCTTCGAAGCCGTTGCGCTGACCCTGCCCTCCTTCAGGTCAGGTGCAGCTTCTTGCTGCTTACACAGACCCTGCAGCATCCAGGGACCACAGCCTCACAGCACTTAGGTGATTGTTGATCTAAGCTAGACTAGAGCCATTTATATAGATATATGTGCTATTTGGAGTTTCAGGGAAAATAATGCATGAGAGATAGACAGCCAGTGGTGATCTGAATTCCTTATCTTTATGGTTCTTTGTGAGGCACAGTATGCCAGGTGCCCTGTAACAAGTCCTGCCTTTGTTTCAGAGGGCATCTGTGTGAGGGTTTGTTGTTTGAGTGGCAGTCTGCCTCTTGGGTCCTCTGAGTCTTAGTGCTGATGGTGGTGGTTACAGACGGCCCATCTAGGAAACAGCCTCCCCTTGGACTTGGGAGGAGGGGAGGAAGAGGTCTTGTGTGGAGCTATTCCAGAATGAGCAGACCTGAGTGTCCCTGTGTGCCCCCCTACCCCACCCCAACCAGAAGTCTTGGGGCCATCTAATTCCTCTCTCTTTCCCGTTTCTCTCATCCATGCAGTCACTATAATATTGATTTTAGTTCCTAAATAACTCTCTCTCTTCTTCACTGTCACCCTCTTGGTTCAATCCATCATCTTTCTCATCAGAGTAGTATTTCGATTGGTCTCCCCCCCCCCTTTGGTTTGTCCTCTTTAGTCCATCCTCTCTACCAACAAGATCTTTCTAAAACTCAAGACTGGCCAGCCAGTCCCATCTTTCAACCCTGCTTCACCTGCACTCGATTCATTTACTTTGCGTCTAGTTGGCATCTCCTGTGTACCAGGAACAAATCAGTATGAGAAGTAAAATAAAGCAATGTGACCAAGTGATCAGGTGGCTGCCTCAGATGGTGGACCAAGTAAAGTTTTGAGAAGCTGAGGTGGGAGTAGAAGAGAGAGCCATCCTGGGGATCGGAGAGTACTTGAGGCAGAGGGAACAGCTGGTGCACAGACTGTGGGGAAGGACCCAGCTTGGTGGATTTGAGGAACAAAGAGGCAGAGGTCGCCAAGGGAAGAGGGTAGTGAAGTTGGAGAGGTAGGCAGGAGCCTGTTCTGGCTTCTGCTGACCAGGTGTGGAAATGGAAATCTTTTTGCCACTGGGTAATATAGTGCTGTTTCTTGGGCAGGAAATCTTGGAGAAGGGGGAAATGGGGACCTGAATTTTGTCTGTGTTAAGTCTAGGATTGCCACACTGAAGAGTGGAAGCGCGTCCTTTCGGAAGGAAGGGTTTCCCGTGGTTGTCCGTAGTTGCTTGATGCCAAGTAGAGCTCTGGCCTCACTTAGATCAGCACTCTGTAAATGCCATGAGGTTGTGGGGTCAGGGAAGAATCTGCAACTGACTGGGGAGGGTAAAGTGAGTGCTGCTGTTGAAGTGACTTGGAGGATTGTGCGAGCACTGGGAGAAGTGAGCACGCATCCAGAGCCACACCTTTCTGCTTTCCCAGGTCCTTGTGTGTCCTCAGAAATCCTGAACTACCAAGAGCATGCCTTCATGCTGTTCTCTGAAGAGCCCCTTCTACTGGGGCGCTTGGTGCCACTCCCTCCATCTCCCATGTCCCTTGCAATCAGAAGCAGAGTTTTTAGGGTCAGCCAGTGGGCCATACTCTCCAAGAGACAGTGTGCTCCTTCCTGTGACTCTGGTTGCTTCAATTTCACTTGCAGGCAGGGCTGGGCTTCGACAGTGTTGCACACCCTTCCTCATTAAAGTAGATGTCTCCCATCAGAGGAATCTCAGCGATGGCTGACAGCATTCTTCTCCCAGACCCACCTCATCCCATCCTTCCTTTGGGAAAAAATAGAGTTCCATTTAAAGTGAATATGACAAAATCTTAATTGCTCAGCTCTAGAGGACTGTTCAAGACCCCCCATATTAGCTCTAGAGAACCCCAGGAAATGGTCCAGCCACATACATAAACACATCATGTGCCTTCAAGGGGCTCTGGGGTCACCAAATAGCACCAGGTATTGCCTTAATTTGAGACCCCTTAATCATTGATATATTTTCTTTTTCTTTCTTTCTTTTTTGTACTAGGGATTGAACCCCGAAGCACTCTTCCACTGAACTATATCCCCAACTCTTTTTTATTTTTTAGTTTGAGTCAGGGTCTAAGTTGCCCAGGCTAGCCTCAAACTTGTGATCCTCCTGCTTCAGTCTCACTGAAGATTACCGGCATGTGCTCAGCCTCATCAGTATATTTTCAGGCAATTCAGTAATTTGGCTAATCCCATCCTCTGCCTGTTGTCTCTTTCTGATCTCACTCATGAAAGCAAACTATTGAGACTAAACTACCTTTCACCAGTGACTACTGTGCTGACCATGCTGCCCAGAGAAGGGACCAGAGGAGAGCACACAGGCTCTTAGATTTACCAGATTTTACTCAACAGATGGTCTTTGAAGACACTAGAGAAGGTTGTTGGCGAGAAGTATTGACTTCAGAATCTTAGAGGTGTTGTGTTGGCTTTTATCCACATAGTCCTAGGAATTGGCTTCTTAAAAAACTGTATTGTCCCTCTCAGCCCAGTCTCTTAGGCTGAAAAAATGCACTGTCTTGTCAGGTTGTTGAATAAATGAGATCTGTCCTGACACACTGCACACACTCCCAGTTGGAATTGGGAGCCCTGTGCGGTGGCGCACGCCTGTTATCCCAACAGCTCTGAGGCTGAGGCAGGAGAATTGAAAGTTTAAGACCAGCTTTAGCAACTTGGCAAGGCCCTAAGCAACTTAGTGAGATGCCGTCTCAAAATAAAAAAAGGGCTGGGGATGTGACTCAGTGGTAAAGTGCCCCTGGATTCAATCCGTAGTGCCAAAAGAAAAAAAAAGAGGGAGTAGAAGCATTGAAATTGAAATCGTTGAATGTTTCTAATCTTGGTCGTGTTATTTCCAAGTCTCTGTTTTCTTCACCGGTTGACGTGAGGATCGACTTCTTGCTGAGTATCTTCCTCATCTGAAAATAATCTTTTAAAACAAATGAAGAAGAAAGTGTCCATGTCCCTGAGGGTGGACGGACTGCTTGATAGTCATCACACTTTGAGCTGCACATGCCGTCTTCCCCAGAGTGGAATTCTCAGTCTGCATTTGTAACACACTTCATGTTGGGTGGGGCTGGTGCAGGTGACAAGAGTCACACTTTGAGAAACTCCTACGCCAACACAGAATTCAGTGTTAGAAAGCTAGTCACAGGAATGGGTACCACAGTGCTGCCCCAGAGTTAAGCTTTTTCTCACAGGACCAGTGACCTGAAATTCACTGTGTCACCTTATGACTTCATTAAATGGCCCTCACTAACACCTGACTGGGAGACTAGCGGGGCTAGCTTTAGGGTGTTGTCAGTAGCTTGGATATGCTATGATTTGGGTGTAGATGCATCTCCCCAAATGCTTCATGTTTTGAATTCAGTCTCCACTGTGAGGTATTGAGAGGATGGAAACGTCCTTTGAGTAAGTTTAGAGGTGCTTATGTTGCCAAAAGCTCAGTCCTTGTCCCTCGTGCCAATCCAATAACGAGGACACGGTTTTGAGAAAAAGGAAAAGGTTTATTACTTTGCTAGCAGAGGAGAAATGAAGGGACTCCTGTCCCAAAGGCTGTGGTTGTCTATCAGCAGGAACAGGGGGCTTTTAAAGAGGTGACTCGAAGGCTACATTCCATATGTTCTCTGTTGGAGTTGTAGTTCACCTGTTAATTTGGGAGATAGTCATTTCTGAGATGATCTGGTTCCATCCCCAAAGTCTACATTACTTGATTCCTATGGTGGGTGTGGACCCAAGGACAGAAAAATCTTCGTAAGATGGGGAAGAAAGGCAGTCCTGTATCCCCTGAGATAAGGGAGGAGCAGGGAGAGAGGAGGAGAAAGAAACATGTCTATTTTAAAAATCAGTTGCAGTGACAGAGCAACAAGGGCTGTATTTAAAGCATGAAGTGGACCACTGTTACACTTAGAGGAGGTTTTTCAGGAAATATTTAGGATTGACTCCTTATTATTGAATCCTGACCCTTTATTTTTGAGTCCTCACTGCTTTATTACAAGAGGGAGGGAGACTAGAAGAGACACACACATACACACACGTGCTCCCCATGTCTTCCCACGTGGTACTTTGTGCCACCTCGGACTCTGCTAGCAGGAAGGCCGTCTCTTGATGAGGCCCCTAGACCTTGCACCTCCAGAAATAGAAGCCAAGTAACTTCCCTTCTGCTCGAACTCTGCCCTGTGTAAAAGTGCCTCCAAGATCTCCCTGTCGCTGTTCAGGCTGCCCATGGAAACTTCCCACTGCAGGAATAGGGTGGCCTTGCTTAATAAGATGCACAGATGAGAGGGTGTGTGAGGTCGAAGTAGACCTGAGCTAGAAAAGGGAAGTCAGATGCCAGAAGGAGAAGAGGTAGTAAAGATAAGCAAGGGGAAGTTGGAGGCTCAGTGTGTTTTCCCAGATTTGAAATCTCCTTACAGGAGTCGGTGGCATTGTTGGTCATCTCTGCTACTGAAATCGTAAACATTTCAGTCTGGGTGCCTCTTGAATAAGCAGCTTCCAGTAATTGGCTTTCAAGGACACACAGACTCAACTCCTGGGTGGGCTGAGCCACGAGAGGAGCAGGGTTATACCAAGAGTCACTTCCCTGACGGGAAATTTCTATTAAAAGATGGCCTTTTTAGATTCAGAAAGCACAAAATGTAATTATTTCTCTTTATCACCCAATCCACTTTTTGACCAAAGAGTAAAATAAAGCTGGTACATGATCTTGTGCAACTTAGATTTCAGTGTTTTAAACTATCTATGAGCATTATCCCTCTATACTTAGAGAAAAGGCTGCTCCCTTTCTTCATCACAGGGCTGCCACAGGGCTCCTGCGCCTGCTGGGCTCAGCCTTTTCTCAGGTTCTCAGCTTCTATTCAGAGGGAATGTGCTAATTACTGCCTCAAACCCAGTCCAGGCTTCAGCACCGATCTCTCCTTTCTAACTCCTTTAAGGGTACAGTCCCTTTTGCTTTAACATGAAATAACTCCCTTAGACAAAACATATATAATAATGTTTTCAGCAAAGTTGCACAGTTTTCTTTGAGGGCTATAAAAGAAACCCTCTGATTAGAATTATTTTAATGAAGTATATATATACTTCCAGGTTAAAAAAAAAATGCAAACCGTGTTTCAGAAAAAAAGCAAATCTGGTTAGCCCAAAGAAACGTCATTAGAGAAACCTGTGTTGGCATTTTGATAAGCGGAGTTCTGAGACTGTATTAATATCATAGCAGGATGTGTACAGTTTGTGCAGGAGAAAAATGAATAAACCAAGCCATTTTTGAGAAATGTTTTAATATCTAGAAGGGGATGAAGATTGGTTTCAGCTTAAATTGTAGCAAGTGAATGCATTTTATTTAGGGAATTGTTTTGTTTTACCTTCCTAAATTTATTATTCTGAACCTGAAGGTGTAAACCCAGGAGAATTAGAGTTAGGAAATCATGGAACACTTAAACCTACAGAAATGGCCAGAGTCTGTGCCTGCCGTAGCCATCGGTGCACTTCATCTCATCTGTGATCATTACAAACTTTTCCCTCTGTGAGCACCTTGGTAGAAATCATTATTTGTACCTGCCATAGTCTCACGTGTTGTGGAACATCATCACCAGTAAAGCATTGATAGCCAGGCGTGGTGGTGCACCCCTGTAATCCCAGCAACTTTAGAGGCTGAGACAAGAGGATCACAAGTTCAAGGCCAACCTCAATAACTTATCTCAAAAAAAATTAAAAGAAGGCAGACTGGGGATATAACTCAGTGGTAGAGTGCCCCCGGGGTTTAGTCCCCAGTACTGCCGAAATAATAATACAACTTGTTCATACTAAAACAGGTAGCAGGGTGGGGAGTAAGTAACTACACACTGTGTCTGACGTGTAAAAAAGCTCTAGTTTTGACAGAGGGAAATGCTTAGAAGGTGTGTGATAGGCCTGGGTTTAGCCTCATCACTAGTAGTAAATTTTGGTACAAGCCAGGTCTTCCCGACATCTCTGCTACTGCCTGGTCTCCAGCTTACCATGGCCTTCCAGATAAGCCCAAAGCCCTGGAGTTTCAGGGGACCAGCCATCCCACATGGGAGAGGAGAGTAACCGAAAATGATAGGAATGCTGGAGGTGTGCTTTATACCGGATGCCTTAGGAATGCCCTAAATGTCCCTTTGAAAATCCCTTGTCCTTCATTATTAAGCATGTTCAGGTTTTTTGCCTTCATTAATATCGTAAAATAACAAAATCTTCCAGCCCCCCTTTTTCTTTCTCCTAGCTGAGTGTAAACCCCATTTTACTGTTGAGAAAACCAAGACTTAAATAAATCAACCTGCTGGGTGCTGGGGTGCATGTCTTTAATCCCAGTGGCTCAGGAGGCTGAAGTAGGAGGATGGCAAGTTTCAGGCTAGCCTGGGCAACTTAGGCCCTGTCTTAGAACACAAAGGACTGGGGATGTAGCTCAATGGTAGAGCACCCCAAGTTCAACCCCTAGTAGCACCCTTCTACACCCAAAAGAAGGAAATTTAACCTGCCCAAGCTCCTGCAGCTAGCAAGAGGCAAGGTGTTAGTTTCTCCGGGAGCAGCTTTGCACCTCCACCACAGCATCCATGGACGGCTCAGCTGCCCCGACCCCTGCCAGCTTACCGCCCGTCTTCCTCATTTCATGTCTTTGTCTCTTTTTAGACTGCCTGTGTTTGAGGTAGAAACCAAGAAAGATATCCCACTGAATATCAGGACAGTACATAGAGGAAATATTAGCTAAAGTAACTGGAACACTTACTTAACTGGATTTTTTTCCCCCGCCCTCTACCTCAGTAGAAGGAAAATGATAGGGAGAAGATGTTGCTAGCAGAGATTTGTTTTTAAAAATGAGGTTTAGGTTATGTCCTGGGGTTATTTTGATAAAGCCTATTCTCACAAGATTTTTTAAAAATTTTTTTTGTATTGGGGATTCAACCTGGGGCTACTCCACCACGGAGCTATGTCCACAGCTGAGTTGCTGAGGCTGGCCTCCAACTTGTGATTCTCCCGCGTCAGCCACCCAAGTTGCTGGGGTTACAGATGTGCACCACTGCCCAGCATCGAATATTCTTAATATGTGAGTCGTAATTCCAAAACAGTAGAAAATAATCAGTTTAATTCAAAATCCTGAGTACGTGTTCTTAGGCAGAGATGTAAAACTATTTCCTAAGCGTTCCTAGCTTTACATTTGGTCACCCAGAATATATCTTTTGAAATTAGACCTGTTCCTGACCATCCCGGTTGAGATCCTGCTCAATCTTGGCCCTGCACCCCACACATGTGTCCCTCCATGTGGCAGTGTGTTTCCTCTGCTCTGGACATCAGTCCCTTCCCCATGGAGCCCTCATTAATTTGTCAACTCAGCTCAAGCAGCACTCCCTCAAAAATGCTTTCCTGACCACCTTCGCCAGGGCAGGGACCCTACCTGTAAGCCCTAAAATGCTATGTTTTTCATAACTCAGGTTTTACTTTGCCCCCCAGAACATTCAGTTAAGTCCCTGAGGGCAGGCAGCAGGTGGACTCTGGCTCCTCATGTCAGCCCTTGCACACAGACATGCAGTGAAAATGTGTTGAATGAATTACACTTCTGAAGTTGGTATCATGAACTAACAAAGAAACTTCAAACGAAAGCCCACTGAGAATAAAACATCTTTATGATATGTCTCTCCTTTAGATAAACCAGCACGTTAGAGGAAAAGGAGGAGTGGAGAGGCTGGATTGAGGAGGACCAGAAGATCAAGTTCTTACTAATTTTCTTCCAGCCCATGTTTCTGCTACCTGGAAATGGTAGTTTTACACTGTGGAGTCAGAATTACATTAAGCTGGGCGTGGTAGCATAGGCCTGTAATCCCAGCGACTTGGGAGACTGAGGAAAGAGGATGGCAAGTTCAAGACCAATCTCTAAAAGGGCGGCAGATGTAGCTCTGTGGTGAAGTACTTCTGGGTTCAATCCCCAGTACCAAACAAAAAAAAGAACTGCTGTGTGAAGGCCAATGGAGCAAGCAGCCCATTGGGAGGTCCCGTGTTTTCTTCACACTCCATAGACAGCTAGCATTTCATGATTCTGTAGCGAGGCACTAGCTTGCCTTTCTACCTTTGTTAGCCAGCAGTTACCTTCCCCTCTGATGGAGGGACAACAGATGTACCTTACTTTCAACACACCTAATGTGTGAAAATCTGGATTTGTAAAACAGCAACAAAAAAGGGTGTGAGTGTGACACAATCTTCTAGAGAAAAGACATCATTCCTCAGCTGCATCTTAGATCTAGTAACTTTTCATCATTTGTTTGCTGAATGATAAAATGAAAAAAAAAACTGTTGTATAAAGCTATGTGTATTCTACATATATTCTTATCTGCTAAAGGTTGTAGAAATTCTGGCATCCTCTGTTTGGCAGATGAAGTACAGAAAGATAAGGAAGGACATTGTTAATGAGGGGGAAAAGCCCTTTAATTTCAATCCCTCTAACCTGATTCAAACCTCATAACTTCACTATAAACTGCAGACAGGCTGGTCCCACCTGTGGGTACCAAGACAATAGGAGGCGATTAAGGGAACAGGCAGCCCTATTGGATTGAAATGGAAGCTAGGGATGTAGCAGGGAGATGCTGCCCAAACAGCTGTGCTTGGATTTTGACCTTGGTCCTGCTTTCTGTGCAGTTTGCACTGCTTCTGGAGCCAGTCACCAGCCAGTCCCTACTTCCTCAGCTCAGAGACTCCTGTAGTTAGAACCCTTCCCAAAGAAGCACATCTCAGTCTCCACAGCAAAACCACTCTAATTGGAGGTTTTTATGAGAGGCAGATAGGGGTCCAGGTGGACAATTTTATTGGAGATTATTTTATATCTGGAAAAGAGTGATTGAATTAAATAAGTTTGTGCAAGTGTGCTTTCCCCTGGTCATGGAGATGGGAGCAGACGACTCCCAGGAGGCAGAGAAGGCGAGGTGCTAGCCAGGTCCTTAGGAATGTTGTAACAGCAGTACATCTGCTGGGCCTCAGGCCTCTGTGGCATCAGGACATCCAGAAGCCTCAGGTCATTCTAGATTAGTCCAGGGTTGCACAGTTGGAGTAGGAACAGGTTGGAAGAGCTGTGGCCAGGAGCAGCGGCAGGGGCCTGGGGCAAGAAGCAGGTTGGCTCAGCATGTAACTCAGGCAGTATCTGCAGAGCTCCATGATGATGCCCATTCTGGTAGTGCCCAAGGTGCCTTTCTTGGGTAGTTTTCAGTGTTTTAGGACTCCTACTAGTGTTGCATTTGTACATGGTCGTGTGTACTTTTGGTTTCTATTTATTTAACACTTTTCCTTCTAATGCAGATGCTTCAGAAAATTTTAAAAACAGCTATGCTCATCTGCAGTGGCCAAGGACAGAAGGACTGAGTGGAAGCAATAGGAAACAGTAGCTGGGAGGGGCAGTGCTTAGAGTGGGCAGGAGCTGAGTGTCCGCTGTGGAGGTGGAACACTGCTGAAGCCTGCAGGTGGCAGTCACACACGAAGGCCGACAGCAGATGCCCGCAGGCTGCTTGTTTAGGTGGTGTTCTAGGGGAATCAGTGAGTTCTAAATAACAACAATAAAATAATGACTGAGTTTGTCTTAATTTAATAGACTACTTGATGATGTATATTACGTCTGGTTTTCGGGTTAGTAATTGCCAAGAATGTGACACATGTATAGGAAGATAACATTTTATGTATTTTATAAAATTTAAGTCCTAGTAGTTACATGACATTCTAGTTTATGGAGTTTGGGGGTGGGTACTGGGGATTGAATTCAGGGGTGCTTTACCACTGAGTTCCATCCCCAGCCCCTTTTCTTTTGACACAGGGTCTAAATTGCTTAGAACCTTAAGTTGCTTAGACCGATCTTAAAACTTGCAGTCCTCTTACCTCAGCCTCCTGAGTTGCTGGGATGACAGGTGTGCACCATGGTGTGCAGCTAGCTTATGGAATGTTTTAGTTATTTCACACAATTTTATGAGGAATGCAAAGCAAATATCCCCATTTTACAGAAGATAAAATGATGTGGTAGCTTTTGGCTCTCCCTCTGTGCAGACACCCTCAACTGCTTTGTCCACTAGCCTTGAGCTGCTTTGGATCTGGACAGTACTCATGTTAGACAACCACAGTTACTTGGTTATTCTAAAAAGACCATCAAACCTGAAACTTTGTCTTAAGCACACAGTGAGCCTTCCACCAGCAACTGCAGCTAACAGGACTCACTGTATGACATCTTACACTTATGATTATTAAGATGTGTATTTAATAGTTTCAGGTTTTGAAATCCACACTTGCTTAAACAGCTGTGGGACATAATGCACCTTTTAAATCTGTGCACTACACCTTCAGTAGCATTGAGCAAGTGGACCTGGGAAGAGCTGGGCATCTCTCTGACCCTCAGGTTGACTGTGAAACCTTGGTGGTGGTGGGCTGGGGTGAGAGTCCTGGGATAGGAGCCACACCTTTCTCCCAGGATTTGGTGAGGATGCAGGCAGCAAAGTACTCCAGGCAGCTACATGAGTTTTCATGAAGAAACCTGAGGGGAGTGGAGAGAGTTCAGCTCACAGAAGCAAGGACCAAAGCATGCATCACTTGGGCCAGCACTCTGCAGAGTTCCTGAGGGGGTTGTCAGGATGCAGAGTTGCATCAAAGAAAGATGCTCCCAGGATCTTAGACACTTACATGACTGCCATGTACAGGAGAACGTAGCCAGGGCAGCAGGGGCCTCTGTCCTAGATACAAGAGGCATGACGAAGAGAGAAAAGCCTTTCACTTGTCCCCCAATGACTGCCTTGTTCCACATCCTCCAAGCTCTCTCAGCATCCGCTTACTGACTCTTATTGAGGAGCCGCCTCATTAGTGCTCTCCAGACCTTGTGTCAACTTACATTCTCGGTGCCTACAGCTTACCAGATCCTGGGGGTACACGGTGGATCTTACCGTTTAGAGGGTGGACAAACCTGAATAAGTGGATACTATAAGCATGAAAAAGTGAGTGCAGTGCTGAATGGAAGGCACGGGGCACAGCGGTGTGATGTGTGTGGTCTGCAAGAGCCTGATAATCATCGATGCACCAGTAATGCTCCGACCCATTGCTTTGGCGCTGGGGACTGCTCCAAGATACCTGCTAAACAGTGTGATTATTCAGGTGGCCGTTCCCTGTTCTGGGAGTGAGGAGCCATGCGCAGGTCTCCCCAGAGCTTCCCTTCTGGAAGGATCCGACAGCTCCCTTATTGATTCTGCCCCTACAGTTTGCCTCCTTAAGTCAGCGAGCCCTGCCCCTGAGACAGTGGCAAGCGCTGGTGAAAGAGTTGGGTTGGGTGTCTGTTTAAACCTTCCCAGAAACTAGTAATAAGCTTCATGATTTATTTCCCAAGTTTACAGTATCAAGAAATGCAGGGTTTTTTTCAGAGTTGCTTGAAAATAGGTTATATTCCCTTCCATAATAAATAAGAAATGTCTTATTAAAAGATAATTTGAGCTGGGGATATAGCTCAGTTGGTAGAGTGCTTGCCTTGCAAGCACAAGGCCCTGGGTTCAAATCCCCAGCACCACAAAAAAAAAAAAAAAAAGATAATTTATTCCTTCATCAGAAGTTTGGGATGTTTCCTGTTTGAAAATGTAACTTTTTCAGAAACCATGCCTGAAGCACCCCCATCTCACTGTGTGGGGAACTCAGCTCACCTAGGAATGAATACCTTTCAATTTAGAATATAGAGAGAATATAGAGTACTCAGAGACCAAAGACGTCTGCACAGTGATTTTTTTTACATTATTTGCAGCAGAGGGAGGAGTAGAGTGCAAATTGCTTCTTCAGGTAAAAGGCAAAAAATAAAAATCTAATTGGAAGTTAACATTGGCCTGGGCATCAATTTGCAGATGGACTCAGTAGAGAGGGGAGATTTTATGGAGTTAAATCTTCATATTGTCATTGGCTTCTGGCACATGGGAAGTGCTTTCACATGTTGGATAGTTGAGTGAATGAAGGGGACTAACAGCATCGTATGGAATGAAGACTGTTGAACTTGGGGTCAGAAGAAAAAAGACTGCAGCTTTAAGTTCTGTGCGCTCCTAGCAGTGTAGTCTTCAGCAGGTCCCTTTGCCTCTGTTTATTCAACTAGAAGAAAGGTACAAACCCACCCAGCATCCCTTCTTCAGGGATCTCATGATACGAAAATTGGCCTCGTGAAAAGTGAGTGCAATTATACTGTTTCCACGAGGGAGAAGTTGGTTGCACTGGAGATGTAAAAGGAAAGTGAGCCATCCTGAACCTCCTCGTGTTCGCTTTCTGCTGTTGCCATTACAGCACCACATAGCATCACCTCCAGCTGTGCAGGTTAGAGGCCAGCACAGGTCTCCCTGGGCTAGAGCTGAGGTGCTGGCTGGGCTGGGTGCCTGCCCTCCCAGCTTCTGCAGCCTCCCACCTTCCTTGGCTCATGTCCCTTTCTTCTGCCTTCAGAGCCATCAGCTTTGCATCTCTGTGACCCTGTCTAGGGAAGGGTCTTTGCTTTTATAAGCGGTTAGATTGGGCCTGTTTGAATAATCTAGCCTACTGTCCCCATCTCGAGGCCTTGACTTAATCACATCTGCAAAGTTCCTTTTTTCACATAAGGTCTTGGGTTCCAGGGAGGCAGATAGATGACACTGGGGCAGCTATAATTCTGTCTCCATACCCATAATCTATAGTTTGCTCTATGGGGAACAGAAGTATCATTGGAGAAAGCACTAAAATGACTTTGGAAACCTGGAATCAAGCCAGTCATTTGATCCCTCTGGGTCTCTGTTTTATGCATCTAAAAAGTTGGGGAGTGGTCCTGAAACCGTGTTGTGCCTTAGAATAGCTTGGAGAACTTGTTATTACACCATTGATGTGGGGCCTGAGAATTTGCATTTCCAGCAGGTTCCAAAGTGCTTCTGGTCTAGGGACCACACTTGGAGAATCACTGAACTCAGTTGTCTTTAAGGTGCTTTCTTTAGGCCCTACTGTGCCCTGCAGGGTTTTCCCTTTGGGTCAACATAGGTAATTAATTGTGCCTTCTAACTGAAAGAATCAAGCATCATATTATTGATGTAACTTCCTGGTGAGTGGTGAGTTACCTTTCTTTATGACAAAGATGGGCTGTGGTCTGTGGGCTGGTCAGAGCAGCAAGCTTCAGGAGTCCCGGCAGGTACACAGAGGCAGGTGTTGAGCTGGGGAGGAAAGGGGTGTTCTTCAGATCCCAGCTCCACATCTTCTCTGTCCTTGACTGTAAGCAGGTGGTGACAGGCCTGCTCTGCAGTTGCTCATGCAGTGGTCTGTAGATCGTCCAGTGCGTGCCCTGCACATGGTCAACTTGGGTCACATTACTGAGCACTTTGATCCAGCCACTGTTCTGAGTCTGGGTTAATGCATTCCACCCTCACAACATCGCTCTGAGGTGAGTGCTCTCACTCCCACTTTTGCAGACTGAGGGAACAAAGGTTGGGAATTTGACCAGGAAGGCATAGGTAGACTGTGCAGAGTCACTTACCAGGCAGTTGTATAGGTTCAAGTCTGCACACTTAACTCCTGCACAGCCTTGTCTCACATAGTCGATCCCTTCCTGTATCAGTGAGGGTATTGTGCTGCAAGTTAAAAAACTTAAAAAGTGAGGTCTTGTGTGTGTTTTTTAAGTATCTTGTCATGTAACCAGTCTGGCAGCAGGTAGTCCAAGAGTACAGTGTCACAGTGGGTCCAGGTCCATGTCTTGTCATGCTCGTGTTCCCCACAGATGGGTTTTGTCTTCACGACTGTCCCCTTGTGATCTTAAAATGGCTGCCACAGATCCTGCTGTCCTGTACCAGAGCCTGAGCAAGGAGATGGCCTGTCCCTCGTCTCGTCTCTCTGTAAGGGATCACAGCTTTCAAGAAGCTCTTTCCCTGCAGACTTTCCTATGGGAAATACTTGGCATACTGCTTCCAAATGGCCACTCCTGAGATTCACCACTGGAGTAGGGAGGGCCGGAAGCCTCGCCCTATGAGTAGCTGAGTGTTCGGGGCCCTTAGTGAGGAAGAGATGGCAGGGACGGCTGCCTGTTGCTCACTGACAGGCCAGCGGTACTTAGTCCCTCCGTTTGGTGGCAGTCCTTCTCCCTGATGGTGCGCTGTGGCTCAGACGGAAGCGCACTGTCCAGTGCTGCGGGCAGTGCTGTCGACTGTCCTTGGCTGACTGCACACTTGATGAGCTTGGCTTTCTCAGCAAGTATACGAGGGCACGTGGTAACATTTATTGAGTTGGGGCACCCAAAAGGATCTCGGTCTTCTGAGTGGAGAAGGAAGCTCTTGAAGGACTTGTCTTATGGCTTTATTCTCCCCCATTCGCCTCTGGAGGATGCTCTCCACTCCCACCGGAGACAGGGTCCTTCCCCTCAGGAAGGGGAGCCTCAGCCATCTCATCTCCATAGTGGGATGTTACAGGCCCCTCCCCACGAGCATCCCCACAGCCATCCTGACACGTGGTGACACAGGCTCCAGTGTTGCCAGCCTCAGGTAACCATCAGCATCCGCACTGGCGGCTTGAGCCAGCTTCAGAGCTGAGGAAACACTTTTGGTTTTTGTCCTCTTTGTTGTTGCTGTTGGATTGGTTGTTTTGTTTTGTTTTGTTTTGTTTGGGGTAGAAGCAGGAGCAAAGGTCTCTGACTTCCTGTGAGCCTTCCAGGGTGTGCCACAGCACCCGGGTGCCCACACCCTTTCTCAGTAGGGCTCCCTGTGGTTGAATTGTGTGAATATGGTTGTTGTCGATGGGACACCTATTTCCTATGCTGACGGGAAGAGCACTCGCAGCCCACATCACAGGAACCACAGAGATGTGCCCCACTTTAAGAAAACCTGACCATATAAGGAGGAGCATCACAATTACAGAATAATGTCGCACTTAGCCAGGGATTCATGGCAGTTTTCCTAGTGCATTTAAAATAGGACTCATGTATAAAAATACCATTTCCATACAGGAGCCATATTTTCTGAAAAGGGAAATATACTTGTATTGGGCATTTGGGGTAAGTAGATCAAAATTAAAAATAAAATCTTATAAATACAAGAACTAGAAACTAAGATCCACTTTTAATTCTAAAAGGGCTATATTTATCTCTACTACCTTAACCCTCTCCTCCTACCCTAGATTCACAGCAGAAATACACAGGCAGGATCTGCAGGCAGCCCATGGTGGCAGTGAGGAAATGAGTGGCAGGCATGTGAGTGGGTGGACGCCAGGGACACCAGAAGCAGAGCTGGGCACCCCACTCTCTGTGTCCATCATGTGCTTTAGGGTCATTTGTCTTGCCCCAGTGTGTGGTTCCACTTGATTTGAGATCATTTGTAAGGACTGGCCTTAAAACACACTGTGACTCCTTTCCTGTGGTGTGGTCGGTGAGTAGCAGTGAGAGACAGACCAGCCCATTTTGCCACCAGAGACCCCTCCAACCACAGAGACGCATGCCAAGGTCTAACCAGCAGGGTCTGGGAAAGGCTGGTGGGCGAGAGGCGAACCTGGGATGCTGACATGCCTGACTTCTTCCTTCCTTTCAGAAATGCTCCCACTGCCAGGAGGCCGGCGCCACCCTGGGCTGCTACAACAAAGGCTGCTCCTTCCGATACCATTACCCGTGTGCCATCGACGCAGGTGAGCTGGGAGTGCACACCCTGTCCAGGGGGCATCTAGAGGGCTGGGACAGACAGTTGGTCATCCCCCTTCCTTATAGTTCTTTTCGTCTCTCCTGACCCTCTTGGTTGTAAATTCTGAAAGAATGCAGAGAATAAAAATGAAGGCATAAAATGGGGTAATTTTTTAATAATAGCTTTCTTCAGTTCACATGTGCTTTGCCTATTTACGTGTGCAGTTCAGTGGCGTCTAGTGTGCTCACATAGCTGTGTAGCCATCACCACGACAGATTTTCTTAACATTTTCATCACCTTGTAAAAAGCTCCTCCTTATCAGCAGTCACTCAGCTTCCCTCCCCGCCCTCCAGCCACAGCAATTGCTCAGCAGCCTTCTATCTCTACAGATTTGCCTGTTCTAGACATTTCATATAAATGAAATCATACAGTCCATGACCTTTCGTGACCAGATTCTTTCACATATTGTAGTTATTTTCAAGGGTTATCCATGTTATAGCATGTATTAGTGCTTTATTCACTTTTATTGCCAAAGAGTATTTTATTGTAAAGGATGTACACTGCTTTATTTATCCATTCATCAGTTTTGGGTTGTTTCCATTTTTTTACTGTTATAAATAATGTTGCTGTAGAACATTCATATGCACATCTTCATGTGGACGTGTGTTTTCAGTGCTCTGGGGTATTTAACCAAGAGAAGAATTGCTGGGTGGTATGGTAACATGGTAACTCCATGTTCAACCTTTGAGGAGCTAGTAGGCTTTTCCAAAATAGCTGCACTAGTTTATGTTGCCACCAGCAGTGTATTAAGGATTCTGATTTCTCAACATCCTTGCTGACGCTTGTTATTATCCATCTCTTTTCTTATTATTGTTATTGTTATCATTGTAGCCATCCCAGTGGGTATGAAATGGTATTTCATTGTGGTTTTTATTTGGATTTCCCACATGGCTCATGATGATGTGTGTCTTTTGCTTTGCCCATTGTTAGATTAGATTGTCTTTTTGTTGTTGAGTTTTAAGAATTATTTGCTTTTCTGGATTTAAGTACCTATGAAGCTTAGTTTGCAAATATATTTTCTCTCATTCTGTGAGTTTTCTTTTCATTTTCAATGGTGTTTTCCAAAGCACAATTTTAGGTGGGGGCGCAGGTCCCAGGAATTGAACTCAGGGGCACTTGACCACTGAGCCACATCCCCAGCCCTATTTTATATTTTGTTTAAAAACAGAATCTCACTGAGTTGCTTAGCACCTCGCTGTTGCTGAGGCTGACTTTGAACTCGAGATCCTCCTGCTTCAACCTCCAGAGCCGCTGGGATTACAGGCATGCATTACTGCACCCAGCTAATGATTTTAATTTTGATGAAGTCTAATTTATCTATTTTTTCTTTTGTTGTCTATGCAGTTGTGTCATATCAAACCATTGCCTAATACAAAACTACAAAGATTTACACCTACTTTTTTCCTAAGCGTTTTTTAGTTTTATCTCCTGCATTTAGGTTTTTGATCCATTTTAAATTAATTTTTGTATATTGTATGAAATAGGAGACCAGGTTTTTTCTTTTCCAGGTGGATATCCATTTGTCCTTGCACGATTTGTAGAAATTACTGTTCTTTCCTCAGTGAATGATCTTGGCACCTTTGTTGAAAATTGATTGACCATAGATGGATGTATGAACTTATTTCCAGGCTGTCTCCAGTACCCCTCTGTTTTGATAAAACATAGCTTTGAGGTAGCTTTTGAAACTGAGTTTTCCAATTTTTTTTTTTTTTTTTTTTTTTCTGAAGATTGTTTTGACTATTCTGGGTCCCTTGAAATTCCGTGTGAATTTTAGGATCATTTTTATCTTCCATTTCTTGGAAAAACAAATAAAAGCACTGTTGAAATTTTGATAGGGTTTGCTTTGAATCTATAGATAAATTATCAGATAATGTCATCCTAATAGTTTTATGTCTTCCAGTCCATGGGCCCTGGAATGACTTTTGGCTTTGTTCTCACTTCTTTGTGGTTTTCAGAGTAAGTTTTATGTTTAAATTTTGCATTGTTCATTGGATATATTGAAATACTATGAATTAGTGGGTGCAGTGGTACATGCCTGTAATTCTCAACTACTCAGGAGACTGAAGCAGGAGGATTGCCAAGTTTGAGGCCAGCCTCAGCAACTTAGAATGTCTCAAAATAAAAAGTAAAAAGAAAGGACTAAGGATGTAATTCAGTGGTAAAATGACCCTCAGTTCAATGCCCAGGCTTCCCCCGCAAAAAAAAATTCAATAGATTGGGGTTTTTTGTTTGTTTTAGTGGGGTACCAGGGATTGAACTCAGGGGCACTCAACCAATGAGCCACATCCCCAGCCCTATTTTGTACTTTGTTTGGAGACAGGGTCTCACTGAGTTGCCTAGCACTTCACTGTTCCTGAGACTGGCTTTGAACTTGTGATCCTCCTGCCTCAGCCTCCCGAGCAACTGGGATTATAGGACTTCGTCACCGCTCCCAGCTGGTTGATTTTTTGTATATTGATCTTGTATACTGCAACTTTGCCAACTTGTTTTGTTCTAGCAATTTGTAGTGAATTTCTATATGCAAAATCATGACATCTACAAATAGTGATAGTTTCACTTCTTCCTGCCTGATGTAGTGCTCTTTATTCCTTTTTCTTGCTTAATTGCCCTGGCTAGAACCTCCAGTAAAACTTTGGATAGAAGTGTTGAGAACTGACATTCTGATCTTGTAAGCTAAAAAATACATGGTGTTAGCTGTTCATAGGTATTCTTGGCCTTTTTGGTTACCCCACTGTGGTACTGTGGATGGAACCCAGGGTTGCTCTACCACTGAGATGCATCCTTAGCCCTTTTTATTTTATTTTGAGATAGGGTCTTCCTAAGTTGCCCAGGCCAGCCTCAAATTTATGATCCTCCTGCCTTAGTCTTGTGAGTATCTGGGATTACAGGTGTGCACCACTCTACTGGGTTTATCCTTAGGTATTTTTGATAGAGCTGAGAGAGTTCCAGTCTAGTCCCAGTTTGTGGAGTGTTTTTATCATGAAGGTTTTGTTTGAGATAGGAAAGACCAATCTCATGCTATTCACGTTATACTCCATATTCCATTTTTCTATGCACCAAACAGTCCTCCAGTGGATGCCAGCCGGTGTCCTCCAGTTTAACTCAGTTCTACACTAACCAGAGTCAGTGGAGACTCGATTAAGGGCTCAGTTCCACAGACTGCCTACTTCAGATGCCTGTCTCAAGCCCCGGGTTATGACCTGCGCTTCTGAATGGCCAGGTATAAATCAGGGTTCACAGGACCTCCTCCCAGGGTTTGAGCAACACTCTTCTTTTCTTTTTTCTTTCTTTCTTTTTTTTTCTTCGGTACTGGGGGTTGAACCCAGGAGTGCTTAATCACTGAGCCATATCCCCAGCCTTTTTTAACATCTTAATTGGAAACAGGGGTCTTGCTGACTTGTTGAGGGATGGCTTTGAACTTGTGATCCTCCTTCCTCAGCCTTCTGAGCTGCTGGGATTACAGTAGTGTGCTACTGCGCCCAGCTCACTTCATTTATCTTTACCCATTTATTATGAAGGATACAGCTGAACAGCTCAATGGGAAAGATGCATTAGCATGTCGAGGGGCCACGGAGCCTCCATGCCCTCCCCAGGTGCACCACCCTCCAGGGACCTCCATGTGCTTAGCAATCAGGAAGCTTCTCCAAACTGCACAATTCAGGGATTTTTATGGAGGCTTCATCACTTAGGCATGATTGAATGGTTTGCATGATTCAATCTCTGGCCCCTCTCCTCTCTCCAAAGAATGAGAGGTGGAGCTGAAAGTTCTAAGCTTCTAATCATGGCTTGGTTTTTCGGATGCCCAGCCCCATTCAGGAACCCACAAAAGACACTCTGTCACCCGGAAAATTCCAAGGGATGAGGAGCTTTGTATCAGGAACCCAAGTAAAGATCAGATATAAGAAAAAGAAAGGTTCTCCTAGCACCCCTATTTTTAGAAAATTACAAGGGTTTTAGGAGCTCTGTACCAGGAGTGGGAATGAAAACTAAAATGAGTGTTTCTTATTATAAATCACATTGTAACAAAGGTGACTGCATTTCATCTGTTGAGATGGAGCAGTGTGGTGCCTGCTGAGGGAGGGGAGCCTCTGTGCAGGACACAGGCACTGCAATGAGTGAGGCCGGAGACTTGCAGCATGGGAAAGTGACCCTTCTGGACTTGAGTCTCCTCAGCAGATGCTTTCCCCATTTACTTTTTGAGCATCAGATGTACCCGAGACCTTCGCCCAGCCAGCCCTCATAATGCCTGTAGTCAGATGGAGGGGCTGAAAATAGAGAGAGGTGTGGCGCAGGCAGAGCAGGCACTAGTGGGCATGCAGAGGGCCTCGGGGCTCCTTTCACCCCGTCTCCAGCACAGGAGTCTCATCAACTCCCTTACTAGTGTGTAAACACATCCCCTTCCTTTCCTGTCCTCTTCTTTGCCCTTTCTTTCCTTCTTCCATCTTCTCCAGATTTCTGAAGGAGGAACAGCTAAAAAGAACAAGAACAGTGGATAATGCTTACTCTGAAGTAGATTCTCATGAAGTGTTGTGCTTGTGCGCAAGTGCTGGTGCTGAAGGGCAGCTTGGTGGCCAGCCTGCTGTTTGACCAGATTGATAGGGAAGAAGCTGACAGTCTTCCGGTGTCAGGGAGTTTAGATTTTACACTGTCCTTGTTTCTCTTTCTTGCCCTGAATGTTTCTGTCCTGCCTCTGCGCTCTTCAGCCTGGGTTGTGGTCCAGCATATTCTGTAGGGTAACTGTTAAATCTTCTTTCAGGAGCCAGCCAGTTGCCTAGTTACCTTTTCTTGCTTTCACTGTATTGCCCTTGTTACATCAAAATATTCTGAAGTTTGTTTTTTCATTTTTTGTATTTTGGGATTTTTTTCCCAGTTGAAGCTTCCTGGCTTTTAAATGAGAATTCTAAGTGTTATGTTTAGGATGATTGATTATCTTATGTAGGGAATCCTGAAAAAGTTGCCTTTTCTAGCCAGTGGCTGGGAAGTGGTGGTCTCCCACACAGGTTCTGTTCAGAAGTACTAGGTTGAGCATCCAGGCAGGCGATAACCACATCCTTCCAGATCACATTTCGTAAGCACAGTGGGGCGCCAGCCATGTCAGCAGCCAGACTCACACCAGCATGTGCTCCCCATAGCTGCTGCTCCCCTTTCCTGCTGCCTCTTGGTACAGTTTCTCATGGGATGAAACCTGATGCTCAGGAGATCCTCCGCAGTGATGGAAGTGCTCTAGGTCTGCATACTCCAGTACAGTGGCCACAGCCAGATGTGACCATTGAGCCCTTGAAATATAACCAGGTGTGCTGGTGAACGCCTATAATACCAGCGGCTGAGGCAGGAGGATCGCAAGTTTTCAAGCTCAGCAACAGCAAGGCATTAAGCAACTTGGGGAGACATGTCTCCAAATAAAATACAAAACGGGGCTAGGGATGTGGCTCAGTGGTTGAGACCCCCTGAGTTCAATCCCTGGTACCCCCCACCCCCAGCCAAAAATAGAAAGAAAGAAAAGGTAAAAAAAAAAAGAAAAAAGAAATGTGGCTGGTGGGACTGAGGAAATGAATTTTTTAACTCAAGTAGCCATATGTGGCTGGCGACTGGACAGCAGAGTTAGAGCCACCTTGATCAAGTCCAGGCAGAAGACTGGGAAGAGGGCCAGAGTGCCCTCTAGGAGAAGCTCATTCAGACCACCTCCACACCCCAGCCAGAAGGGGCCATCTGATTAGCTGAGGGTTAATAAGCAAATGGTACCTGTCACTCTCTGATCCAGCCTGTCACGTGTGCCTGCTCAGTTAAGCTGGTAGCATCTCTGTTTAATAGAAGTTGGTGGCTGAGCATACGGTGATAGGGTCACTCTGGGTCAGGAGAGTGAGGTGATCTTTTGGCCCTTGGCTTCAGTGCCCCAGCTGCTATACTATGCCCCTCTGGGTGCAGAACTGGGACCAAAGAGGCAGCCTCACAGGGGGATCCCATCATGGACATTTGTCTTTTTGATGACCTGTCACAGGTACTCAGAGGCCTGCACTGCCCTGTGGGGATGTATTTACTCCACAGCTTCTCAGTCGTGAGTTCTGTGCTCTGTGGTAGATCTGTGTCTAGGAAGGTATTCATTGATTGACTTTCTTTCTAATCATAACCAAGATGAGTCCCTGGGTTTAAGAATCTCTGATCTCTCAGTGGAATAAGGAACAGGGTAACATTTTCATCTCTGCCTTGCTGTCAACCACCCAAACCTTTAAAGAGCTGTTGATGTCTCAGGGAAAACTTTTATTGCTAGGATGTCTCCATGGAAACAGAATCTTTGTCTTACAGTGATCTCTAGTACCTACAGCTTCCCCCACCTGACGCTGGTTCTGCATTTCTGACTTCCTTGTTAGCAGTTCTAGGCTGCTTGTTACGTCATAGGCACAGGATTTGGCTCCAGGTAGAGGACACAGTAAACAGAACATGAGCTCTGGTTAAAAAAAAAAAAAAAAATTTTAATGTATTTAATGCAATGAGCCACAACAATTAAGACAGAAGGAATAAAGGGCTGTGGTATCTCATTAATAATTCTACTGTGCATAAAGAATCTTGCCTGGAGGGGATTTTTCTTCTACTCTCATGAAGAAACACAGCTGGGAATTTCACTCTGCAGCCACCTTTGCAGCAGCATTTTAGAGCTGCTCTTTCTGCTGCAGACTTTGATCTGGCAGTAGCGGGGGCAAAGCCCTGTATGGGCCATTATGGAATGCTGGGGGTCTTGCCCCTGTCATGGAGGAACAGCCATCTACATCACAGAAACCAATCTCAGTGCCCCAATTATTCCCCTCCATGTGCTTCAGGAGTCTAACCCTGCCCTGAGCAAGGCTGTGTGGAAGATGACAGCAGTGCTAAGGTGGTGGCTGAACTGGAGACAGTGCCTGGTGCCCAGCAGATCCAAAGGACAGTAGACCCCTCTTTTCTTGTTCTTCTCATTCTAGAGATTGCTGTCCTCAACCTGGGTCTGTATTGATACCATGATTATCAGAAGCTTCGTGGTACTTATGATAAGGAACTCAGCAAAGTCCACGCAGTTTTTAAGCACAGAGAGAAAGGAGAGTGGCATTCTCTCCTAGGAGTTGATGTTTGATTCTGGAAGCCATCATGTAGACGTGGCCAGCTTGTGAGTCTTTCCCAGCTTATGTCCTGATCCAGCAAGCTGATTGCTTTTACTTCACCCTGTGGAAATACTGACCAGGCCCTCTAGATAGTGTAGGGTCAGGGCCACGGCTTCAAGAAACTGCTGCTGGCTGGCCACAGAGGAGACAGGTGCCTGTTCCAGTTGGAAGTTCCTCCTGCTCGTGGCTCTTGCCCTCAGCAGGACCTGGTTGGAGGCAGTGGAGAAGAGGCTCCCGTGTTCTTCCAGGCTTCTGGGCTCTCTCACTGGTTCTGACCCTGCCAGAACAGGCATGCAGTTCCTGACGGCCTGTGGATGTGTAC
This sequence comes from Glaucomys volans, assembly GCA_020662805.1. Classification (NCBI taxonomy): domain Eukaryota; kingdom Metazoa; phylum Chordata; class Mammalia; order Rodentia; family Sciuridae; genus Glaucomys; species Glaucomys volans. Next base: position 17,018 of record JAJEJO010005782.1, on the reverse strand, counting down.
AAGAACTAAAAGAAGAATTGGTCTGTATGGTGTTCCTTTGGGGCAGAGGTGGGCACTGTGTCTGCAGTTTCTCTAGGGAGCTTCTGTTCCAAAAGTATCTGGCACTAGGTCCAAGTTTCCCCTAGTGTGTTCCTTGTTTTATTTCTTTGCTGCATTTAACTCAGGGAAGACATTTCCTAACTTCAGACACATTTTACCAAGGATCTGTCACATCTGGTCACTCTTTTGTGGCTCTGAGGGGAGCTGAACCGCCTGTGCCTTTCTGATGTCACCCTTTGCCACAACATGACCCCTGTCTTTGGTTTCGTAAGCCTCCGTGTTGCTGCACTGCCTGTCTGGCCCAGGCTAGAGACTGCCATGCAGCCCCAGCAGAGCCCAGGTGAGGAGGACGTGCTTTCCCAAGCTCCAGTTGTCTGTCTCCTGCTGTTTATAAACTCTCTGGCAGATTGGAGCAGCAGGAGCCTTGGTCACGCTATGTACTTGTGGGTTTTAAATTAACACATTTCATTTACTGCCATGCTAGTTGCCTGCTGGGAGAGGGGCCTGGAGGTTAGTGACAATGACTCGATGACTCACTGAGTTTTTGGGCCCTGAGAGCAGAGAAGGCTGCTGGCCTACCCTCTGGAAATCAAAAACTCCCAAGGCCAGGTAGTGATGTTACCAGTTGGACCAAGTTCTTAAAAGTGCCCTTTTTTATTTGTTCAGGATATTGAGGACCAAGTTCTAAAAGTGCCTTTTTTTATTTGTTCAGGATATTTTCATTTGAGTGTTCCTTTGCTTATAATTATTTCACTTGAAATCTGTGGGTGCACAGGCTGCGAATCTGGATCTAGGTTTAAACCAGTTAAATCATGAACTCAACAAGGCTGCCTCCTGCCATGGTGCTCGGGAGCTTTCTGAGAATGTGGGATCCGGATTTATTATCATTTTGTCACCACATGTACCAGTGACTTGGCTGCTGGCCTGCAGGAGCTGCCGTGTGCAGGGTGGACTCACTCCCTGGGTTTCCTTGCCAGCTCCAGGCCCTGCCTCAGACCTGGAGCTCAGCTCATCTGCAGGGAGATGCATCCTTGCTGTCATCAAGAATGCTGTCAACGTGTTAAAAATTGGGATAAATCCTTTTCCTCTCTTGTGGGATTTTACTTCCCTATGAAGCATTCAGTGCAGGTCATGTGATTTGTATTGGGGGGTGTGTCCTGTGTCTCCAGGGACTGTGGACTGCAGGGGGCAGTAGGGCCCTTAGACCTGATCACCTTTGTATCTCAAACACCTGGGCTCTCAGTAGAGGAGAAATGCCTCTGGATTTCAGGTGTCTTTATGAGGAGGCTCTGCCTTGAGCCTGTGGTGTGGGTTAGCCTAGAATTGAGGATTGCTATAATAGCATTATTTGGGGATTGTCTCTAGTTAAATATGTGCCATCATGGAAATACAGAACAAAATAATAAAATTAAAATCACCTGTAACACTACCCAAAGAGAACCTCTGTAATATTTTGGTAGATTTCCTTCCAGTTTTTTTTTTAATTCATGCAAAATTTTTAATGAAATTAAGAGTATACCTATACATTAGTTTATCTTGATTGTTCAGGCACTTTTATATCATGAGTGTTTATCCACACCATTGACTACTTGAAAATGCTAACTTTTTAAATGACCGATGTTCCATCATGTTAAGGTACCATAGTTCATCTGGTGTGTCACTGATGTTTTGTCACTGATGTTTTCCTCTTAGAAATCACAGTGCAGGCCCAGCCCATGGCACACTCCTATAATCCCAACATCTCAAGAGTCTGAGGCAGGAGTATCGCAGGTTAAAAGCCAGCCTCAGCAACTTAGCGAGGCCCTAAGCAACTCAAAACAAAATACAAAAGAAAAGGGCTGGGGTTGTGGCGCAGTGGTTAAGTGCTCTGGTTCAATTCCCAGTAGCAAAAAAAAAAAGAAAGAAAGAAGCCGGGCGTGGTGGCGCACGCCTGTAATCCAAGCGACTCCGGAGGCTGAGTCAGGAGGATCGCGAGTTCAAAGCCAGCCTCAGCAACTTAGCGAGGACCTAAACAACTCAGTGAGACCCTGTCTCTAAATAAAATACAAAATAGACTGGGGATGTGGCTCAGTGGCCGAGTGTCCCTGGGTTCAATCCCTGGCTCCAAAAAAATAAATAAATAAAAAAAATAAAAAAAGAAAGAAATCACAGCGCAGGGACTTCTTGCCTCCATGTTTGACACTGTTGATCCTGACTAGTGTGGCCACACATGGGTCCTGCTGTTTCAGCACACATAGGCTCCACCTGTCCCCTTCTTTCTTGCAGATTGTTTGCTACATGAGGAGAACTTCTCGGTGAGGTGCCCCAAGCACAAGGTGAGTCAGAGGCTCCCAGAGTCTGTGTTCCCACTGGGGCTTGGGGTGGGGGTGGCTTCCTGTGAAAGACTTAAAGCCCAGGCACTGGAGGGACTCGCCCGTGCCTGATCCAGCCGCTGGCCTGCTCCTGGCTCTGGGAGGGTAGAGAGACATGATGCTGAAGGGAACCCTTGGGCATAAGGGCCGGCCTATGTGGTGTAGGGGACGGGAGGAGGTGGATAAGGGGCTGTCCGTTCATGAAGAGAAATTAGCTCAAACTCAGTGAAGCTGCGTGGAGTTCAGTTTGGCAGAACCAGTGCACAGGCTGGCACATGGTAAGACGGGCAGGAGGTCTGGCACGTGGTGAGACGGGCAGGAGGCCTGGTGTAGAGCAACTCAGTCTCCTCCAGGTTGTGTTGCCGCAGAAGCAACCTGATGATACAAGTCAGTGGGTACTACTGCCCCACTTCCCAGGCTATGTAAGAGAGGGTCCCTTGGCCACCTCTTTGGACCCTCCGTTCCACAGATAGGAACGGAGAAGCCGCCCCAGGAAAGGATTGGGATGGAACCCACTGCCACCTGGTGTTTCCAGCAGTGGCCACCCTGTCTGGCTGAGGTCACACTGACACCTGGTGGTCACTGGCTGCTTGCAGTATTCAAGCCCCAAGTATGGCCAGAAAGTACTAGAAAGAGGACATCTGGAAATGTCCGTCCTCAGAACACTTTTGAAGAATGCTGATGATTTTTCTTCAAAAATATTTGCAGGGTGGAGTATAGGGTCTGGCAGTGTTCTCTTTGTTTTACTTACGGTCACGTTTTGCCTCAGAAAGCCCTATCTGGGTGTCTCCTGTTTGTCATTCAGTACTGACTCTGCTTTTTCTTCCTTTTCCATGTGCTGTCCCTGTCCTTACCTCTGCCCTCCCTGACTCCCACACTCTTTCCTCTGTCCCTGTTGTGTCTCCTCGTGGCTCTGCCGGCATCAGCCTCCCCTTCCGTGCCCTCTCCCCCCCTTGCAGAACAAGACCGCGAAAGGCAGCCTCAGCACAGAGCAGTCGGAGCGGGGGTGAGGGGGGCAGTGTGCGCGTGGGAATGGAGAGGACAGCAAGCACAGGTGAGTCAGGGCCAGCCAGGCTCTACCACCCCTGCCTGGCTCCCAGTGGTGCTTTGGCCTCTGCCCTCCTGCTGGCCCCAGGCTGCACCACCAGCAGTTAGTGGCATGGATCCTAGCACCAGGTGGATAAAATGGCTCTCCAGTTTTTCTTAGCTCCCAGAATGTGGTGGGGGCTTTAAACCTGTGCACTACCAACTGGTCAGGGTGACTCTTTTTTAAATAGTTGTAGATGGATACAATAATTTTATTTATTTATTTTTTTAATGTGGTGCTAAGTATCGAACTCAGTGCATCACACATGCCAGGCAATGGCTGTACCTCTGAGCCACAACCCCAGCCCCAAGGTGACTCTTTCTGAAGTCAGCCCTTCAGGACAGCTGGTAAGCAGGCCTCACGATTGGTGGTCCTATGGGCATTGTGACCATCTTCTGGGATGACCCTTGGGCAGGGGACTTCTGCAGCAGCCTGCTGTTTCCTCCTCCTTGAGGGTCTAACCAAAGATCTCTTCTTTCTAATTGACTGCATTTCTGTAAAATTTTGAAAAATAGAACATTGTCCAAGTTTTCCTACTTGAAATCTTTTTCTCCCACAGTACTTTGAAAGATTCCTTTTCACAGAAGTACAAAGAAAAGGAAAATCCTCTCAGAGATTTAGTAGACTTTAGCATCTGATTTAATTTCACTCTTAAAAATCTCTAGAGATCTGACTGCACCGTTGAGCATGGGGGGCATGGCCAGCCTGCCCCTGTGAAAAGCAGGATGTAGGATTCAGGGATCCGGCAGCAGGGGTCTCCACCACGCTTGCTTCTCACCCTCCCTGCCCCACGCAGCCCCTGAGGGCCGAGGAACGACAGGGAGTAAAGAGGAGAAGAGAGAAGCTAATGTGACTGCACTTGGCTGCAGCTGTCCTGGGGGTGTTTTCCAAGGGCTCATTTCTCTCTAGATGGGGGTTTCTGTGTCGCCTCTAGGAGTCTCATCCCCATAGCCACAAAGACGGTTCCCCTGGGCAGTACCACATCACTCACTGTTCCCTGTGGAATGTCCCCTCCCCAGGTTACAACTGAAAAGGTTTCTGCTTTTCTCTAAAATGCCCAGTATTAATTTGAGGGAAAAGCCAAGTTCATCCCAGAATATGGTGGTTTTCCTCCTTACAGAAGGTGTTTGTTTCATAGGCAGCTCCCAGTGCTGACCTCAGAGAAGGCCCCTGCCACCCTGTTGTGGGACAGGTCTGGGCCAGTGGGGGCTCCCCAGTGCTTCCTGTGGGGTGTGGAGTGTTTTGCTGTCATGCTTCTCTCTTTGCCTCTTGCAGGGAGCGGGGTTGGCAGTGCAGGGAGCAGAGCAGAGCAGGAGAGGTGGTTGGAAGCCATTTTATATGTTCTTGGGTCACAGGAACCAAATGAGCAGACAGAGCCCTGTGGACTGCAGTAAGTCGTCCTCATCGGCTACTGCACTTCTGGAAGTCACTGGGCTACTCTGCCTGCCTGCACTCTTGACCCTCTGATCCACCCTCAGAGCGTGCAGCAGTGTGGGTGGTTTTACAACTGTTTGCATTGGCCCTTTGCTCCTGGGCTGAGATACCACTGTGCCTGGGCAGGTTCTGCCATTTGCATGCTGATGCCTCTGCGCCTACCCAGACAGTTAGAGTCAAGTTCTATGGAAGACCACGAGAAGAATTTCTGAAATGTGTCCTGGAAGGGCTGGTTAAGGAAAGAACTATTTTGTCATTCAGCACTTTTTGGTTTTGTCCTGAATTTTCCAACCTGTGTTAGAGAAAAAGAGAATGTCTGGACCCTGGTAGGCAGGTCTTGAGAATGTGGGCACCTTCTTTACTCATTCTTGGGCCTCCCAGCTGACAAGACCTCAGCTCTCGAGCTGAATGATCAGCTTCACCCTCCATCCTCCCCAGGCTGCAGCACTGCGTGATTGCAGGACCTCACCCATCACATAGCGGGGACCTAGAGTCTGTTGAGGTTGGAGCAGCCATCTCTTGAGAGGAAGGGCGGACACTGTGCACCCAGCCTCATCCATCTGGAGTGTTCTCTCCATAGGCCATTCCCACAAGGCAGTTTCCTTTTACTGGTTTCTCAGTTCAGTAGTTATACTGAGGGTAGTCGCCATCTTTCAGGCCCAGAGTGCACCACTGAACTGTGTGGAAACCCCAGTGATCAGGACAGAAGACACACTCTTGCTCTCAGGGAGTGCTCATCTTGGGGTCCATGCTGAGAACACAAAACCCCCATTATTGGGGTGACATGACCTTGGGTGTAATCTGTGTCTTGCCTCCTGACATCCCACTTCACACATGGAGTGTATGGAAAGCCCTGTGTGACTGGGGTTAGGCCACTCAATGCCTCTGTGCTTCAGTTTCTTCTGTAAGAAGTAACAATGTCACCTGCATGAGATCTGTATGTCCCTCAGCAAGCGCTGGGCACACAGCCCGCTGTACCTGGCTGCAAGTTTCTTACAGGTAGAACTTGAGGGGTTAAGGCAGCAGAGGGATCCTGCAGCTGCCCTTTGTGTCAGAAAACCCTAGGGCTGGTGCTAGGAGCTTCTGCCCTCCACATCCACCAAAGCCTGTGGGGCTCCTCATGGTCTCTCACCAGGCCAGGAATGCAAGTGAGGACAGGTCCTTGGACAGCCATCCAGTCGGCGGCCTCCTGACATTTTTGAGGACGAGGAAGCAGTGTGGTGGGCCTGTTTGTCCTTGTGCTGAGATTCTTGTCTCTCTGGCCTCAGCGCAGCAGGATTCTGGCTCTCCTTGTCATGTAGTAAACCAGGAGCCACTGGCTTCCTGCCAGGCCCTGCGACCTGGTGGGTGAGGAGCAGTGACCTTCATCCAAACCGATGCTCTGACCTGGGTGCAAGAGGATGCCATCTGCCCACACACCTTGTGCAGACCCTCCATGGAAGGAAAAGGGCAAGGCCCTTTCTGCCCTGTGAACTGGGTACCGTACAGCCTGCCCATGGCTGAGTGAGTGGCTCTTTCTGGGGTTCTCCTCCTCCAAAGGAGAAGCTGTGTGTCCACACCTCCTCACCTGCACCAGCTCAGCCTTATGCCACACCTGCAGTGGTCCCCTGCTCCACCCAAAGCCCTGCCGCACAGCAGCGGGCAGTCTCAACACTCTAGTCTCCAGGACCGTGCCATCAGTGTTTGCCTCCCAGCTGCTCGGCTGGCTGCTCAGGGCCAGGCTGCTTCCCTCCAGGCTTTTGCATGTGCACGTTTCACCTGCCTGTCTTCATGAGGCAGGCTTCCTCTTGTCTTCTGGGTCTCAGATTACAGGTTCCTCTTCTTCAAAAGCCTTCCCTTTATAAATCTCAGCCTGAAATGCCCTCTTTCCCCACTCTGCAGCCTTCTTAGCATCACCACGTTGTCACATTGTGTACTTGTTACTGGAAGCTTTGTAGGGCCAGGGCCACCTTTGCAGCCATATGGTCCAACCCATAGTGGGACAAGCGGTGGTGCTGAATGTCCTTGTTAAAGATGAATGCATCCCAGAGAGGAGTGGTCTCTTTGACCCTGTCAACAGTCAACAATTGAGAATTAGGTCTCTCTCCAGCCAGTCCCTCTCAGGTAGGGTCAAGTGTCTTTTGTAGAGATGAGGCGACCTACTCTGGAGGAATCCTGGTGGGGTTGGACAGGATCAGGTGGGGTCAAGCTAATGGAGGCCTGCTGCAGTTGGGAGAGACAGGCTTAATATCAGGTGTGAAGGGATATGAAGGTGGTGTCATCCATCCCAGGCTCAAGCTACAGAATGGAGGAGCCTGGGGAGCAGGGCAGAAGAGCTTGGGGGCAGCTTTGGCCTAGGATGAAACCCTGTGCCCTGGCAACTGCACATCACCATGCTTTTGACCATCCTCAGCATGGAGTGCCAGAGAGCTTACTTAGCCCAGGCAGTTGTGTGGCACTGTGACTGTTCCCAGGCTTACTGCCTGAGGCCCAGCCCTCCTCTCAGCCACGTCTCATGCAGTGGGGCACAGAGTCCTTGAGGTCCACACGGGAGAGCTTTGCTGGCTGGCAGCCCATCCCACCTCCGACCAGCCATGTGGCTGTGGGCCACAGGTGATAACTTGCTGAACTTCAACTTCTCATCTTGAGGATGTTCAGGCGTCTTGGTGTTACCATGAGATGACATCTGTAAAGCCACTAGCTCAGCTCCTGGCATAATAGTAAGTGATTGAGAAATTTGCTTTCTTTCCTCTTCTCCCTACTGAAGGAAGAGTTGGTGGTGTTTTGCAGTACATAGGATTAAACCCAGGGCCTCAGACATACTAGGCAAACACTCCTATCTCTGAGCTGTATCACAAGCCCTTTTTTAAATTACATTTTGAGACAGAATCTTGCCCAGGATGGACTCAAACTTGTGCTCCTCCTGCCTCAGCCTCTCAGTCTGCTGGGATTACAGGCGTGCATCCAGCCTGAAGGAACAGTTTTTTTGTTTTTGTTTTTGTTTTTGTTTTGTTTGTCTTTTGTAACCCTGGAAAAGTTTAGGGGTCCTGTTACATTCTGGAGATCATGTGTTTGGGTCAGTCTAATCAGCAGAGAACTCCTAGTTGGGAAGGCTGGACCATGGGGCAGGAGGTGCTGAACGACTGCACTGCTGGACCACTGCAGCACTGGCACCCAGAGACAGGGCCAAGGTCAGCAGCACACAGGACCAACCGGCCAGGTGCCAGGATGTGCTTCATTCTGAGATTGGGGTCTGGCGCCAGGCCTGCTCTTCTGAGTAGTGAGCAGGATTGGAATGCAGACCCAAGACGACTGAGCACTTGCGAGGGTTGCAAACCCTGCCCTGTCCCTCTTCCCACAAGTAGAGCCTTGGAGAGCTGTGTTGGCATCCGACAGTTCACCCAGACGTCCTGGATCCCTGGCAAAGTCGCCTCTGGTTGTTCCTTGAGGTGCCTATCAGCTCAGCCCTTGTCATGTTATTTATAAGGGGCCTTTGGTTCCTGGGGGCAGTATCAGAGAAGGCACAAGGACTGTTGTGTAATGCTGTTTCTCTCCCCTTTTCCTGAAGCTCTGGCCTCAGGAAAGCCAGTGAGGTGGTGTAGAATCTTCCTGGCTGCTGGGGAGGGTAGGATGAAGGAAGAGGAAGCATGAACCATGGGGTAACCTGTGGGGCCAGAGCCACCTTCAGATGCAAGGGAGCCATGCTTGTGCCATCTGTGTACATTCTGAAAACGTCAGGATGGCTCAGCCATTCCTGGGGCCTGCTAGCTAGAGGCCAGGGATTTGTTTTGACTGTCACCTGAGCATGGTGAACATTGTACTGCTGTCTCTGCAAAATTTCTTCCTGTTTAATGGTGTTTTTTGTCAAGCAGTTAGTCTCCTTTTAGCAAGGGCAGATGTATACACACACACACGCGTGTGACAGACTTAGATCACACACACACCAGCCTTCTCAACTATTGTGCACAGTAGTAAGCTTTTTGGAACCCAAAGAGGAAGAACCTGGCTTATCCTGAGGTGCGTACGTACATTGTTGGAGATTATCAGAGAGGTTTGAGGAAGAAGCAAGGAGCCCCAGGAGCATGGTTGCTAGAGTGCTTTGAGAGGCAGAAAGCAGGGCGGTAGAGGCCGCCATCACCCCCAGGTTCTGGCGTAATTTTTCTGGACTAATTACTTGGAAACTGGTTTCTCTGAGACCTGTGCATGTGGGGTGGCTCCTAAAGCATTCTGCATAGGCTCTTGGTCCATCTGGTCATTAGCACCACCATCTGGTCGTCAGCACCACCTTCTCAGGCCTGGCCTGAAAAGGAGAGAATCCGCTCCTGGAGGCCTCAGGTTCCTGAGGAGCCAGGGATTAACACATTCCGGCTCTGTGTAAGCCACCAAAATGGGCTGAGACCTGCCCTCCCCACCAGAGGCTGTGTGGAACTGGAACTGGCTGTGTCACTAGAGACACAGAGGCTGTGAAGTAGTGGTGAGAAGGCCCTTCCACAGGTTGGGTGGTCCAGGATTTGGTCACAGCTGGGTGCCCTCAGCCACTTTGAAGAACAAGACCTGCTACTAAGAGCTGAGCCCAGCCGTGGCTCCCAGTGCTCGCCATGCTCTGGGAGGTGGGCAGGCCCAGCAGCTCTGCAGCCTCTCACCATGTCCCAGGTCCAGAGCCACACAGCGTGCCAGCACCTGGCTTGGATGTGCCCCAAGTCAGCAGCTCATGAAAGCCCCATTCCAGTGCCACTTTGGAGCAGGGGCTTTTGGCACTGGGATCATGCAGACATTCCCAGCGCTCAGCGTCTGTTGCTTGTCTTCCAGGTTAGACTGTGGAGATGAACAGGTGGTGGACACTCGTGATGGAATGGAAAGCTCCCGAGCCGCCACGCCCCGCCCCGCCCCGCCGTGCCTGCCCGTGCCAGCACTTCCTCCCCAAGTTCTCACCTCACACTCAAACCAGTGACACCACAGGAAAGAAAGGCCCAAGATGTTGGAATGGCTGTTTCCATGGACACAATCTCCATAGTGACAATGTGGGGGGAGGGGGGAGGGTGGGCTGATGGGGAAAGGGGGGGAATAAAAGGGAGGGATAAAAAATATATATATATAAATCTATTTTTAGTCTGGAAAGACTTTGTTTAAATGAAAGGTGCGCTATCCCTTTTGATTCTATTTTAAAATTATCTAGTTAACTCCAAATTTGTTCCAATGACAGTGAAATTTAAATGTGAAATTGAACTGAACAAACTCATCTCATAAAGGACGGGGTGTGGCTTTGATCTTTAGCTGTCTCACACCAGTTCAGAGAACACTAGACCCCAGCCCCACTGAAAGAGCCGCGAGCCACAGCCAAACGCCCTTTGTCCGTAGTCTGTCAAAGCGGGAAGGTCTCGGGTGGGAGGTGGGGTGGTCCGTGTTTCCAGGAGTGGGGAATGATGTTTAAACACAAATAAATTTTTTTCCTTTCCAGAAACACTATTTATTTATTATTTTTTAAAATTTTTATCTTTTGGGGGGGTGAAATTGGCAGATGCCCTGAGGCAGGCTGTGTCCTGAGTCACTGTGGCTGGTGAGACCCCGAGGGCCCCATCAAGTGGTCAGAGCAGCAGCCCCACAGCAGCAAAGTCCAGGGACGGACCCACCTCGAGAGAGTCCTCTGTGCTTGGCACATTCCAGGCATCTGTGCCCTGGCAGGCGGGACCCAGAGGATGGGAGGAAGCCTGGACATCCTCGCAGAACAGGTGGTGGGGTGGGAGGGGCCTCCGTGGGAGCTGGGGTGGGTAAGCTGACCGGGAACACCCACTTAGCCCTTTCTTCTTTTGTTTTTATTTTTATAATGGAAAAGAGGGCCTGTCCGATAAGCAGCCCTGTGCTATGTGATTCTTTATGTTGTATTTTGTTTTGTTTTGTAAATTGTATAATTTTTAAATATCTGAGTTTTAAAAAAAAGAAAAAGTACAAAAAAAAATCTTGTTAAGGCCTTAAGAAGGGTTAGTGCATCTTTCAGGGGTCACTCTGCCATGGGGATAAAATAGCTGTTTCACAAACAGTTTTATTTAAAAAAGCAAAAAACAAAAAAAAAACAAAAAATCAAAAAAATAATAAACTTCATTTTAACCTTGTTTCCTTTTTCATTTACTATAAAGTGAATGCGTCTCTTTCTTTTCCAACTCCAGCCCCCAAAAGGTGGTCTTGGTTCTTCTACTCCAGAGGAGGCCACCGTCAGACCTGGCTCCTTCGACCCCAAGCCTCAGAGTCCAGGCAGTCCTACTGCAGAGCCTGAAGTCAGCCAAAGCCCAGGGTTCCTCTGGGGCACTCCCTTGGAGGGGTAGAACTGGCCACATGTGGAGGGACAGTCAGACTTACTTAAATGGACATAAGGACATGTTTCCAATCAACATTAATTTTAAAGGTTATTAAAAAATAATGGAGTGTTTTTAGAGAACAGAAATAGTGAAAGAAATGTTGTGAGGGAGAAATAAGCAATTATAAATGAGTTCCTGTGTGCTCATCAATTTGGGGCTGCAGAAATGGCAGATTAATTTCGTTTTAATGGCCACATCAAGCAGCGCGGTCCATTTCTCATTTTGCTCTCCAGGACAGGTGCAGTGGGTGTGCCGGGCCAGCCTTGGGACCATGCTCAGGCTGCCGAGCACGACCTGCATGGAAGTGATGGCTTTGGGGCTGGTTGACTTCCCATTCTGGTCTCGACTCGGCATTAACACAGTTAAAACGAAATTGATAGATTTCAGGTGTCAAGGACTAAGCCACAAAACTTGAAAAATATGTATCTTGAGGAAAATATTTTTCTGACAGCAAATGTTTGTCACTGTGCCTTTTATTCTTTTGTCCTCTTTTGATTTGCTGATGATACGTGAGTGTGAGTGAGTGTGAGCGTAGCGCTCCAGCGTATTGTAGGTCTTCCCCTTCACAGGCTTCAGAGATGACCTTGAGCTGGGGAGTGGCCCGTTGCCCATTTCCCTCTGGACTCCCAGTTTTTCTGGCTGCTGCCACACCTCAGCTGCCTTTGTGCCTTTCAGCTCCTGCAGCTTTCAAAGTCAGCATGTGTGTGTGTGTGTGTGTGTCTCAATATTTATTTTTTTAAGAGCAGTTTTAGGTTCACAGCAATATTGAGCAGAGGATGGAGTGTCCGCATGCCCACTCCCCCGTCAACATCCCCAAGTGGTCCATCTGTCGGGACTGGTGGGTCTGTTTGCACCTCATAATCACCCATCAAGCCCCTGGTCGCATTAGGGTTCACTCTTGGTGGTGTACATTTGGACAAATTTATAATGACATATATCCTCCATTATGGTCTCTCAAAGGGTAGTCTCCCTGCCCCTACCCCTACCCCTGACGACCCCTGACCTTATTGTCTGCATAGTTTTACGTCTTGAAGAAAGTCAGGTGGTTGGAATCACATCACACGGCCTTTTCAGGTTGGCTTCTTCCGTGTAGTGATGTGCACTTGTGGCTCCTGCGTGTATTTTCACGTCTTAGTGGTTCATTCTCACTGCCAAATAATCTGCTAGTCTGGGTGTACCACGGTTCACCTACCCACTTGCTGAACGGCATTGTGGTGGTTTCCAGGTTTCAGCAGTTGTGAATAAAGCTGATATAAACTTCAAGTGCAGGTTTCTTTGTTATAAGTTTAGGGTAAATACCAAGGAGCACAATGGCCGGGTCACAAGGTGAGAATGTTTAGTTTTCTATGAAGCTGCCAAACTGCTTTCCAAAGTAACTCTTCCATTTTGCATTTCCACTAGCAACGAATGTGCTCCTGTTTCTCCACCTCCTCCCCAGCATTCAGTGGTGGCAGTGTTCCTAATCTTGGCCATTCTTAGAGGTATTTAGTGGCTCTTTTTCAAAAAGTAGGTTTTTTTTATGTTGTAAAAAATACATCAGGGCTGGGGTTGTGGCTCAGTAGAGCGCTTGCCTAGCATGTGTGAGGAACTGGGTTTAATCCTCAGCACCACATAAAAACAAAGTTAAATTATTTTTTAAAACATGAAACTAGCCTGATTTTTAGGTGTGTATAGGTTAATGGTGTTAACACCCGGGGGAGACTGGTCCACCTCCTCTGGAGTTTTCCATTTCTAAGTATCCCACTCCCCATAAGCTCTTGCTCCCCCCAGTGCCTGCCTGTGGAACTGCATCGCTCAAGGCAACTCACCTGGTATTTAGACAAACCAGAAGGTAGAAAGGTCACTTGCTCCTTTCTGTCCCCAGGGAGGAGCTGGAATTGGGACTTTATGTCTGGCAGGGAGAAGGTAAAGGCCAGAAAAATACTCTATACGGCAGAGTACAACTTGGTTGATTTCTAGAATTCTCCAAAAGGTACTGTGGTAGTACATGGCTCCCTAGGGGAACAAGGGCCTAGAACTTCTAGTTGGCCTCCTTGCTGCCCATATTGCAAAGTGCCATGTCTCTTGTGGCAGTGTTCAGAGGGCCTGCCAGTGCACAGTGCATTTTACCCCTTGACAGGTGTTCCCCTGTGGTCCCAGGTTGGGGAGTCAGGAGGGGGTATGTTTTCTAAAGTGATCAATCCCAGGGAATCTCTGTACTGGCCATTAATAGAATATCCTGCCCAGGCAGTGTGGAGCTGGAGCTGGGCCCACACAGTGTGGATGTGGATCCTAACGCTCTGCTGGGGTTTTGACCTCGTTATGTGACGTCTCCTCTGCCTTAGGGACACACAACCACCTGCCTTTGATGGCTGTGTGGAAGATTAATGAGTTGGAGCATGTGGAGTGTGACCAGCAGTGCCTTGCACACAAGTGCCAGTCATTGGAGCAGTGCCCACTCGTTACTGCGGGCTTTCTCGTGACTGCCGCATCTTGAACCCCAGGGCCCTGCCATGAGGAAGATGAAGCCTGAACTGCAGACAAGCCTGCCACTGCCCTTTGTACCCTCATTAGGATGACTGCTTGAGGAAGGCTTGACACAAGAAGCAGGGGACAGACAAAGGCCACTGTGTGGCAAACATCCAGGCCATCCTGCCAGTCTGCATGGTTCTCTGACAGTTCTGGGTAGGAAGTTGCTGCCAACTAGGCAGAAACATACAGCTGAGCCAAGTGGGAGGCCAGAGGCTGGATCTGAGAAGTCCCCCAGGTAGGAGTGGGTCTTGCCTTCCTGGTTGGTGAGAGCCCTCAAAACTGGTCTCCCCTTTGGGTCACACTTGCAAAGCCTCAGACTCCAGGCACCTTCCTCCTGCTGCCCCTCACCCACTCCCACAGGACTTTCCAGTGGCACCTCAACCCCACAGCCAGGTTGCCTTGGTCTGAAGTGCCAGTCAGTGCCTCGGTCTCTGCCAGCACTGTTCCCCACGCCTTCGAAGTACTGCTGGCCTGGCGTTCAGCTCGGATGTCTTTGCCTCTTCTGGAAGGTGGACCTTGGAGCAGGGATCCACACGTGATCTTCCACTGTGCTCCAGTGCGCAGCCCTTCAGGACAGTAAGTCCAGCTTATGTGATGCCTCCCCCCACTGTCACCTGGGGGGGGGGGACTCAGGCCTGTGTAACTGCCCCTGCACCCACCCTGCCCTGACCCTCACTGCACACTGCGCCTGCACAGTCAGCAGGGTAGGTTGGCTCCCGGTAGAGGACAAAGGGCAGCCTCAGCTCCTTTATAAGGAAAGGGCCCTGATGGACTGAGCACTTAGAGTGTGACAAGGACCTGGGTGGTCCTGGATGCCTGGAGTGACAAGAGATGCTAGGTGTTCCCAAAGAAATCCAGTGGCCATCAGACAGCCATGGGGCTGCTCACCAGGGATACACTGTGGCCCCTGGGTGTGACCTTGTCCATCTTCCTGCTCCTGGTGGACCTGAGGCACCAGCGCCAACACTGGGCTGCTCACTTCCCACCAGGCCCTGTGCCACTGCCCAGCTGGGTAACCTGCTGCAGGTGGACGTCCAGAACATGCCAACCTCTTTGTACAAGGTGAGGGAGATGGCAGTGATCCTCCAGCAACAGACATGGGTAGTGGGTGAAGCTGCAGGCTGGACAGGGAGCTGGGCCCCTGAAAGGAAGCAGGTTTGAGAGTCTTCCTGGGAGAGGGCACTGCTGGGCCTGAGGACAGATGGAACTTTCTAAGGGCAAAAATGTAGGAGGACAGAGGCCAGGAGGTGGGCAGGACTTGGCAGTGGGTGTGAGATCCTGTGGGACAGGGTATAGATTCTGTCGGCCCCCAGTCCCTTCTGATTACATCAGAGGGAAAGGTCTTGAGGATGGGGGAGGGGCTTGGTAATCAGTAACTGGAGGTTGAGAGAGGAACAGTGACTGCTTCAACTCTTGCTGCTGTGGGACTTGTGCCTCCCTGCTCACGTCTGTCAACCTGTCTCCTCTGCAAAGTAGGGTGCTAGTCGTCCCCACTGACAATCTCCTAACTCTGACAAGGTCATAGCTGGGTGGTTGGATCCAAAGTGAGTTTCTCCACCATAACAGGTGCGACCCACCAGCATCAGGGATACCAGATCTTGGGCAGGAGAGGCAGCTCAGTGGTAGAGTGCTTGCCTAGCATAGCTGTGGTCCCAAGCTGATCCCCAGAACTGCAGAAAAAAGAAAAAACACCAGATCTCTTCCTTGCCCTATTTGACCTGAGTTCCCAAGACGGGCACAGTGAGTCTGGGCCCTGCATTTTGGTTGATGAGCACCCTGACCTTAGGCTACAGCTACAACACCAATTTGGGGATGAGTTCAGCCTGCAGCTACCCTCGAAGCCAGTGGTCGTGATCAACGGGCTGGCAGCTGACAAAATGCAGCAAAGACACTGCTGACCTCCTGCCAGTGCCCATCTACCAGCACCTGGGCCTCAGGCCATAGTCCAGAGGCAAATAGCAGAGGGGGTAGGGGCAGTACCCAAAGGAAAGACAAGGCCTGACTGGTCAGCAATGTCATTAAGGGGCTGGGAGCAAAGCCTGGAAAAGGAAACTGTGTAGACCATGGTGGGCAAATTCTGTGGGCAGGCCAGGGGTGGACAGGTACCCGGAGGAAAAGCAATGTGGGCAGTGCCAAGGGCACATATCCGCTCATTCTCAGGGGTGATCCTTGCAGCGTATGGAATTTGCTGGTGTGAACAGCAGTGCTTCTCCATGTCTACCATGTGCAACCTCGACCGGGGCAAGAAGTCCCTGGAGCCGTGGGTGACCAAGGAGACTACCTGCCTCTATGCCATCTTCGCTGAACATGCCAGTGGATGATAGGCTGAGGGGCACAGCCAGGCATGCGATGGGCAGCATCGGGAGGCAGGGTCACACCCTGACTACCATGCCCACTGTCAGGACACCCCTTCAGCCCCAGAACCCTCCAGAACACAGCAGTGTACAATGTGATTGCCTCCCTCATCTACACCCACCACGTCAAGTATGATGACTAGCGCTTGGCCAAGACATTGGACCTGATGGGCACATTCTGAAGGAGGACTCTGGCTTCATGCCAGGGCCAAGGACTCTGTGCAAGGTCAGCTCCATGCCACCAGGCTTCTAAGGAGGAGGGTTGGCAGGCAGGGGGATGGGAGAGGGCATTCTGGAGTGGCCACTGTCAGAGGGAAGGCCCAGAGCTGAGCAAATTGCAAGCAGTAGCAGGACAGGTGGGCCAGGGTCAGAGGCTCCAGCAGAGGAAAAGGAGCCCGTACCCACTCTCCAGCTGGAGCCACACAAGCCCTACATTCCCATGGGGGCTCCTCCTCCTGGCAGCCCAGGGCCAGCAGAGAGCCTGGAGCCTGGCTCTGGGGAAGGGGCTGGTCACTGGGTGGGACAGGCAGGCCCGGGTCCACCCTGGAGGAGGCTGGGACCTGAGACTGGTCCAGGTGAAGGAGGAGCACAGGAAGGACCAGGGTCCCTCTGGCTGTCCCAGGTGCTGAATGTAGTCCCAGTGCTCCTGCGCGTCCCAGGGCTGCCTGGCAGGGTGTTCCCTGCACAGAAGGCCTTCATGGCCCTGTTGGATGAGCTGCTGGCAGAGCACAGGGTGACCCGGGACCCAGCCCAGCCACCCCGAGACCTGACGGATGCCTTCCTGGCTGAGGTGGAGAAGGTGAGTGGGGCTGCCTGAGATAGGCTTGGGGACGAGAGCTGAGGGTCCCCCCAGTCCTGAGAGCAGGCAATGTGGAGCTCAGTTACCCTGCAGTGGGGTGATGTGGGTATA
>JAJEJO010005781.1:503200-522963 GCA_020662805.1 Glaucomys volans | reverse complement strand
TTTTTTTTCCTGTAGGAACAGTTATTGGAATAAATTAAGGAATAGCATGGTGACAAAGATTCTCTTGGAGGCTCTGAGTACAAAACGACAAGAAAGTAAGAAAGTTCATACTTATCTAATGGTTCTCTGGAATTAAAACCATTTCTTTTTTCTTTTCCTTTAAAATTGGATTTTTTAGCACCAGTGCAACTGAGGACTAAAATCCTTCATTGTTAATGACCATTGAAAGTACAATTTGATGGTGAGTTGTTCAAGCTAGAAATAAAATGATTTCAAACCCTATGTATCCAGTTTCTGTCAAAAATAGATAAGGCATGACCATCCTAACAGTTATGTGAATCCTTTGGATAACTTTAGATAAAGAAAGGGAATATCATATTTTTTAATTTTTGTTTTATTTATATTTTTTTATTCATTTAATTTTGATCCATTGAACACAAATGGAGTACAGCTATTGTTGTTCTGGTTGTACACAAAGTAGAGTCACACCATCTGTGCATTCATACATGTACACAGGGCAATGATGTCTGTCACACATTCTGTTAATATTCTTACCCCCACACCCTGACCCCACCCCTCCATGCTATCTATCCTTCTCCATTCTTGCCTCCCTTCCACCCCACATTATGCATAATCATTCACTTATCAGAGAGATCATTCAGCCTTTGGATTTTTGGGATTGGCTAACCTCACTTAGCATGACAGTCTCCAACATCATCCATTTACCTACAAATGCCATAATTCTATTCTTCTTTATGGCTGAGTAATATTCCATTGTGTATATATACCACAGTTTCATTATCCATTCATCTATTGAAGGGCATCTAGGTTGGTTCCAGAATCTAGCTATTGTGAATTGAGCAACTATGAACATTGTTGTGGCTGCATCACTGTAGTAATCTGATTTTAAGTCCTGTGAGTATAGGCCAAGGAGTGGGATAGCTGGGTCAAATGGTGGAACCATTCCAAGTTTTCTAAGGAATCTCCACACTGCTTTCCAGAGTGGCTGCACCAACTTGCAACCCCACCAGCAATGTAAGAGTGTACCCTTTTCCCCACATCCTCGCCAACACCTGTTGTTGCCTGTATTCTTAATAAAAGACATTCTAATTGGGGTAAGGTGAAATCTTAAGGTGGTTTTAATTTGCATTTCTCTTATAGCTAGGGATGTTGAACATTTTTTCATAAATCTGTTGATTGCTTGTAGATCTTCTTCTGTAAAGTGTCTGTTCATTTCCTTGGCCCATTTATTGATTAGGTTATTAGAATTCTTGGTGAAAAGATTTTTGAATACTTTGTAGATTCTGGAGATTAGTGCTCTATCTGAAGTGTGTGTGGCAAATATTTTCTCCCACTCTTAAGACTCACTCTTCACATTGCTGATTGTTTCCTTTGCTGAGAAAAAGCTTTTTAGTTTGACTATATCCCAATCATTGATTCCTGCTTTTATTTCTTGCACCTTGGGAGTCATGTTAAGGAAATCTGGTCCTAGGCCAATATGATGGAGATTTGGACTTATTTTCTCTTCTATTATGTGCAGGGTCTCTGGTCTAATTCCTAGGTCCTTGATCCATTTTGAGTTGAGCTTTGTACAGGGTGAGAGATATGGGTTTAGTTTCATTTTGCTGCAAATGGATTTCCAGTTTTGCCAGCACCATTTGTTGAAGAGGCTATCTTTTCTCCACTGTATGTTTTTGGCTCCTTTGTCAAGTATGAGATACCTGTATTTTTGTGGGTTTATCTTTGTGTCCTCTATTCTGTACCATTGATCTACCTGTCTATTTTGGTGCCAATACCATGCTGTTTTTGTTACTATTGCTCTGTAATATAGTTGAAGTTCTGGTATTGTGATACCCCCTGCTTTGCTCTTCTTGCTAAGAATTGTTTTAGCTATTCTGGGTCTCGTATTCCTCCAAATGAATTTCATAATTGCTTGCTCTATTTCTATGAGGTCCGTCATTGAAATTTTAATTGGAATTGCATTGAATTTGTATAGCGCTTTTGGAAGTATGGCCATTTTGACTATATTAATTCTTCCTATCCAAGAACATGGGAGATCTTTCCATCTTCTCAGACTTTCTTTAATTTCTTTCTTTAGTGTTCTGTAGTTCTCATTGTAGAGGTCTTTCACCTCTTTTGTTAGATTGATTCCCAATTTTTTTATTTTTTTTTGAGGCTATTGTGAATGGTATATTTTCCTAATTTCTCTCTCAGAGGATGCATCACTTATGAATAAAAATGCATTAGATTTATGAGCATTAATTTTATATCCTGCTACTTTACTGAATTCATTTATGAGTTCCAGAACTTTTCTGGTGGAATTTTTAGGGTCTTCAAAATAGAGAATCGTGTCATCAGCAAATAGGGATAGTTTGAGCTCTTCTTTTCCTATTCATATTCCTCTAATTTCTTTGGTCTGTCTAATTGCTCTGGCTAGACTTTCAAGGACGAGGTTGAATAGAAGTGGTGAAAGAGGGCATCCCTGCCTTGTTCCAGTCCACAGGGGGAATGCTTTCAATTTTTCTACATTTAGAATGATGTTAGCTGTGGGCTTAGCATACATAGCCTTTACAATGTTAAGGAACGTTCCTACTATCCCTATTGTTTCTAGAGTTTTGAGCATGAAGGTGTGCTGTATTTTATCAAATGCTTTCTCTGCATCTATTGAAATAATCATGTGGTTCTTGACTTTAAGTCTGTTGATGTGGTGAATTACATTTATTGGTTTCCAGATGTTGAACTAACCTTGCATCCCCGGGATGAAACCCACTTGATCATGGTGCACTATCTTTTTAATATGCTTTTGTATGCGATTCGCTAAGATTTTGTTAAGAATTTTTGCATGTACATTCATTAGGGATATTGGTCTGAAATTTTCTTTCCTCGATGTGTCCTTCTGTGGTTTTGGTATCAGGGTGACATTAGCTTCATAGATTGAGTTTGGAACGGTTCCCTCCTCCTCTATTTCATGAAATACTTTGAGGAGTATTGGAATGAGCTGTTCTTTGAAGGTCTTGTGAATCCATCCAGCTGTGAATCCATCTGGTCCTGGACTTTTCTTTGTTGGTAGGCTTTTGATGACTTCTTCTATTTCGTTGCTTGTAATTGATCTATTTAAGTTGTGTATGTCCTCCAGATTCAGTTTGGGTGGCTCATATGCCTCTAGGAACCTGTTGATGTCTTCCAGGTTTTCTATATTGTTGGAGTATAGGTTTTCATAATAATTTCTAATTATGTTTTGCATTTCACTTGTGTCTGTTGTAATATTTCCATTTCCATCATGAATTTTAGTAATTTGAATTTTCTCTCTCCTTCTCTTTGTTAGTGTGGCTAAGGGTTTATCCATTTTGTTTATGTTTTCAAAGAACCAACTTTTTGTTTTGTCAATTCTTTGAATTGTTTCTTTTGTTTCAATTTCATTGATTTCATCTCTGATTTTAATTATTTCCTGTCTTCTACTACTTTTGGTGTTGATCTGTTCCTCTTTTCCTAGGGCTTTGAGCTGTAATGTGAGGTCATTGATTTGTGCACTTTTCATTCTTTTATTGAATGTGCTCCATGCAATGAATTTTCCTCTTAGCCCTGCTTTCATAGTATCCCAGAGATTTTGATATGTTGTATCTTTGTTCTCATTGACCTCTAAGAATTTTTTTATTTCCCCCCTAATGTCTTCTGTTATCCTTGCATCATTCAATAGCATAGTATTTAATCTCCAGGCTTTGGAGTAGTATCTGTTTTTAACTTTATTGTTGATTTCTAGTTTCAATCCATTATGATCTTATAGAATACAAGGTAGTATCTCTATGTTTTTGTATTTGCTAAGAGTAACTTTGTGGCATAACATATGGTCTATTATAGAGAAGGATCCATGAACTGCTGAAAAGAAAGTGTATTCACTTTTTGATGGATGGAATATTCTATATATGTCTGTTAAGTCTAAATTAGCGATTGTGTCTTTGAGTTCTATGGTTTCTTTGTTCAATTTTTGCTTGGAAGATCTGTCCAATGGTGAGAGAGGAGTGTTAAAAGTCCCCCAGTATTATTGTGTTTTGGTCTATTTGGTTCCTGGAATTGAGAAGGTTCTGATTGACGTACATGGATGTACCATTGTTTGGTGCATAAATATTTATGATTGTTATGTCTTGCTGATTTATGCTTCCCTTAAGTAGTATGAAATGCCCTTCTTTATCCCTTCTGACTAAGTTTGGCTTGAAGTCTGTTTTATCTGAAATGAGGATGGAAACTCCTGCTTTTTTACTAAGTCCATGTGCATGGTATGTTTTTTCCCAACCTTCTTTCATCTTTAGTCTGTGGGCATGTTTTTCTATGAGATGAGTCTCTTGAAGGCAGCGTATCATTGGGTCTTTCTTTTTAATCCAATCTGCCAGTCTATGTCTTTTGATTGATGAGTTTAGGCCATTTACATTTAGGATTATTATTGAGGTATGACTTGTATTCCCAGTCATTTTGACTTACTTTTGGATTTTAATCTTACTTGGTTTTTCCTTTAATTGGCGGTTCCTTTAGGGTAATTCCTCCCTTTGCTGACTTACATTGTTGTTTCTCATTTCTTCGTCTTGGAATATTTTGCTGAGGATTTTCTGTAGGGCAGGCTTTCTATTTGTGAATTCTTTTAGCTTGTGTTTATCTTGGAAGGATTTTATTTCATCTTCAAATCTGAAGGTAAGTTTTGCTGGGTATAAGATTCTTGGTTGGCATCCATTTTCTTTCAGTGCTTGGAATTTGTTGTTCCAGGCCCTTCTTGATTTTAGGGTCTGGGCTGAGAAATCTGCTGATATTTGTATTGGTTCCCCCCTATATGTAATCTGATGTTTTTGTCTTTAAAATTCTCTTTGTTTTGTATGTTAGGTATTTTCATTATAATGTGCCTGGGTGTGAATCTGTTGTGATTTTGTGCTTTTGGTGTCTTATAGGTCTCTTTTATTTGATTTTCCATTTCATTCGTTAGATTTGGGAAATTTTGTGATATTACTTCATTGAACAGATTCTTCATTCCTTTGGTTTGTGTCTCTGCGCCTTCCTCAATCCCAATAACTCTTAAATTTGGCCTTTTCATGATGAATTATAATTCTTGGAGGTTCTATTCATGATTCCTTACCATCTTTTCTGTCTGGTTGAGTTTGTTTTCAAGATTAAATATTATGTCTTCATTGTCTGAGTGATTTAACCTGTTGGTTAAAGTTTCTATTGAGTTTTTAATTTGGTTTATTGTAACCTTCATTTCAAGGATTTCTGTTTTTTTTTTTCAGAATCTCTATCTCTTTATTGAAATGATCTTTTGCTTCCTACAGTTGCTCTTTTAGCATTGCCTGCATTTGCTCTCTTGACTCCTCGTTCGCTTCTCAGATAATTTTAATTATGTACAACTCCCTTTCTGACAATGCTTCTGCCATGTTGTCATTGGGTTCTTTTGGTATAGTATCTGGGTTTGTTTGGGACATTTTCTTCCCATGTTTTCTCATGTTGCTAGTGTATCTTCCCCTCTAGTAGTGCAAATCCTAGGTATTGCAGATTCCCCTTTGAGACTTATAGGGTTCCTGCCTATTTTGAATACCTCCCCTTGAATTGAGAGGTCAATATTAGCAGCACACCATATAAACAATATTGTCCTTAGTCTAAATAGTCCCTATTAAGATATTAACAGTGTTGTCTTAATAAACAGAGATGAGCTCAAATTATTATCTATAGCATATCTAGTAAGTTTGCAATATGGACTGCAATTCCTAATGTTGGACAGGGAGAATGAGGAGGGGTATATGAGAAAACACTAATGAGATAAGAAGTGAGTCTATTGATATACTATGTCATATGAATAGTGGAAGTGGAATTAAAAGAAACAAGTTGTTAGCGTGATTAAAAAAAGATTCTCCAAGGAAACGGATATATAAGAGAAAGATAGAGTGATAAGAGTATTAATAAAAGAAAAAGGTAGGAATATAGTGGTTATATTAGGAATAATCATAGTATTACAATTAATTCAAGAATGTTCTGCGATAAAAATATACTGTACAGTTCAAACCTCTTATTTTTCAATGGCCTGATATTTGACAGGTGCTTGATTAAGCGGTGACCCAAGAAGGGTGCTGTCCCACCACATCCAGGTTGGGAATGATCAATGCTTCTGGCCAGAGGCGGCCTGGTGTTGATAGAGAATCAGATGCAGCATAGGTGCTAGACACTGGGCCAGGGTGTGGGCCTGGGCACTAGACCCAGTTGAGGTGGGGGCACAGAACTGTGTTCAGTGATGGAGACATTGGGCTTGATACCCCAGGCAGGCGTGACTCCGTGTTGGGGACTCAGCCAGTCGCAGGCATTTGCTCTCTCCTGGAGATGCTATAAAATGGCACAGAAAGGCCTAAGATTCCCGCTGGGGCTGGGGAGTCTGGCCGCCGCAGGCAGGTGCTCTCTCCAGGAGACCCTCTATTTGTTTTTAAAGAACTTTAATCTAATGCTAAGTAGCTCTTGATAAGAATGTGCATGATTCTTGCTTGTCATTTACAACCCTTCCAATCTTTCTTCTGTATACTTTCCTACCTTAACTTTTATTATTTCTCAAAATTATCACCTTGGTATCATTAAGCTTTTGAATGGCAGCTAACCCACTTTGAAGACAAGGGCATGTATTGGGAGGCAGAGATGAGTGGGTGTCAGACAGAGAGACCTGGGTTCAGATTCAGTCTCTGCCATTTAATGGTGGTATGGCCTTTGGCAATATTAATAGAGTCTCACTTTTGGTTATCTAGAAAATAATGATAATCATATCATTTGATTTGCTATAAAAATTTAATAAAATGGCACATGATAAGAGCTTAGGCATTAGCTGCCTCTATACATCTAGACTGACTTGATGTTACAAGCAAGGGCTCAATTTGTCATCTATATTCATGGCAGTATTGAATAAACTGCATACACATAACAATACTTCTAATTTGAAAATGTCTTCAAAATTTGAGCATTCTGGCCCTTCACCATCCCAGTGGGCTATAATGCTCAAATTTTCAGAAGATAATCCTTTCTAGGAATTTTAACGCATAACATATAAAATTTGTTCGCAAGTTTTGTTAGCAAATTTTGTCAGACACTGGCAACCTGTTTAACATCTTGAAAGACTAGATGTAGATTTGGTCTCGTTTCTCCTTTATAACACTATGTACACAGCAAAGTAAACCAAAACCCACAGACAGAAGGAGTAATGGTTACTCTTGCCTCACTGTGAGCACACTGGCATGCTGCTCTGGAGAACCAGCACACAATGTGTAGTACTCAAGAGGGGGTTTGGTTACTGCACCCCAAAACATTTTCTAAGAATTTTACAAAAAGAAATACACAAAATGTGTTATATTTTACCACTTGTACTTTTCACATATAGCAGGAACTTCAGAACATCTAGAAAGTCTAGATATTTCCAAAAATGTACTCGGCATTGTCAACTATCTGTAAAGAAATGAGGAATAAAATGCGCACACAAAGCAATGGTTCTAATGCGGAAGCTGTCTTTTCCATATAACCAGTATGGAACCGGACCTCCTTCTTCTTACAACCAAAGTCTTCTCCATGTCCTCCAACCCACTGAACAGACATAGACAAGTGTTGCTTCTAGAGGTGTTCTAACAACTCCATTTCAAGGTCACTTCCAGAAGACATTTCTGATTTTTTGAAAGAAATGGGCGTTTACAAGACGTGATTTTCTAACTGTATCCTAAGTCGGGCAACCTCTTTACATTTAGAATGTCCAGGTGTAGGAGATGTTTAAACGGGCTGGGGGAAAGTTGAGAGCAGCTTTTCATATTACTATATATGCAGGCCTTCTGCAAAGGTCTAGTAAATCTTCCCAAAGGGTGGTGTGTTCCTCGACCGTTTCTCTCTTTGGTGGAAAGAACAACAGGCGCCCGAGGGCTGCTGACCGCTGCCCCTGTCATGGTCTGGGGCTTTGCTCACCTTCCAGGATGGTTAAGGCCTTTGTTTGCCTTGTGGGAACAAGGTGCGGTTTTGCAGAGCTGGCAGGGAGCGGTCACGAAGGGACCTGATACACGTGGCTCTGCTGTCTAAAGCGAGGCGGAGGTTTTGGCTGTCCACTCATGTTCATGGACGCTGGAAGACCCTGCCAGCCTCTAGGCATTGGGGCTGCAGCCATTCTTCTCCTCACACCCACCCCCATGCCCTCCCAAAGGCGCCATGTACTCAGCGTCCTTGGCAGTGAGTGACTTTGCTGGGAGAGACAGTATTGGGCCAGGAGACCTGACAGACCTTGGGGTCCAGGGTCAGACAGGTCACCAGTGCCATCAGGTCATCCAGGCAGATACAGAGGATCTCCAGACCTTCACAGCCTGGGCCAGCCAGCAGGCATTCCCAGTGGGAGCTCAGGGTATCGGCAGGGCAGAGGCCAAGACCTGTCCCCGGGCCTCATCTCACCCACCGGCCTGGAGTCAGAGGGCCCCCAGAGAACCAAAGGCCAGCAGGCCGTGATCCGTTTCTCAACCATGCTCTCTGCTGGAACTCTATTAGCTACTTCTTTTGAAAATTATGGTTCACATAATTTGACAAATTAGTGTTTTATTTATAAGGTGCTTTGCTCAGTTACTGAGTTGACCAAAACAAAAAAATTATTTGAATAGCTTTTGAGTTTTGCTGTCATACATCTTATAACTTAGGAATGCAGGATCAAGGTACAATACTATTACAAGGAAACATTCCAAATACTAAAAGTATTTTATTTCTTCTCAGACTATCTACAATAATAACCCATTTTGAATTTGGTTACATGAATCATCCATGTGAGTATCTTTTACAACAGTCCTGCAGAATCTGACCTTTATTAACATCAAATTGGTTTCAATCAATATCTGAATACATAGAGTTTGTCTAGTAAGGAAGAAAGAGGGAAGAAAATCTCTTATAACCTCTATCATGTTTCTGGAAACCACATGCTAGGTGTGTATAATTCCTCCATAGAAAGGTCCCAGGAAGGTACAATACGCAAGTGATTGAATGAGGCCCACTCACAAATATGGAGAGTAATTTGGTTTATTTAAAGACTACTGATTTAAACCTTAGTTATATTTAGAAAGTGTTCAGAGCAACATGTGTAGGCTGATGTTTGACCAAATACCTGGGCACTATAGCCAAGTTGACAAAAAATTAACAATCATGGTCCTCCCATTGTCAATTTGACATTGATATATGCCTCCATAAAACATAATCTCCAAATAAAGACAAAAGTCATATTTTCACCTAACCTGATACACCTATCTTGCATATAGCTTAAAATATTTTAATCCTTCTTGGGTGATGTTTACTCTTCTTAATATAGTTATAACTTCAAAACTATGATAGGTAATTAACAATACTTAAATACTATAATGTAAAGTTAATATGTCATGTTGTGAAGAAATAAGAAAAATAATAAAGCAATGATTTTTATATGCCTACAGAAACATAGCTATAATAAAATAAGGAAGAAATAATCGTAATAATTTCAGTCCTCCTTCCTAAATTGGTCACATGATCATAGGTGGTACTTAAAACTACTTTCTCCCACTATGCATTCCATATGCCCTTTATGCTCAGCAAACACCTCAGCTGCTCATGATTATTAACTTGGTTTGGTGACCCAAACTTTCATAATTTAAATATCTAGGCTATTAATTTTGTTGTCTGAATTGAATTTTTGAAGTTTTCCATTGACTTTAATCATAGGTCATGGTAACACTTAGTAAGGCCCTGAGGGAGCTTCTGGAGTCCAGATATACTATTCCTTACTTCTACTGTGGAGTAGTAGTCCAATTTCCCCTCGGTAGTCAGGATTAACCATCCCAGCCTATTGATTCAGAGGCATAAGATCCCAAAATATCCAGGAAGGCAGTCTTAACTTTGACCTCAGTGGGATCATTGTTGCATCTCCTTGTTGTAAGCTGTCCTTCCTTTGGAGCTAAGACATCTAATTCAGCAGAGAAGAAGATCAGGGAGACAGGAAGCAAAATTTTTGCTAGTGGATCACTAGGGGTAAATGTGTGTGGTACCAGTCCCATTTCCATACATCTTGAGTAGGGGAGAAAAAGTACTATCTACTGATTGCTGGTTTAGAGCATATACAGCTTCCTGGAGAACCTTCCCCTAGCATTCTAAGGTTTTGGTACCTAGCTACTATTGTAACTGAATTTACTATAGGCCATTCCACAGTTCTATCAAGTCAGCTAATTCAGGATAATGGGAAACATGTAAGAATTGTAAACTCCATGAACACAGGCACATTGCTATACTTCACTTCCTATAAAGTGAATTTCTTATTCAAGAGAAATGTTGTGTGAAATACAATAATGGTGGATATGGCATTCTATACATACATGGATGATAATTTGGCAGAAAAATTATGTTCATGAAATACAAATACTTATATAATAGAAAGAGTGTCTATTCCAGTGGGAACCAAATGCTTCTCCTTCCATTATGGAATTGGCCCAATATAATTGACCTCTTACTACACTGTTCACTCTTGGGAATGAAGACATATAGAGACTCAGCATTGGTTTATGTAACTGGCAAATTGTACATTTGACAGTGGCTATAGCACAGTTGGCTTTGATGAGTAAAAGTCTGTGTTTCTGAGCCTATACATAAATTATCCATGAACCCATAGTCACATTATTTATGGGCCCAATGGTTAATTATGGGGATAGCAAGGGAAGAAGACTGATGTCTATAGAATGGGCCATCCTATTGAGTTGATTATTAAACTCCTCTAATGAGGTCACGTTTATGTTGGACACAAGGTCTTCAAATTGTCACCCGGGGGCCATTCTGAGAGATTTTTTCACATTCCTCTTCCCCAGACCTCTTTATCACTAATTTTCCAATCATTTTCCTTCCAACTATGTGATCATTCAGGCAAACCATAATTGGAATACAATATTATGTTTGTTTATTTCTCCTTCTAAGATAAATTTAACAACTAGGCATAATACTTGAAGTCTGCCTACTAGAAGGATTATTTTACTTCATATTTTTTCTTCAGATATGTCTCAGAAATGGGCTATAGTGCTGCAGTCATCCACTACGGATGGTACTTTCATATCATGTAGAATCATTTGAAAAGTAGGCCTGAATTTTCTTTTGTTCAGTCAACTGGTTGTAGGGACATCTCCATGAAGTCACAGGTGTGGGGTGAGGGAGAAAGGTAATATAGATGGATTGGGGACCATGGACATTTGGACTACTTTCTCATGTAACTTTCTTGTACCTTCAGGGTTTGGTTGAGCCTGTCTCATGGATACCATTTCCATTTGGTGATGGGATGTTGTGCTGTTCATGTGCAACATTATGGCTTGTTGGGTCAGAAAACATCTAGTTCATGGTGGACAGCTCTAGTCATATGGCAATCTTATGACCCATGGTTAAGAATCAGTTCCTACTAAGGCCCAGTATAAAGCCAAAAACTATTTCTCTATAAAGCATAGATGGCAGGGCACAATTTCACTTCAAGATTCTACGGCCCTGAGCTGTGATGGCAGAGCAGCTTCCATGGCAGCATCGACCTGTTGTAGAGCATTTTTTTTTATTCTGAGCTGCACTCAAAATTAGCAGATTTTGAGATCACTTGGTCAATAGGCTGGAGCAGCATGCCCAAATGAGGAAATGTTGCCTCCACAATCCAAAGAGGACTACTAAGCCTCATTTTTTTGCCATAGGAGGGTCCAGATGGAACAACTTATCTCTCATCTTAGAAAGGATAGCTTGATATATTCACATCACTGGATTCCTAGAACATTTTAGTGAGCTCAAAGGTCCCTGTATTTTAGTTGGATTCATTCTCATCTCTTTGACATGCAAATATATTAACAGTAAGTAAGAG
This sequence comes from Glaucomys volans, assembly GCA_020662805.1. Classification (NCBI taxonomy): domain Eukaryota; kingdom Metazoa; phylum Chordata; class Mammalia; order Rodentia; family Sciuridae; genus Glaucomys; species Glaucomys volans. The sequence continues at coordinate 511,094 of JAJEJO010005781.1, read as the reverse complement.
TAGTTGCTACTTCTTGCTTACAGAGTCCAATAAGCATAATGTCATCATAGTAGTGATCCAGTGTGATATCTTGTGAAAGATAGAAGCAACAAGATGCCTACATACTAAATTATAACATAGTAACAGAGGGTTGATATATCACTGAAGTTAGACAGTGAAGGTATATTGCTGGACTTGTTAGCTGAAAATAAACTGCTTCCAGATGGTCTTTTTGAAAAGATACAGAGATAAAAGCATTTGCCATATAAATAGCTGCATACTGGATTCCAGGGGATGAGTTAATTTGCCCAAGCAATGAAACTACAGCTGGTACAGCAGCTGCAACTGGAGTCACCACCAAGTTAAGCTTACAATTTTCCACTGTACTTCAAGGTCCATCTGTTTTCTGCACAGGCTGAATGGGTGAGATGAATGGGGATATGATAGAAACCACCATCCATGCATCCTTCACATGATAATGGTAATAATCTCTGAAATCTCTCCAGAAATACAGTATTGCTTTTCAGTTACTATTTATTATTTTTCTAGGCAAAAGAAGTTCTAGTGGTTTCCATTTGTGTTTTTCCATTATAGTAGCCCTCACCACAGTACAGGGAACTAATGGGAGTGAATTCTACCACTATGTCTATTCCAATTATGCATCCCAGCATGGGAGAAATAGCCACAGGTTGAGTTCTGGGATCCACTGAACCCACTGTATGACAGACTTGTTAATATTCTATTGTATATCTGATGTCATTAAACCCACACTCTGACTACTGGACCACAGTGAAATTTTGATTCTACTAGAATTAATGTTAGCTCAAAGCCAGTGAACAAAAAGTCTGATTATTTCCTTTTTCACAATGCACAGTAACTATGACACGGTGTGGTTAGGAGAAAGCAGTAGTACAATTCCCAAGTCTCTTCCTTGAAATGGAGGGAGCAGAATGGACATATTTGCAGTGTATGATCTGTCTCAGGGTGATTGAGGGACAGGAGTCTGTTTCATCTAACTTAGGGGTCAGATGAAGAAAAGTGGCATAGCTCATATATCAACCTGAAAAAGAAAGCTGTGAACTTGGGGTAAGTGATGACAGGTGGAGGAGTACAATAGAATGTCAATAGTATCTAGAAGAACCTGGAGCGAGTTATTTCATGTTATGGTTTAGATGTGGTATCCACCAAAAGTTCACATGTGAGACAATGCAAGAAGGTTTGGAGGAGAAATGAATTAATTCATCAGTGAATTAATCCCTGATTGGATTAACTGAGTGGTAACTGGAGGCAGATGGGGTGTGGCTGGAGGGGGTGGTTCATTTGGGGTGTGGCTATGGGGTATATATTGTGTAACTGGAGAGTGGCATTAAAGTGGCAGAAACCATTCCCAAAGAAACACAGGCATCAGATATACAAGGCAAATACTTTAAAACAACTATTTGAAATACTCTGAAAGAGTATTCATTTAAGAATCAAGAAAGTGATATATGAACAAAAGGAAAATATAGAGATAAAAATTATAAGAAAGAATTAGACAATTTATGGAGATGAAAAATAGAATAACTGAATTGAAAAAAAATCATTAGAGGGGTGCAACAGCAGACAAACAGGCAACAAAAATAATCACTGAATTTGAGTATAGATCATTTGAAATTATTGAGTCAGAGGCATAAAATGCAAAAACAACAAAAAATACATGAGGAATAATGAACAGAGCATAAGGGACTCATGAAGCACCACAAAGATGACCAATATATGCATTATGGAAGTCTCTGAAGGGCAAAAGTTGCATAAATAGGAAGAGAGATTATTTGAAATATAAAGGATGAAAAATTCCCAAATTTCAACAAACACATGGATATGTAAATCCAGGAATCTCTACACACTCCAAGTAAGATAAATCATAAAATGCTTGTACAGATACACATTACAGATAAACTGTCAAAGACAAAGCAAAACATTTTGAAAGCAGTAAGGGAAAAGTGGCTCTACAGAGGATCCTCAATGAGATTGTCAGCAGAATTTCCAGCAGAAACCAGTAAGGCCAGAACGTAGTGGAATGATACATTTTAAGTGTCAATAGGAAAAAAAACAACAACTATCAACTGAGAATTTTATATCTGACAAAACTGTCCTTAAAAACAAGGAAGAAATTGTCATTCCCCAAATAAACAAAAGTTTAGGAGGTAGGATACCACCATACTTTTGCTACAAGAAATGCTAAAGGGAGTATTTTCAGTTGAAAAAGGATGCTAGACAACAACTTGAAACCATATTAAATTATAAAAATCTTCAGTAAATTATGGATAAAATATAAAAACATTATTATTGTAATTTTGGTTTGTATCTACATTTTATTTTTAGAGGACTTAAATGACAAAGTCATAAAATAGTTAAAATCTATATTGAGGCATATATAGCATACAAAGTTGAAATTTGTGAAACTAATAACCCCAAGTGTGTGTGTGTGTGTGCATGTGTGTACAGTTGTAAATACAGAGCTTTTGTGGATGATTGAAGTTCGGTTGGTATTGATTTTAAATTATTGTTATACTTTAGAATGTTGTATGTGATTCCCATGGTAACCACAGAGAAATATGTTTTAGTTACATGTTTGCCTCTGTAATCAAACGGCCTGACAAGAACAACACAGAGGAGAAAGGAAAAGTTTATTTTGGTTCACGGTTTAAGAAGTTCAGACCATGGATTGCTGACTTCATAGCTCTGGGTCCAGATGACAAAAAACATCATGGTGAACGGTTTGGCAGAGGAAAGCAGGACATGACAGCAAGGAAGGGGAAGGAGGGAAGGAGGGAGAGAGAGAGAGAGAGAGAGAGAGAGAGAGAGAGAGAGAGAGAGAGAATTCACCAGGGACTAAATATAAACCCAAAGTCATGCTCCTAGTGACCTACCTGCCATACTCTACATGCCTTCAGTTACTACCCAGTTAATCCAGATCAGTGGATTAATCCCCTGATTAGGTTACAACTCTTATAATCATTTCACTTCTGAACATTCTTGCATTGTCTCACACATGTGCTTTTGGGGGACACCTTATATCTAAACCATAACAACATATATGAATATAAACAAAAGAAAATTATAAGGGAACAAAAAGGACACCCCAGATAATCAACTAAATGAAAAGGATGGTTGTGATGGAAGAAATTAGGGTCAAAAAAGCTTTGAAACATACAGGAAACAACAAAAAGCATTCTGTTGCTATATATAACTTAATAGAACAAACAATAAAAAGTAAATCCTTCCCTATGACCAATTACTTTAAATGTAAATGTATGTAATTATATTAAACTCCCTACTAAGAAGATACAGATTGGAAAAACGGATAAAAAGGAATCTGACTTCATTTATGTTCAATGAATCAAAATTAAATAAATTAAAAAAAAGGAATCTGACTGTTGGGCACAGTGGTGCATGCCTGTAATACCAGTGTCTCAGGAGGCCGAAGTAGGAAGATTGCAACTTCAAAGCCAGTCTCAGCAATTTAGTGAAGCTGTAAGCAACTTAGCAAAACCCTGTCTCAAAATAAAAAATAAAAATGGCTGGGGATGTGATGTAGGGGTTGAGTTCCCCTTCATTCAATCCTTTGTACCAAAAAAATCTGACCATATGCTATGTTTTTAAAAATTTTTAATTTGATCTAATTAGTTGTACATGCTACCCTAAACCCTAACCCCTAACCCCTTACTTATTCCTCTCTGCCAGGTCCAAAGTACCTCTATTCTTCCCTAGCCCCCCACTTATTGTGAATTAGCATCTGAATATCAGAGAAAACATTTGGCCTTTGGATTTTTGGGATTGGCTTATTTTACTTAGCATGATATTCTCCAGTTCCATCCATTTACCAGCAAATGCCATAATTTTATTCTTCTTTAAGGCTGAGTAATACTCTATTGTGTATATATACCACATTTTCTTTACTCATTCATCTGTTGAAAGGCACCTAGGTTGGTTCCAGAGTTTAGCTATTGTGAATTGAGCCACTATAAACATCGATGTGGCTGCATCACTTAATAAGCAGATTTTTAAGTCCTTTGAGTATAGGCCAAGGAGTGGGATAGCTGGGTCAAATGGTGGTTCCATTCCAAGTTTTCTGAGGAATCTCCATGCAGCTTTGCTTAATGGTTGCACCAATTTGCAACCCCACCAGCAATGTATGAGTATACCTTTTCCCCCACATCCATGCCAATATTTATTATTGCTTGTATTCTTGATAAATGCCATTCTGAATGGAGTGAGATGAAATCTTAGAATAGTTTTGATTTGCATTTCTCTAATTGCTAGAGATACTGAACATATTTTCATGTTTGTTCATCGATTGTATTTCCTCTTCTGTGAAGTGTCTGTTCAGTTCCTTAGTCCATTTAATGATTGGGTTATTATTATTATTATTTTTTGGTGTTAAGTTTTTCGAGTTCTTTATATATCCTGGGTATTAGTGCTCTATCTGAGGTGTCTGTGGTAAAAATTTTCTCCCTCTCTGTAGGCTCTCTCTTCACGTTGTTGATTATTTCATTTGTTGAGAAGAAGGTTTTTAGTTTGAATCCATCCCATTTATTGATTCTTGATTTTACTTCTTGCACTTTAGGAGTCTTGTTAAGGAAGTCAGGTCCTAGGTCAACCTGATGAAGATTTGGGCCTAATTTTTCTTCTGTTAGGTGCAGGGTCTCTATTTTAGTGCCTAAGTCTTTTATGCACTTTGAGTTAATTTTGTTCAGGGTGAGAGAGAGAGATTTAATTTTATTTTGCTGCATATGGATTTCCAGTTTTTCCAGCACCATTTGATGAATAGGCTATCATTTCTCCATTGAATGTTTTTGGCACCTTCATCTAGTATGAGAAAACTGTACTTATGTGGGTTTGTCTCTGTGTCTTCTATTCTGTACCATGGTCTACCTGTATATTTTGATGCCAATACCATGGCATTTTTGTTACTCTTGCTCTGTAGTATATTTTAAGTTCTGGTTTTGTGATGCCTCCTGCTTCACTCTTCTTGCTAAGGATTGCTTTGGCTATTCTGGGTCTCTTACTTTTCCAAATGAATTTCATGATTGCTTTTTCTACTTTTATGAAGAATGTCATTGGTATTTTAATTGGAATTGCATTGAATCTGTATAGCACTTTTGGTAGTATGGCCATTTTGACAATATTAATTCTGCCTATTGAAGAGCATGGGAGATCTTTCCATCTTCTAAGGTCTTCTTTAGTATTCTGTAGTTTTCATTGTAGAGGTTTTTCACCTCTTTTGTTAGGTTGATTCCCAAGTATTTTATTTTTTTTTTGAGGCTATTGCAAATGGGGCAGTTTTCCTAATTTTTCTTGCAGTGGATTCATCACTGATGTATAGAAATGCAATGTGGTGATTTTATATCCTGCTGTTTTGCTGAATTCATATATTAGTTCCAGAAGATTTCTGTGGATTTTTTTGGATACTCTAAATATAGAATCATGTCATTGGCAAATAATGATGATTTAAATTCTTCTCCTATTCGCATCCCTTTAATTTCTTTTGTCTGTTTGCTCTGGCTAGAGTTTGAAGGACTATGTTGAACAGAAGTGGTAAAAGAGGGCATCCCTGTTTTGCTCCAGTTTTTTAGAGGGAATGCTTTCACTTTTTCTCTATTTAGAATGATGTTAGCCTTGGGCTTAGCATAGATAGCTTTTATAATGTTGAGGTATATTCCCACTATCTGTAGTTTTTCTAGTGTTTTGAACATGAAGAGGTGCTGTATTTTGTCAAATGCTTTTTCTTCATCTATTGAGATGATCATATGATTCTTGCCTCCTGCTTCACTTTTCTTGCTAAGGATTGCTTTGGCTATTTGGGCATATGCTATTTAAAAGAGATTTAATTTATATTTAAGGGCATGTTTCGGTTGAAATTGAAAGGATAAAATAATATTTCAAAAAGGAACATTTTTTCTCAAATATGCATGGGCGATTCCCCAGCATAGACTATATATTAGTCCATAAGTCAACACATTAAAACTATTGAAATCATAAAAACTTTTGCCATCACCATGGAATGAAACTAGAAGTGGTTGAAGGCAACCTAGAAAATTCACAAAAATGTGGAAATTAAACTCAAAGTCTTCAAAAAACAAAGAATTAAAGAATAAATAACAATAATACTAGAACATTAGAAATATCTTGAGACAAATAAGAGTGAAAACAGAACATAAGATATTGTGGGCTATAGTGAAAACAGTGCTAAGAGGAAAATTTATAGCTGTAAACATTTACATCAGAAAGGATGAAAGATTTCAGTGGGACTCAACTTTACACTAATAGTAGCAAAACAATAGAGAAAATTAACAAACCCAGAATTTGTCTTTGAGTATATCAATATAATTAATAAACTTCAGCAAGATTAAATAAGAAAAAAGAGTACAGACTACAATAACTAAAATAAGAAATTAAAGTGGGAACATTACATTTTATTTGTATGAATAAAGAGAATTATAAGAAGGTAGTATGAACAATTATATGCCAACAAATCGGATGAAGTAGATGCAATGGATAAATGAATAAAAACAACCTAACCAAACTGAAATTCGGAAATAGAAAATCTGGACATACCCATAACTATTAAACAGATTAAATCAGTATTCAAAAAAATTCCAGCAAAAGTTCTAGAAGAGATGGCTTCAGTTGAGAACTCTACTACATATTTAAAGAACCAATTCTTGATGGCGCTGTGGCTCCTGGAGAGATCTGGCCTAGAGCGTAGGGAGTTGCTGGCTCCAGCGGGGAGTTTGGGCCCTTCAGCGCTATTTTACAGCTTCCCTGGCAGAGAGTGACCACCTGCCACCCACCGAGCCCCCAGCGAGGAGCTCAGGCCTGCCTGGGCTCTTAAGCCCAGTGTCTCCATCACTGAGCACAGTTCTGTGCCCCCACCCCAATTTTGTCTAGTGCCAGGTCCACACTCTGGCCCAGGGTCTAGCACCTTGCTGTGTCTGATTGTCTATCAACACCAGGCTGCCTCTGCCCAGAAGCATTGATCATTCCCAAACTGGAGGGAGTGGGACAGCAGCTTTCTTGGGTCACCGCTTGATCAAGCACCTCTCAAACATCAGGTGAGTTACTGGAAATCTGCAGGGACACTTTAAGTCTTTACAAGAAAATTGCAATCCCTCTTATTTGCATTACTAGAGGGGAAGATACAAGAGCAACATGAGAAAAACGCGGGAAGAAAGTGTCCCAAACAAACCTAGACGATATATCAAGAGAACCCAAAGACAGCATGGTAGAAGGAATGACAGAAAGGGAGTTCAGAATGTTCATAATTAACATGATCCGAGAAGAGAATGATGTGACCAGAGAGCAGATTCAGGCTATGAATAATCAGCTAATAGAGCAATTGCAGGAAGCAAAAAATCACTCCAATAAAGAGATAGAAGTTCTGAGAAAAAAAACAAACAGAAATCCTTGAAGGAAACAAGGAAATGAAGAAACAATAAACCAAGTTAAAAATTCAATAGAAAGCATAAGTAACAGAATAGATCACTTGGAAGACAGAACCTCAGGCAATGAAGACAAAATATTTAATTTTGAAAACAAAGTCGAACAAACAGAGAAGATGGTTAAGAATCATGAACGAAACCTCCAAGAAATATGGGGCATCATGAAAAGACCAAATTTAAGAGTTATTGTGATTGAGGAAGGCACAGAGATACAAACCAAGGGTATGAATAATCTGTTTAATGAAATAATATCAGAAAATTTCCCAAATATGATGAATGAGATGGAAAATCAATTACAAGAGGCTTACAGGACACCAAACACACAGAATTACAACAGATCTTCACCAAGGCACATTATAATGAAAATACCTAACATACAAAACAAAGATAGAATTTTAAAGGCTATGAGAGAAAAGCATCAGATTACCTAC
>JAJEJO010005781.1:414294-496475 GCA_020662805.1 Glaucomys volans | reverse complement strand
AATTTATTCCTCAGTATTTTAGTTTTTGTAGTGAGTATAAATGGGATTGCTTTCTAGATTTCTATTTCAGAGAGCTTGCTATTGGCATATAGCAATGTTATTAATGTTACTTGTTTTGATATATTCATTTTGCATTCTGTAACTTTGCTGAATCCATTTATTAGTTCTGAGTTTTGGGTGGAGTATTTGGGGTTTTCTATATATAACACGGTGTCATCTATAAACAGTGACAATTTGACTTACTCTTTTCCAATTTGGATGCCTAACCTGATTGCTCTGGCTAGGGTTTCCTGTACTATATTGAAAAAAAATGGCAAAAGTATGTGTATTTCTGGTCCAGATTTACAAAGCTTTCAACTTTTCCCTGTTCAGAATAACATTGGCTGCTGATTTATTATATATGGCTTTGGTTATTTTGAGATACTTTCTTTCTATACCTGATTCATTTAGCATTTCAATCATGAAGAGATATTGAATTTTATTAAATGCCTCTTCAGCATCATTGAGAAAATCATAGATTTTGTCTTTCATTCTGTTGATGCATTGATCACATTTATTGATTTTTGTATGTTGAACCATTTTTGTATCCCTGGGATGAATCTTACTTCATCATGGTGGGCAATCTAATGTGCTGTTGGTTTCCATTTGGTAGTTTTTTTTGAGGATTTTGGCATGTATATTTATCAAGGTTGTTAGACAGTACTTATCTTTTTTTGTTATGTCTTTGTCTGGTTTTGGTATCAGGGTAATGCTAGCCTGGTGGAATATGTTTGGATGAATTTTCTTCAATTTTGGGGACTTATTTAAGAATATCTGATATCAGTTCTTTAAATTTTTGGTAGAATTTAGCAGGTGAGGCAATTTGGTGTGTGGATTTTCTTTGGTGGGAGAGTTTTTATTAGTGATTCAATCTGTTACTTGTTTTTGGTACATTCAGATTTTCTTTTCCTTCATGATCAAATTATTTTTAAAATAGGTTTTATTTGCTCTATTTTTCTTGTACAAAAACCCTATGTTGGTCCACAGCTGAAGCCTGGGTCCTCTGTATAGAGAATGGTGTGGGTTTTCACAAGATGGTTAGTGAATTCCCAAAAGGAAGACTTGGTAAACAATCTCTTTCCAGAAATCAGGGGTCAAGTAGCTGTATGTCTTGGTGATGGTATCAAATGTGGCCTTGGCAAAATTGCCCAAGGTGGCAGTGCAGCCCCTGATAGAAGTGTAGCAGTCATCAATATCAGCCATCAGCAGCAGCTCCTTGGGCACAGAGGCTGAGACAACACTAGTGCATCTGGGCGTGGAGATGAGCCTCACCAGCACAGAACCACAAAGTCCTGTCACCTTGCAAGGGTCAGTGTGGGGCTTACCAATCTTATTCCCCCAGTAGCTTCTCCACATAGGAACAATGGAGAGCACAGGAACATAGGAACCAGGATGTTGGCTCTTCGGAGAGCAGTGGCTACCTCCTTGGAGCACTTAACTCCCAGGTCAACGTGACCATTATAGTCTCTGATAGCTACAAATGTCTTGAACATGGTCCACTGGCCAGCATGTCTGCTTCTGTATGATTCAGTCTGCTTCAGGCATGATTTTCAAAACCTTATCCTTGAGTGATGCCCCCAGGAAAAAGTCAATGATCTCAGACTCCTGGATGGCAAAGACAAGAGATGGATCTCCTCCAGGGACTTGCTCTTCAGTCCTTGACTAGGAGGCCCATCTTGGTGACCAGATTCCATTCCTTGTCTTAGGCCTTGCCTCCACAAGTCCTGCACTGTGGCCCAACCCGGGACCCCAACCCCGTCCACTGCCACCACCACGGCCTTGGAGACCGCTGTTGAATCCTCTGCATAAGCCGCCCGGACCACCCATTCCGGGACTTCTGTGACCTCCCTCTATACAGGCATCATCTGCCATTTGGTGTTTTCCCAGAGAAGAAGCTGATGATTCAATCTTGGTAAAGTGTATACATGCAGGATTTTTTCCAATTCTTTTAGGTCATCAAATTTATTTGCATATTGTTGCTCATAATAATCTTTAATAATCCTTTGTATTTCAGTGGTGCCAGTTGTTATATCCCCCTTTTCATCTTTGATTTTTTTATTTGAGTCTTTGTTTTATAAGTTGGTCTAGCTGTTTCTCAATTTTAACTATCTTTTTTGAAGAACCAGTTCTTTATATTATGATCTTTTGTGTTTTTTTCTTGTCTCTTCATTTCTGCTTTGATTTTTATAATTTCTTTCCTTCTATTAATTGAGGGTTTTGTTTATTCTTGTCTTTTTAATTCTTGGACATGCAGTGATATGTTGTTTTTTTTTGAGATTTTCCTGCTTTTAAAAATATACGTGATGATTGTTATAAACTTCCCTCTTATTACTCATTTTGTTCTAACCCATTGGTTTTGGTATGCTATGTCTCTATTTTCATTTGTTTCAAGAAATTAAAAAATGTCCTTCTTGATTTCTTCATTGATCAATTGGTTGTTTAAACAGTGATTTTCCTGTATTTGTGCAGCCTAAAGATTTTTAAAAGGAATTTCTACTTTTATTGTATTGTTTTTGGAATGGATTCTTGATATGATTTCAGTTTTTAAAAATTGGTTGAGATATTTTTTGTAGCCAATTGTATGACCTATCCTGGAGAATATTCCCTGTGCTGATGAGGGAAGTGCAGATTCTGCAATTATTGGGTAGAATATTATGTGAATGTCTTTTGGTATATTTGGTATAAGGTACAATTTGTTCTTTTTGTGTTGATTCTATCTGGATACTCTGTTCATTTTGTGAAAATGGGGTGTTAAAATCCCCAACTATTATTGTATTGGAGTCTATCTTTCCATTTACAGCTGTTGATATTTGCTAAATATATTTGGGTGCTTCAATATTAGGTGCATATATATTTAGACTTTTAATTTCCTCTTGATGAATTGATTCCTTTACCATTATACTATTTTCCTTGTCTCATTTTACTGATTTTGATTAAAAGTCTATTTTATTTTATATGTGCATGGTTACTTTTGCTTTATTTGATTTCCATTTGTATGGAATATCTTATTCTATTCCCTCATTTTTAGTCCATACATGTCCTTAGGGGTGAAGTGAATTTCTTGTAAGCAACATATTGGGGGATTTTGCTTTTTATCTTTTCAGTCATTCTATGATTTAATTCAAGTATTAGTTCATTTACATTCAAGGTTATCATAAATAGATAAGGTGTTACTATAGCCATTTTGTTACTTTTCTCATTTTATTATCGTTCCTTTTTTTTCACTCTCTTTAAGAGTCATCCTTTGTGGCAAAGTGATTTATTCTAGTGGTATGCTTTGATTGTTTGCTTATCATTTTTTGATTTTTTTATTATAAAATATTTCACTTTGTGTTTACCAGGAGACATAACATAAATAAAAATCTTTTCATTTTAGCAAGCTATTTTGAAATGATAACAATGATATGATTTTAAAAAGAAGAAACAAAAAGTATAACAAAATCCACACTTGCACTCCATTTCTTCCCAAAGTTTGAATTTCTGGTGTCTAACTTATTACCTATGTCTCAACATATTAATGTATCTATTTGTGAATTATTTTATTATTAATCTTCACATTAAAGATATGAATCATTAATATACCAAGTATTCAATATATTAGAGAATTCTGAATTTGTCTGTGTAAGTTACTCTTACCAGTGAGTTTTTTACCTTCCTATGTTTTCTTCTTACTCATTAACATTTCTTTCTTTCAGTTTGAAGAACTCCCTTTAGCATTTCCTGTAGGATAAATCTGGTGGAGACGTATTTTCTCAACTGTTGTTTGGTAATGTCTTTTTCTCTTCTTCATTTCTAAAGGAAAAGCTTGCTGGGCACAGTATTGTTCACTGACTTTTTTTTCCCCTTTTAGCACTATGAAAATCTCATGTCACTCTCTCCTGGCCTGTAAGGATTCTGCTGAGAAGTCTGTTGTCAGATGAATATGTACACCTTTTTGTGTTGTTTCTTTTTTCTTGCTGCCTTCAGAATCTTCTCTTTATCTATAATCTTTGAGAGATTTATTATAATATGTCTTGGATAGACTTGGTTGATGTAAATTTGACTAGTTGCCTTTGATTTTCTTGTATTGGGATATTTATATCCTTTTGTAGGTTTGGGAAGTTTTCTGTTATGATCTCCTTGAAAGAACTTTCTACCTCTTTGGCACTCGCAAGACTCTCTTAAACCCCAATGACTGGAATTTGCTCTACTAAGGCTATCTCAAACTTCTCTTATGCTCGCTTCATTCTTTCTTCTCCTCTGTGTGTTTTCCAATAGCCTGTCTCTGAGCTAATTGTATCTTCTGTTTGATATATTCTGCTATTGATGCCTCTATCACTTTTAAAGTTTCTCTTAATGTATTTTTTCAGTTCAAGAATTTGTTTGATTTTTTAAAAAATTCCTTTCATCTCTCCATTAAGTATTTCTTTTTGAGTATTATATATTTTCTCTTTTTTTTCTTGAAGATCATTCTTTAAACCAGCTCTTTAAAATTCTTTATTGTAGTGTTTACCCATGCTGTTACTACCTGATCAGTTTCTGACATCCATTAGGTGAGGTCACATTTTCCTGAAAGCTCTTGATGTTCAGTGTGTGGTATCTTCTGGGTAGTAAAGGATTAGGTATTTATTCCAGTCTTCATAATCTGGCTTTGTTTGTGCCTGTCTTTCTGTCTTTCCAGACATTCTAAATAGGCTTTGTATTTTCTAGGTTTATTCATAATTCCATTATTTCAGCCCTAGGTGGAGCCCTAATTTCAGATTTGCTGTAAGTCTGGTGTTTGTGTTGCCACTCTTTCAGAACTTGAGGGCAATCTAATCCCAGTTTTCCCCAAATCTGCTGTTGGTGAGTTGTACAGCATGAAATGGAGGAATACCTAAAAAATGTAGCCCATCCTCTCAAAACTTTCCCTGAGTCTGGGATAGGCCCAGACACTTCATGCACAGTCACTATTCTGTGGTCATACATTGCTAGCTTCCTCTGGGAAGAATCACCATGGTGGAATTTGTACCAGTTTCCTATGGCATGCCTGTGGCCCCCAACACTGACAAGCTATATCACACCGTGTGCACACAGCCTATCAAGATCTGCATAGTACTTAGGTAGGATCAAGATCCACACTCCTAGGTTGTCTACTGCTCAAGTAGACTCATGGTCTAAGGTCTCTGCAACCTGCTACAGATGTACTGGCTGAAAAGAGGTCTGATAGACTGGGACCCTGTGTCTTCCCCTGGTACTGGCGCTCTTTCAGAAGCTCCATCTGCTGGCAAGTCTTGGGATGGGGGCTGTTAACTTCTGCCTAATTTTAGGATTTGCTAGTCCAGCAGTATGTCCTAGGGCAAAGTCCTGAGCCTACTACCCTGTCCTGGCCACCCCCCAAAATGGAGTCTTGCTCCATTCTATTTTGCCTGAGTTTGGAGTAGTGTAGATGAAAGCATTCTCTTGGCTACCAAAGCTGACACTAGTCTGGGTCCACTAGAGTCTTATAGCCACAGGTACCTTGGCAGTCTAAGTGGGTGGTGGTGCCGTAGGCCCACTCCAAGCCTGACAATAGTACACACCAAAACTTGACCCTGTCCCATGGTTATGCAGTCTTTGATGTGATCAGGTCTAGGGACTGAGTGAAAACTCTGGTCTGGGTATAGAGGCCTTGTGTTTCTGCCTGGTGCTGTGCGTTACCACAGTAAGCCCAGGTTGGACCTTCAAGGAAAGTCCTATGGAAGCATCTGTGCCCTGTTCCCCAGTGGGTAGTCTTTTTTGTTGTTGGGGGCATACCAGGGATTGAACTCAGGGGCACATGATCACTGAGCCACATACCCAGCCCTATTTTGTATTTTATTTAGAGACAGGGTCTCACTGAGTGCTTAGTACCTCATTTTTACTAAGAGTGGCTTTGAACTCATGACTTGTGATCCTCCTGCCTCAGTCTCCCTGACCACTGGGATTACAGGTGTGGGACACTGCACCTGGCCAATGGGTAGGGTCTTGATTACCTCTTTTCCAACTGAAGTTGTTGAAGTGAGGCAGTCAGCTGCTTGGTTGATTAACACAATTCCAACAGCTCATTTTGTGGGTACTTTTTCATGGGTGGGGGTTTGCCTGGCACTGGATTTCCTATGGCCTGCCTGATCTGGGTCTCAAGTCTAAGGCCTGAATTTAATTCCCTCCCCCTTCTACAAGCAGGACATATCTCTCTCCAGGCTGTGTTGCTAGAACTGGGGGAGAGATGATTCTGATAACTCTTTTCTTCCTGCCTTCTTCAGTGCATCTTATCTTTTAATTTTACTAAAAGCAGATAGTATGGTCTTTTACCTGGATTTCTTGGCCTTTGTGAAAGTAGTTTGGAGCATGAATAACTTTTCGAACTGTTGTGACTCTGGGGAAAGGATCACTGGAGGATGTTATTCATCTGCCATCTTGCTCTACAATTTTCTTTATTAATTCTTTTCTTCTTGGCTTTAAACTTGTTATTTTTACTATAATTTTCATTGGCAAATAAAATTGTATATGTTTATGGTATAAAACGTGTTTTGAGATACACACATTGTGGAATGGTTAAGTCAAACATTAACATATGCATCACCTCACATATTTATCATTTTTTTTGATGGAACCATGAATTTTCTTTTAAAAGTTTAAACCTTACTGATAAACCATAAAACTATTAGCTATAATTCTATTATGGTTATTAGTTTGATCTGCAGAGAATCAGTTATTTAAGGCATTTTTTCTATGGGAGATCCCTGGTAAAAGGTACACAGTTTTTCTGTGTTCAAATATGAATACATGACCAGTGAAACTACACATCACATTTAACCACAAGAATGGAATCCTAATTAGAATGCTATACTCCATGTAGGTAGAGTATGTCAAAATACACTCTACTGTCACGTATATCTAAAAAGAACAAATAAAAAAACTGTAAAAAATTGTTCCAGTAATAAAAATAACTTAGAAAATTTAATCTATGTGGAGTTGAAAAACAGGTACATGTTTTAATGAGAAGGAGAAAATGTGGTGTATACGTGTGAGAATGAAATGAGGAATGAAATAGAGCCTAATCCTCGGATCTCTGTTTTTCCCTTATCCATAATTTTTTAGTTGTTGCACTGGAAAACAGTAAACTCAGCCTGATAAGGGTTTGCAGGAAGGAACTAGGAAAATCTGGGATCTGGGGAAAGGCCAACTCAGAGCACTTCTGTTAAATTACCTGTATAGCAACTGAACAGTTGAGGGTTTTCAGGAGCCTGACATAACTTCTATTACAAGGGCAGTAGAAGTCTCCACAGAAAAACTACTCATTTCACAACTTTGCTCATGGTAGGAAAGGACTGTCCTTATTTTATTAATTAGTTGATTTGTTAATTATTTTAGTTGATAAAATTGTACATGATTATGGTATGTATGAATGAATGTATTTATTTGTTTATTTATTTATATTGGGGGTTGAACCCAGGGATGATTTACCACTGAGCTACATCCCCAGCCTTTTTATTTTTTATTTGGAGAGACAGCATCTAGGTAAGTTGCTGAGGCTGACCTTGAACTTGTGATCCTTCCTCAGCCTCCTGAGTCACTGGGGTTATAGGTATGTGCCAATGTGCCTGGCTGCAATAAGATGTTTTGAAGTCACAGCTCACCTTTGTTACCTTCAGATGGCTAGTATTTTTGATTCTGGAAATCACTCAGAAATTAGTTATAAATGATTGATACATAAAAAAGGAACTTATTAATTTACTTTTTGTATTTCTTACAGTTATAGCCAGTTTACATTTTTAGTATAATTTGGTATCTCAAGTAACATTTTTCCCCAAAGAGAAAATGTATCATTCCTCATGTTATGCACAAAATAGACTAAGCCAGAGATTTCTAACTAATATTCTTCAGATAGGCTCCTGAGAACTATCAAACACAAATTGTTTATTATTACAAAAAATGTTTGAAATATGGTGTGCATGCAAAAAAATTGTTACCAAATGACTAGATGTTTGTAACAAAGGAGAAGAGGGAATAGAAGGGGAAGGGAATAGTCACATTAGATGAGCTTTCAATATGTATGCAAAGATGGGATCAGGGACAAAAAGAGTCAACACAAACTTTTGATCCTATTTTTTTCAGTATAACAATTACTTTTCATATTACTCCAGCGCTCTTAATTTATAATGTTACTACCCTGTTGCCATGGCCTATTTTCCTACCCTTAGGGCAAAGAGTAATCTAACATCCTAATGACTAATAAGTTACCGGTAAAGCTATTTTTAGCCCTAAGAAGCTTGGAAAAGAGGTTAGTGAGACTTGAACCTAGCAGAGCTGATATAGTAGATGGCAGATACTTAAGTGTGTCTTCCTTAAAGACACAGAAATATAAGTAGCATAACTAAGTCCTTAATAGCAAATAGGGAACAAGCAAAGGGAAAGACATAGAAAACTATTGTCAGAGGGAGAGAATATTACATCATCTGGCAAAATGAGAAGAGTTAAAAAGAACAAGGTATCAAGTTGGATCCTAAAATTGTGCTAGTCACCAAACATATGTTTTAGATAACTTTACCAAATGAAGAAATCTTTCTGGTAAAATTATCATTTTGTTTAAGCATACTCAGTGCTTAACATGATTATTTCAAAGGTAATAAGATACAGTAAAGTATAGGAAATCTATTAGAAGGCAAAGGATTATTTTAAGTGAGCAAAATGATGTTGCTAGGAGATGCATCAAGCACTAACAAATGTAAATTTTTTGACTTGACAGTTTCACATTTAAGACTTGTTCTAAGGAAATAATCTGTTATATGCACAAAGGTATATTTGCAATAGCAAACTATAGGAAACGATTCAAATATTCAATTATAGGGAATGAATTACATAAATTATGGCACATCCATGAGAAGTGATATGTTTGAAGTATATTGCTGACATAGCATGAGATTAAAATTATTTAGTGTAAAAAATTAGGTTACAAAGTCCTGATATAACCAGGTGTAGTGGTGCATGCCTGTAATCCTAGAGATATGGGAGACTAAGGCAGGACAACAGTAAGTTCAAGGCCAGCTTTAGCAACTTAGTGAGACACTGTCTGAAAAATAAAAAAAAATAAAAGGGACTAATGAAAATGTTCCACGTATATAGTATGGACTCATTTTGTAAAGATTTTTTTTTCAGTATTAACATGGTTTAATTTGTCAGACATTAAGTGTTTACAGGTCATAAGAGTATGGACATTAAATACTTAAGTGGGATTTGGCAGGGTTTCAGTCAAAGACCATTGTCCTTCCATAACCATGCTAAATTACGTTTACTAGCATCAAAATTATACAAATTTTTAAATGACTGATAGTCTTCTTCTGTAATATTTTGTCATTAATATATCAAATGATTGGAGGAAAACAAGAAAACAGACTTTGTATAATTAATAAATATAATATGCTAGTGAAATATTCTTATGCCTAGTTGAAAAGAATGATTTCTAATCTAATGATCTACTAATGCATTCACTCTGCTTCCTTCCACATTATCTTTGTTCAGAAAAAGACAAGGCACTTTTCCATTTCTAAAGTTTGACTACTCTCTCCTAAATTAACATGGGGACAGGAGGGAATAGAGTAGAGGACATGTATGGAATGGAGTTATAATTCTGTAAAGAACACTTGTCTATATTTGTTATCAATACTACACATGCTATTGGCCTTTCAGATGAGCTTTAAAAAGATCAAGTCAATCAATTTATTAGGACAGAATCTTTGGCCAAATGAGAAGCACTGGAAAAAGAATTTTAAAGAACTATTTTAACTTGTAACCTCAACGTCTACTGAGATTTATATACTTTGGCAAATATATATCATTTTTCTCTGGAAACCACCATGGCAGATTTCATAAAGGAATATTACACAACAAAGAAATTCAAAATTACTTTTTTCAATCTAAAAACAACTTTCACAAAATACTTTACTAACCCAATGGAAAAATACAAGTATGCTCTATCCTGAGGATTAAAAAAAAAAGCCTCAATGGGGGAGGAATTAATTACCACAGTGTACTCTGTCATTTCAGCATTCACTGATGCCAATTTCATTGAAAACAACCCCCCAAATATCCAATTGCTAATCAGCCTCCTGCAAGGGAAAACAGTTTGAAAAAGCAGTCACAGGAAAGAGAAAGCGACAGGAAAAAAGAAAAGAAAATTGGGTGTTTTCTGGGTAGTTCAAGAAACTAAGATTGATCAACCAGCACAGTGAAAAATAAAAATAAATTTAAGAGTGCTTGGTTAAAATTACATTTACACATGCTGGCAAAACAGTTTTTATGACAAATATAACTGTAACTTGAATCATACATTCTGTTACCTCCAAATACACACTATTCTTATCTTAATATCTGTTTCATGGAAATAATTCACCACTTCCCATTCTCTAAACAAAACCAAGTATGATTTATACATGGCAGAAAAAGTTACTATGATCACCATATGGTCAAATTCTAAGGTTACAGGAAAAATAAAGTTATAAGGGTTGACACAAACAATTATTCTATCAGTGATAATTAGAAATTCTGTATTATGCTAGCAATCAATTTTGGTATTAAAATGTCACAGTTTGAAGCATAAATTTAATGACATTAGCTGGAACATAAACCACAGGTACAATTTTTCCCTGATCTTAACTATAAAACAAGACAGTGGGTATGTATTTTCAGAAGTTTCCACCTTTTCTATAAAAATACACCTTCAATTTTGCAGCAGGCAGACACATGATATTTGCAGGCATATACAGTATGTTAAAAGTTAGAAAACTGGGGTAGCTGGGTGGCATGGGGATAATGGAACTCCACAGAGGAAGATGGTAAAGTGTTTGTGCAAACAATCATAATCTCATATCAAATATTATCTCTCTTTTTCTTTTCTAATAGTCAAGGACTGTGAATTTCAAATTAGGCATGAATTTTAAAAGTAGCCTAAGAAGACTTGATCGTATATGAAGAAATGATTGTCCTCTTCACTGGGATGAATGCTGGCCTAAAAAAGCTTACTAAAGCAGCAGGAGTAAGATGACAAATAGAATATTATTCAATCCCAGACACCTTAAATTTATCTTTAGCACTATGAATTACAAATAATGCCTATATACAGGCAAACATCTGTCATTGAATTGAAGTGATAAAAAGCTTTTGTTATGCTAAAATTCAAAATTCTCGTAGAAGAGGAGTGGTACTCTCATTTTAATTGTAAAGAGGAATAGAGCACATACTAAACCAAGGGCTACTTGGGTGGTAAATATAGAAACTAAAATACTTTTGTCTAAACACCTTTCTTCATTAATAACTTCCAAATATTTAAAAAAGATCCTCAAAAAGAGGATTAAAAGTATTTTATTAACTATGATTCGGCCACTCCATATTACTTAGGTATAACTTAATTAGCTCTGTTTCCCAAAGTAGATTATCTGAACTCCAGATAAGGATTAGCAGTAACTTTCATGGGAGTCTAGAATACTTCCCAAATCATGTAAAATCTCAAGATACTTCTTAAAAGTCAAAATTCTTTCCTTTGAAAATACACAAAAGGAAAGAAATGAAGGACAGTGAGGCTATGAAATTGCCAGATGTCAAATAAATTCTTTTGGGGGTAGGAGTGGTGTTCAAAATGGGAAATATTGAATTAAATGGAAAAAATAAGGTTCTTGGTTTCAGATGCAATGCACAATATCTGAGATAATGACTACAATTTTAATGCACTTGTTACAAAGGGCAACCCTGCCCTACACCTGAAATTTTAACATACTTATTATGGCTTTGCCATAAAACAGCATGTTAACGTCTCTACATTCAAAAGGATGCTTGCAAACGTCATTCATGTTAAAATCTAAGCGGATTGTTGGCAATACAGTAAGAGTAATATTACATTCTGGAAACCATGGCATAACACATTTTACATTATGCAAAGAGACCATATTTACAAGTCTTTAGGAGTTTAAATATTTTATCCACTAACATAAGTGATAATTTAGCAAAGTGCAGGACAAACCAGTGCTATTAATTGCATGTCCTTTAAAAGCAGAGTAAAACCATTTCTAAAAGCTACCAAAAGCTTATTTAAGTGTGTCCAGTAAGGGATTACAGAGCATTAAATAGCCTAGAAAAATGATGCATATTTAGAAACAGTGAGTATGAAAATTATAAGGCAGCATGCTCCGAACAAGGTTTTTGTTTTTGTTTTTTAAACACCAGCACTGATGTTTTATTGTAGTGGTGACTATATATATGTGTGTGTGTGTGTGTGTGTGTGTGTGTGTGTGTGTATTTAAAAATTGGGAGTGCAAAACACAAGCCTCATTTAACAACAACAAAAAAAGATGTTCAAATTTCTTCTTAAACCAACAAAAATAAAAGAGCGAGGAGAATACTCTACCATTATAAAGAATAACTTGAACACAGCAAAGGAGACCATCTTCATTCCATAATCATCTACAAGGCACTAAGGGTAGGAAATGACAGGTAACACAGAAGTGACTGAATAAAACTTCTCAGTCAGGTCGGAATATGGGATATTTTGGTAAGAATTCTATTAGTATTACATACTCCATCATATTGCTAGTTTCGCATTTCCTTTTAGTCAACTTCCAGTGCAAAGCAAGCTTGTGATATAATCTGTTATTTTCCCACTCTAATAACTTCTGAATTGATCTTCTGGTTCTTTTGTTGAGACAAATAACAGGCCACAGACTGCACCCCAGTGTGCAACAGCAGCAGAGACACCCACACAACAGCCATTTCACATTGACTGGGAGAGCCTTTTTCAAACATGCATTTACATGGCCAATGCTGGTCTTAAATTCTTCTGGGGCCACCTTCCCTGTTAGAACTGAGGGAAATTCAGTATCAAACTTGTTGCTCAAGCCAAACACAGTGATGTGGCCGGCGCCCCGCACCAGTACCGGGTCGGGGGCATATCTCCGCAGATGCTCCTCGCTCACTACCTGAGGCGGGGGCGGCACCTCCTCCTGCTCATCATCTTCCTCCTCTTCCTCTTCTTCCTCCTCCTCCTCTTCCTCCTCTTCCTCTTCCTCGTCATCGTCGGGCCCAGATACAGACGATGAAGACGATGGCGACGACGACGTTGCTGCTTCTTCTTCCTCCTCCTCCTCCAGTTCCGAGATGGTGTCGAACTCCGCCCTTGTAAAGATTATGTATTTTATGTAGGTATATGAATAGAAAAGCACCTGGTAATGTGGATAATAATTTGTCAATGCTAATTGTGATTATCTCTGGATAACGGGTTTAGGGATAATTTTCATTTAATCTGTCTTTAATTTATGTGTTTCACAAGAACAAAAATATGTTGTGTGTATTAGAATTTCTTTCATCTTTTACAAGAAACCAGTAGAAATATTAATGGTTAAATACTGTCAATCAGTGTATAATGATGCCCCTCCATTCACACCACACTGTAGGTACACAGAATATTTGTTAGATGAAATTTATAATTTCTCTACTCTGATCTATTGATACATTTGTCTGTTATTTGCAAATACAACACTATCTTAATTACTGTAACTTTCATGTAAATGCAGAAGTTGGATAGTATCACTTCTAAAACTTTCTTCCTTCAACATTGTGATTGCTATTCTGAGTCTTTTACTCTTTCATATATACTTTAGAAACCATTTATTGTTACCTAAAAATACTGGTTTGGGATTTTTAACTGGAAATACATTGAATCTGTCAATGAGAAGGACTTATATATTGACTATATTCAGTTTTCCTATACATGTACATGTAACATTTGTCCATTTATTTAATTCTTGATTTCTTTCATCAGTTTTAGATGCATATAAACTGTGTACATATTTTGTTATGTTTATATGTATTTGATTTTAACTGCTAATGTGAATGGTGTTTTTTTTTTTTTTTTTTTTTTTTGGTGGTGCTGGGGATTGAATCCAGGGCCTTGTGCTTGAGCACTCTACCAACTGAGCTATATCCCCAGCCCTGGTGTTGTGGTTTTAATTTTAAATTCCAAATGTGTTCTGCTGGATTATAGGAAAGCAATTGACTTTGTACATTAACCTTTTATCTTACAACCAGTCTCTACATACTTGTTAATTCAAGAACTTTTTTTTATGTTTTGGGATTAGATAATCCCAGACAGACATTGGATTAGATAGACAATGATAGACATGATAGACAGGATTAGACAGACAATCATGCCATTGTAAATTAAGAGTTCTTTGATTTGAATAACAACAGCTTTAATCTGTGGAATGTTTTCTTAGCTAAAATTAAAACTATTTTCATCCTTGTTTTTTTACTATGTCCATTCAAGAAATGTAGTCACAAATAGTCCCTCAAAATTATGGGGTTTTCTTTCTTTCTTGTATTATTGTATTAACTAGGACTTCCAGTGAATATTTAATAAGAGTGTAGTGAGGGTCTATCTCACCTTTTTCTAAAACTTACGGTGTAGTACAGAGTCAGGTATAAGGTTTTGTAGGTTTTTTTAAAATCAGGATGAGGAAGTTCCCCTCTATTCTTAGTTTGCTGAAAGTTTTATTTTTAAAATCATTAATATACATTATATATTAATAACATTAGATTTTTTCAGATGCTTCCATTAATACTATTATTTGATTCTTATTTTTCTTTAGACTGTTGATTGATGTGATGGATTGCATTAATTGATATTTCTATGAGACATGGTCTCACAATGTTTTCCAGGCTGGTCTTGAACTCTTGGGCTCAAGTGATCCTCCTGCTTCAGCCTCCAAATATCTACTATAGGCACATGCCTCTATGCCTGGTTCCTAATTGAGTTTTGAATGTTGAACTGGCCTTGCATACACATAATAAATCTTATTTGATTCTTGTGTATCATTCTTTTTAAACACTGTTGGATTGATTTGTTAATATTTTGTTGAGGAATTGCATCTACATTCATGAGAGGTATTAACCTGCATTTTCTTTTCTTACAATGTCTTTGGTTTGGGTATTGTGATAGTAATGGCTATATGGAATGAGTCAGGGATATTCTCTCTTCTATTTTCTGGAAGAGACTGTAAAGTATTGGTATCATTTTTTTTCCTTCAGTGTTTGATAGAATTCATTACTGAACCAGTTTGGGCTAGGTTCTTTCTGTTTACATTATTATTAATTGATTCAACTTCATTAATAGATGTGGTTATATTTAGATTATCTGTGATTTGTAGTAAGATTGTACCTTTCAAGGACTTGGTCCATTTCATCCAGATTTTTAAGTTTTAAGGCATTAAATATTTATAATAGTCCATTATTATCCCTTTAATATTCATGGAACCAACAGTGGTGGCTCCTCTAATTTTTTTTTTTTTTGATACTGGGAATTGAACTCAGGGCACTCAACCACTGAGGCACATCCCAAAGCCCTATTTTGTATTTTATTTAGCGACAGGGTCTCACTGAATTGTTTAGTGCCTCACTTTTACTGAGTCTGGCTTTGAACTCTCAATCCTCCTGCCTCAGCCTCCAGAGACGCTGGGATTACAGGTGTGCATCACAAGCCTCATTCTTCTTTCACTTTTGGTGTAAGTAATTTATGGTTTCTCTCTTTTTATCTGCTTAGAGGATAATCAGCTTTATTTCTTCTAAGAACCATCTTTTGGGGATGTTGCTTTTTTCCTATTGATTTCCTGTTTTTCAAACTCATTTACTTCTGCTCCAATTTTTATCTCTTTTCTTTGGCTTCCTTTGAATTTAAATTGCCCCTTCTTTTTAGTGTCCTAAATTGAAGTTTAGATTATCAATTTTAGATTGCTGTTCTTTCTAATATATACTTTCAATGCTATAAATTTACCTACAAGCACTGTTCTCACTGCATATTTAAAATTTGGTAACTTGTATTTTCATCCATATAACAGCATTTAAAAATTTCTGTTGACATTTCTTCTTTGATCCATTTAGAATGTGCTTAATTCCCAAGTGCATAGGAGTTTTCCAAGTTATTCTTCTGTTATTGGTTTCCAGTTTATTTTGTTTGTGGTCTGAAAGCATACTTTGTATGATTTTTATTTTTAAAATTTGTCAAAATGTGTTTTTGTTGCCTGGAAGGTGGTTTATCTTAGTGAATTTTCATTTAGCTTGAGCAGCATGTGCATTCTGCTATTGTCGGATGAAGTATTCTATAGATGTCAGTTAGATCCAGTTGATTGATGGTGCTGTTTGGTTCAAGTATGCCATTGCTGGTTTTGTCACTGCTGGATCTGTCAATTATAGAGAGATGTTGTAGTACCTAACTATAATAGTGGATCTATCTACTTCTCACTGCAGTTCTATTTTTCCACATGTACTTTGATGCTATGCTGTGATGCATATACACATTGAGAATTGCTATGTATTTGAGAAGAACTGACCCCTCTATTATTATGTAATGCCCCTATTTATCACTCAAAATTTCCCTTGCTCAGAAACCTCCTTTTCAGAAATTCATATACGTATCTAGCTTTCTTTTGATTAATGTTATCAGGGTATATCTTCTTCCATCTACTTAATTTTAATATATCTCAGTCTTTACATTTAAAGTGAGTTTCTTGTAGAGAACATACAGTTGGTCTTGTTTTTTAATCCACTCTCACAGTCTGTGTCTTTTCATTCATGTATTTTGACTGTTCACATTTAAGGCAATTATTGATGTAGTTGGATTAATAGCTAACTATATTTATAATTCTTATCTATTCATTGTCCTTGTTCTTTTTTTCCTTTTTGTGGTCTTCTACTCTTTTTGAGTTCTTTGTTATTTTAAAAGAGGATAAATAACCCATTGACAGGAAATTCCAGAGGGGACTCAAACAAAGTATGGGAATCTGAGCAGTGTGAACCCTTTCAATTTCCAGAATGTAAGATTTTTAGTTGGTGAAACATCCGAAAGTTATTTGTAAGCACAGTCAAGGTAATTATAATAGGTTTCTATATTGAAAGTACCATAACCATATTTGCAGTAGCTTGATAAACAAGACCTTGGGATTGTACTTGTTCTGTATGTCAGAGGTGGGGCTTCCAAAGCTTTAGTCCTAGAAATCTCCATTTTTTTTTCAATTTATATTGTGCAGGTCTGGATTGAGGCTGAAAGCAGAGGGTGTGGAGGGCAGGTCTCAGAAAACTGGCTTATGTTGCTCAAAATCACAAGAGAATTTATACCAGAAATCCAGTTGGATAATTTATAGTAAAGAATGGAACAACCAAAAGAATGATTCCTTTTGGCTGTCACAATTTTTTTAATAGGAAGCAAACCAAATGGATATCCTAATGCTGATTGATTAACAATGCAGTTGATTAGGGAAAGGACTGCAAAAACTAACCAGAATTTTTTGTCATCCATGTGAGCATTCCCTTCTGTGTCCCTAAATACACACTGTCCCAATGCCATCTCAGGCTGCTCCTTTAAAACCAATCTCAAGGTGCTCCCTGTGTCCTGAGGTTTTCTAATGATATGAACACTCACATGAGGATTCCAAATTATTTCAGCTGAAAGAAAGGCTCATTTTTTTTCTGTTAATGAACTATATTCTAACTCCCTTGAATCAAGAATTTTTAGGTTTATTTCAATATTCTGACAATATTAGAGTACAGATTTCACCTTCTAGAACAGGAAAAAAGATTCATTCAAAGGGTCAATTATGTTCAGTACTAAATATGGCATAGTAGGAAGTAGACAGAATCAGAAATCAAGCCCCACAGGAATACAGGATTTGCTTTGGAAAACTTTGATAATTAGATTTAAATGCATTAGACTTAGTAGTTAGATTTAAGTGAAAAATTTGAGATACATGAAGAATTATCATGATGTTAATTTAGCAATAAAAATTCCTTCTGTTAATGGAAAAAAGAGCCAGATCTTACACTGAGCTATTATAAACTTTATCCAATAAAAATGAAAACTACATAGATGAATGAAAGGGGACAAATTTTATTGGCTTTCTTTGTCAACTGTTTGAAGTTGTTTTTAAAAAGGGAGACCAAAATTATACACCAATTTGAATTATTTGCCAAAGTTGTAGAAAAAAGAGTTTAGTTTGTCATGGGGTGTTAAGACATTATTTTTCAACCTTTAGTTTTCATTTTTATCTGTGTATCCAATAAACAATTAGTCTTTCAAGTTAAGAAGGTGAAAATAAGAACAATAACACCAAACCAAGGTAGTTGTGGTGATTCAGGAACAAATATGGTAATTTTTGTTTACATATAGCGCAATGAATCTGGGCAATAGGAAGTCGTTTGTTTTTATATCTCTTTGAATAGTTCAACAATGCAACTTTCTGTGCCCAAAAGAGTTTTCCATCAGGATAACTTATTTTATAAGATAGAATTATTGACATGCAAAATATTCCCTAGATCAAGTGACTAGCTTTCAAGAGAGAGGTCCTTGGGGATACAAATTTAAATGTCACTTGAGTAAATGTTCCATGTAAATCTGTTTTATAAAATTTAGGTTATGCTTTTGTAAATTAGAATAGATATATATTATTGTGATTTAATAGAGTTATTATGGAGGGGATTTTATGAAGGGATTATATATACTTCAGAGAAAAGTGAAGTAATGAACAGATGAATGAGGAGTTAGAAAATGTCTTTTGATTCATCTAGAGTAACAGCGATCTGGAATGGATCAAAGAAAATGTTTTGGATTTGGCCTCTCAGAAACATTTTGCTATTTTTGTATCTGGCAAAACCAGTCTAACCCAGGTTGTACACATAAAGTAGAACAGAATAAGTGATCTCTGTTCTTCCAGTGCTATGGTACCTACTACAAAGGGCCCACAAATTCACATTGATCTGAGATATAATCTCACTTTTCAAACCTTTGAATTTCCACCATTGGAGTCACTAAAGGTAAATCTTGAGAGATATATTTAATTATCTTTAAAGGCTAATTAAAAATATAAATGCAAAATCATGTTACTAGAATGAAAAACCAGGAGATTTTATAACCAATAAAACCAAAATGTATAATCAGTTGAACACAAAAAACCACTTATGTGTATTCTGGAGGCTAAAATATAGAATATTATTTAAGATCAGAAATGATTTTTTTAAGATACAGAAAACATAATGGCTGAACAAACTAAAAAATTTAAGTGTATCATGAAAGGCAGTTTGGATAGCTGATGAGTTTTGAAAGGACTGTTGGTAACCAAAGGAATGTGTGTGACGACTGTGGCATGTTAATGCCACAGGGTATTATATTGCCATTAGGAATTACAAACATGAAGGTTCTTCTAATGTTGATATGTTAAAATGCTGTATAATATTCTTAAGATGTTCTTCCAACTAAAACCCTAGGCTTTAGCTCAAGATTCATGTGTTAACCTAACTTAAGAATGTTCGCATGTAGTTTAATTAAACCTAGTTTTTAAATAAACAAATAAATCATTAAAAATAAACCCTTGCTGTTGCTTCTTTCTCTCTGTTTCTCTTTCTGTATATATTTATGTTTTTGTGTTAAGAGCACTTAACATGAGATCTGCTGTCTTTAAAGAGTTTTTAAGTGTACAACACAGTGTGATTAACTATAGGCACAATGTTGTATAGCAGATCTCTAGAACCTATTCATTATGCATTTTGAAACTTTTCTTTGGTGT
The DNA here is from genome assembly GCA_020662805.1 of Glaucomys volans. Taxonomy (NCBI): domain Eukaryota; kingdom Metazoa; phylum Chordata; class Mammalia; order Rodentia; family Sciuridae; genus Glaucomys; species Glaucomys volans. The sequence continues at coordinate 476,859 of JAJEJO010005781.1, read as the reverse complement.
TGGGTATTTAACCCAGGGGTGCTTTACCATTGAGTCACATCCCCAGCCATATTTATTTATTTATTTATTTATTTATTTATTTATTTTTTTTAGAGACAGCTTAGTCTAAGTTGCATATGACCTCACTAATTTGCTGAGTCTGGCCTTGAAGTTGTGATCCTCTTGCCTCAGCCTGCTGAATTGCTAGGATTACAGGCATTTGCCTCCACACCCCACCTGCATTCTGAATCTTTATAAATGAAAACAATCCAGCAAAATAGTTTAGCAAATTAAAAACATGGATTGTGATATCAGACTGCCTAGATTTGAACCTTGGTTCTGATGCTTGCTAGCTGTCTGATATTGGTCTAGTTACTAAACTTAGTTGTGGCTCAGTTTCTAATTCATCAAAATAGGGATAATCATGGTACTTCACAATGCAGTTATAAACAATAAATGTATTGGTATACTTAAAGCATGTACAACAGTGTATCGCACATAGAGCTCATTAAAGGCTAATACTGTCATTTAAAGATATAATTTCCTGTATTAATCTGATTTTAAGTCCTTTGGGTATAGGCCAAGGAGTGGGATAGCTGGGTCAAATGGTGGATCCATTCCAAGTTTCCTAAGGAATCTCCACACTCCTTTCCAGAGTGGCTGCACCAACTTGAACTCCCACCAGCAATGTATGAGTGTACCCTTTTCCCCACATCCTCGCCAACACCTGTTGTTGCCTGTGTTCTTGATAAAAGACATTCTAATTGGGGTAAGATGAAATCTTAAGGTGGTTTTGATTTGCATTTCTCTTATAACTAGGGATGTTGAATATTTTTTCATAAATCTGTTGATTGCTTGAAGATCTTCCTCTGTAAAGTGTCTGTCCATTTCCTTGGCCCATTGATTGATTGGGTTATTAGTATTCTTGGTGTAAAAATTTTTGAGTAGTAGATTCTGGAGATTAGTGCTCTATCTGAAGTGTGTGTGGCAAATATTTTCTCCCACTCTGAAGGCTCTCTCCTCACATTGCTGATTGTTTCCTTTGCTGAGGAAAAGCTTTTTAGTTTGACTCTATCGCAATCATTGATTCCTGCTTTTATTTTTTGCACCTTGGGGGTCATGTTAAGGAAATCTGGTTCTCGGCCAACATGATGAAGATTTGGACCTATTTTCTCTTCTATTATGTGCAGGGTCTCTGGTCTAATTCCTAGGTCCTTGATTCATTTTGAGTTGAATTTTGTACAGGGTGAGAGATATGGGTTTAGTTTCATTTTGCTGCATATGGATTTCCAGTTTTCCCAGTAACATGTGTTGAAAAGGCTGTCTTTTCTCCATTGAATGTTTTTGGCTCCTTTGCCAAGTATGAGATACCTGTATTTATGTGGGTTTGTCTCTGTGTCCTAGATTGTGGAACCAACCTAGATGCCCTTCAATAGATGAATGAATAAAGAAACTGTGGTATATATATGCAATGGAATATTACTCAGCCACAAAGAAAAATAAAATTATGGTATTTGCAGGTAAATGAATGATGCTGGAGACTGTCATGCTAAGTGAGATTAGTCAATCCCCACAATCCAAAGGCCGAATGACCTCTCTGATAAGTGAATGATGATGCATAATGCGGGGTGGAAGGGAGGCAAGAATGGAGGAAGGATAGATACCATAGAGGGAAGGGAGGGGTGGGGTCGGGGTTGGGGGGTAAGAATAATAACAGAATAAGACAGACATCATTGCCCTGTGTACATGTATGAATGTACAGATGGTGTGACTCTACTTTGTGCACAACTAGAGAAACAATAGCTGTACTCCATTTGTGTTCAATGGATCAAAATTAAATGAATAAAAAAAATAGATATAATTTCCAACTCAAGGAGTTTATAATGCTAGAAGGATCTCTCAAATTTTAAAGAAAATACTGAGATATGAAAAATATGAAAAATTTGGGAAAATAAGTACTAAGCAGGATGGCATAGGCTATACATGCATGAGACATGAAAGAAGAACAAATTGATGGTGGGTTTGCAAGTGATTCAGTGATTTAAGTATTTTTTTTAAGTTCTGGGAATTGAACCCAAGGGTGCTTAACTACTGGGCAACATCCCAGCCCTTTTTGGTTTTTATTTTGAGACAAGGTCTCACTAAGTTGCTTGGGCCTTACTAATTTGCTGAGGCTGACTTTGAACTTGTGATTCTCCTACCTCAGCCTCCCAAGTCGCTGGGATTACAGGCTTGTGCTACCATGCCCAGCTGATTGACGTTTTTAAGGTATGTTTCTGTATGAGATGAGTGGGACTGTGAGTGAAAATGAGAACACAGACAAAAGCTTGGAAGTAGGAATAATTAAATTAAATGAAATAGAATTTAACTATGGCCATAATTTGTTCTAATTCTTTTAAAATTGTGAATCCATGTACTAAATAAGAATCAGTATATCTAAGTAACAAAGTCATCTCTGAATATTTTAAAATGATACCTCAAGATATATTTTGAAGGTTAAACTTTAACATAACATCTCATTTATTTTACAAATGCCCTATAAAGAAGGCAGGACAAATATTTCCCATTTTAGAAATGAGGAAGCTGAGAAGCCAAGTTAATGTCACTTCCTTAAAGTTACACAACTACCATATAATAGAGACCAGGTTAGCATCCAGGTCTTCTGGCTTCCAATGTGGTGCTCTTCTCCTACACCATACTGCTTGCCAAACGACAGAAGACTTAGCAAAAGAGAAATGAGGACTGACTTTTATGACAATTATGCTTGATCTTTGTTTAGAGTAAGGCAAAAACAGTATAGAGCAAAAGTGTAGGTGCTTCCCAGTCTCATGATTTTAAACAAAAATCAATGGGTAGGCCAGGTGTGGTGGTGCACAGCCTATAATCCCAGCAGCTCAGGAAGCTGAGACAGGAGAATTTTGAGTTCAAAGCCAGCCTCAGCAATGGGGAGACACTAAGCAACTCAGTGAAACTGCCTCTAAATAATAAAATACACAATAGAGCTGGGGATGTGGCTCAATGGTTGAGTGCCCCTGAGTTCAATCCCCAGTAACCCTCCTCAGCAAAAAAATCAATGGGCACAAGTTATTGCTAGGCCTTGGAGGCCCCTTCTCTTTATGTTTTGTGATTTTTTTCAAGAGACTGCCACATTAGAAGTGATATATAAATAACGTACATGTGGCAGATTCAGATAGAATGTCTCCTTTCATAGTTTTCCTTTTTTCCTCTTCACTATTATAATTTATTTCTTCTGAGGTAATGTGCCTTTTGAACACACAAAGTCAAGGAACATACTGCACTTCAGCAAAAGCTTGCCCATGAATATTGTAGCTATAACCAAGTTGTTGTCATGGTTGTAAGAACAAAGCTTCCAGTTTAATATAAAAAATCACTGTAAACACATCTTTGATGTTCCTGTCAACATGCCAATAAAAAGTAAAAAGTATGAAATAATCATAAAGTTTATAATTAACTTTCACCCATAAATATATGTCATAGAAAAAATCCTCTTACATATATATTTATATGTTTATACGTACATATATGCACTTCTTGAAAGAATTTGTAACATGGACATTTAAAATTTTCTTAAGAGATTCACTGTAGTTAATTTGATCCTAGTAATAATCATGTAGAAAAGTAGACCCCCTTTCCCTTTTTTCAGATAAATTTTTAATTTTTTCTGTTCATATATGGGAGTGCCAGTTGTCTGATTTCTTAAGGAAGGCTTATATGTCATGTAGGGACAGAATGTTACAGGAACCTCAACAGACAACTAAAAGGCCATCATTGTCTTTGGGGGCCTGAGGCAGTGGGAGAAGAAAACTGGAGATATACTGACCTTTGATCAGATATGTTTTCCTCAGTTTCCACAATGTACATTGCACAGAGCCTTTAGGGTCAATTGGCTGAACACTAGCATGTTCTAGCACTTGTACGTTCTCTTCTGGAAGAAATGGCTCTACTTTGCCTCATTGCTACTCAGTACTACAAAGGAGGAGGCTGACAGTACATTTTATGCAACTCTTGGGTCATCTCCAGTTCTAATCTGATGGCATGCATGCAAAGGGATATGTTAGGGTGATTGAGAACTAGTTGATGATTTTCTGTCTTAAAAGTATAGCCCTTATCCTTTGTAAAGCTTTTATTTGTGGAGGAAAACCTTGATCTCAGATCCATGTTTGACAGGGCAAAAACAAATATTCTCCATCTTCTGGTGAATGGTCAAACAACTGTTTATAATTTAGCCTTTAGCTGTGGGTTGAATTCTTAATGCTTAAAATATCTAATAATGTGATGAATAAATGAGGTAGATTGGGAGGCACACATAGTTAAGTATTTGCAAATTGTTAATGGAAAATTTTATTTTTATTGTAAATGATTTAGAAAGTGTTTGGGAAACTCTTTTCTTTGGTTTACATTGGACATGAATTTAAGTTATTCTTTACATGTTTCTTCCCCTTTTTCTGGCAAGGAGGCCTTCTTCTTGGGTACATAAGTCATGCTGGACAAAGAATGTTTTCTAAATGTAGAGAGCCTTCTCCTAAAGTTCCCCCCTGAAAAGAAATATAGAAGAGGGTCAAAGCAACAATTTGATGCAGCCAGAGACAAAGTTACAACCACTGACTTCTGCATTCGAAGGACAGAATCACAGGGTTTAGTTTCATTGTGTAAAAAATGAAGGTGGATTGTGCGTTGAATATGATATGGCATGAAGCTGATTAAAAAGGCAGCTGTCACAACTATGATCATTCCTATAGCCTTTTTACGACTTGACAAATTTTTCTTCATTGAATTTTTTAGTAAGGTCAAAATGATCATTGTGTAGCAGACAATTATAATAACAAAAGGGATGATGAAGCCAATGAATAATGATACATAATGCAACACCAAAACGTGATTTTTGGCCTGGTTGTCCTGAGGAGGCTCAAAACACTTTGTATTGTTTTTTTCATCTTTGTAAGATTTGGCCATTAAAAATGGAGAACTGGCCAAAATAACAAAAATCCAAATGCCAACACACACAAACCTGGCTTTTTTCTGTGTAACCAAATTAATGTTTTGGACTGGGAAAACAATTGCTACACATCGGAAAAAGCTCATGGCTGTCATAAAGAAAATGCTACAGTAGAGGTTAACATACAGGGCGTAGGTGCTGAGGCGGCATAAAAAGTCACCAAAGAGCCAAATGCCTTTGTGAACATAATAGACCACACGGAGAGGCAATGTGCACACACACAGTAGATCTGCTACAGCTAAGTTAATCATATATACTTGGAAGGCTGATTTCTCATGATATGTTTTTATGAGGACGTAGAGCACAAAGCCATTGCCAAAGAAACCCACAACGGAGATCATGGAGTACAAGGTGGAATACACTTGATTGCGGAAGTCATCAATACTGTCATGGCATGTGTTATTACTGGCAGAAGACATTGTCAGATTTCCAGGTCCATCCATGATTCTCTAGGAATATTTGCTTGCTGCCTGTAAGATATAAAAAAAAGTCAATTTTTACTAAACCTTAAATTATGGGAATTATTAATGTTTCATTTCATAGTAACAACGTGTGTACTTTTTGAGGCAAGTGTTGTGAAGCAATGGGGAGAGATTTGGCTGTTTCCTGGCCCCAGGAGGAAGGTTTAGGTCTGACAAGCACTTAGAAGAAAATTTTTCTTTTCATTTTAATAACAGTGAGTGAACCCAGGGGTGCTTAACCACTGAACCACATCTCCAACCCTTTTGTGTTTTTTATTTAGAGACAGATTCTCACTGAGTTGCTTAGTGCTTCGCCATTGCTGAGGCTGGCTTTGAATTTGCAATCCTCCTGCCTCAGCCTCCTTAGCCACTGGTGTTACAGGCATAAGCTACTATGCTTGACTGAAGAAACTTTTTCTTAATCTCAATTCCCATTCATGTTTGCCTGATGGACTTCCTCTTAACTTTGAAGATCTAGGTAAAATATTTCTCCCACATTTTAAGTCATATTACTCTAGACTATTCCACAAATTTTTCTTTCATATGATTTTTTAAAATTTTGTAATTAAAGAAAAATTTGTTATATTAGTTTCATATGTGAATATCTATTGATCTATTGCAAGGATTCTTTGAATTATGTTAAAGAATAAAATACCACAGTGAATCTCACCATTGTGTACATCCATAAGAAATTAATTTTTAAAAAACTATAGGTAAATGGCAGAAAGATCAGGAGGAGAGGATGGGGGAGGGGTGAGGAAGGGGAGGTAAATGGGATTAAATTAGAACAAATTATATTCCATGCTTTTATAATTATGTCAAAATGAATTCCTTTGTCCTGCATAACTTAAAATAACCAATAAAAAAGAAAAGAATTGCTCAAATAAAAATAAAGAATAAACTTGGATGATTTCCTCATGAAGAAAGCTTCCTAGGTAACATCTGATGAGTGCTGCTAATAATTCCAGAAATAATCTAAGTTGTTAGTAGTGAAATTCACTCCTGTGGGAGAAATTCTTAATCTGGAATGTTTATTTAGAACCACAAAATACCAAGGCTGGAGAAAACTTAGAGATCACCTAGTTATATTGATAATGAGAAAAAAGTAAGAGAGGTGAAATACATTTATAAAATCTGTACCATAATTTAAGATTCTGAGTAAATATGTGATATAACTAGTGGGAATATATTGTTGGGTGAGGAATTTGTTTTAGCTGTTCATCCTTGTTTTTTTCCTAAAGTCTTAATTTTTAGCTATATCTGGTCATTTCTCTTACAGCAAGATAATATTACTTGGTCTAATGTCATCAGGGTAGTTAATAAGCTCTAACAACTAAGGATGACATTTTATAGATGTAGTAATTTCTTTAGTGTTGCTGCAAATTCTCTTATTTTTTATGAAAGTGAAATCGACATATCACTATGTAATATGGCAGGTAATATTTGATTGAGGTCTGATTCGTTGACCTTTTTCACAGATCTTGCTCCCTGGCAAGACAGGGTTTGGTGATTTTAAGGTGGGAAGACTGCTTGAGCACACAAGAACTGCCAGTGATAGACAAGGCCAATCATTTTTCCATATCAAGGGTACAGAATAGATAGCTATGTAAGTGGTGGAATATAAATTCCCAGGCTTAATATAACTAACAACATCTTTGCTGTTGAGGATGTGTCATCTATCCATCTAGCCATTCCAGCTAGTTGTTCTGTTTTACCCTTTCATTAAAAAATGGCATTATTTGTCACCCAGAACTGTTAGTAGAAGATTAGCAAATTGAAGAGGAATAGTTCTGAGGCCATAGAGAAAAAATGAGACTACCATTCCCAATCTCTGCGTTATTTCTCAGTTTGATTTCTAATTACCTATCTCTTTCACCATTGGTTCTCTAAACTCATATATATATTTGTGTAAGGAACGGAAACTGCCCAGAATTAATCCAGTCTTTAATTAATCCTATTAGGTGTTTCCTTAAACTGGGCAGTATTATGCTATGAGGCACTAGATGGTGCTGTTGAGATTTTTGATATAGCCTTCCCCTCTTAGTTTTATTGAGTAAAATTGAAAAATAAATACTGCATATACTTGATATACAGGTGTAATGTAATGTACAACGTGATAACCTGATAAAGCATATATTGTGAAATGATTACCACAAAGTTAATTAAAACATCCATCACTTCACATACTTGACATTTGTGTGTGTGCGTGTGTGGTGAGAAAATGTAAGATCTATTCTCTTAACAAACTGCAAGTATTTAATACAGTCTTAATAACTATAGTCAGCATGCTATACATTAGATCTCAGAACTTCATTCATCTTATAACTGAGAGTTTGTATCCCTTGATCAAGATTTCCAAAACCCTTGGAAATCTGTCTTCTATCCTCTTCAATAGTCTTTGAAAAAACCACACTCAAAGATTAGATAATTGTCAACATCCCTTCCTATCACCATCAATCTTCACACTGTCTTGTTATGAAATCTTTCCAAAATTATTTTCCACACATTGCAGCTTCCAATTTTGCCATTTCCTTTGAAACTTTTAATGCTAGTTATCTTTATTTAATCACTATGTTCTGTATATATGTGTTGAAGTATCGTATTGGACCCCATTATTATATACAATCATTACATATGAATTTTAAAAGTCAGTGATTCCCAAGTGCCTTTGGAATAGAATCCAGACATCTTGGCCTGATATTTAAGCCTCCTTAAAACCTGACTGCAATTCATGTTTCTCAGTTTCTCTCTTACTTCTCCAATTTGTAACCCTTGTACTTCAAATGAACAATTATTACTATATTAGGGGTATGTGCCACAAGTTTTCCCACTTGACTGTCTTTTTTCATGTTATTTTTTCTTTCTGAAATGCCCTTTCCTCCATTTATGCATACTCAAAATCTACCCATCATTCACCTCAAATTATACCATCTTGACTATGCACTTCCTCAGCCTCCATCCAAAGAAAATTCTGTCCTTGTTGAACTTATAGGGAGCTTTAAATATACCTTGTATATCAGTGATCTGCATAGATGTTTTATCATTCCTCCCCGACTATCTGGTTGATAAATAGAGAAACATCTTATACAGGGCCTAATGATGTGTACCTTGTCCGTAAGTGTCATTAAGTGCTGAATGAATGAATATGTGAATGGTAGAAGGAGTTTATCATTTTAATGTATTATTTATTATTTGAAGCCTCTTAGATTCTCATTCTAATGTAATTAAAAACCTTTCCAGACTCAGAGCCTAAAGTTGTGTATAAATAAATCTGCTTCATAAAGCATTAAGGAAGATAATTAATCATAAGACTAGCTGTGAGGTTTAAAAACACCCATATCCTTGATACTGTCTAATTATGTGCTTATTTATTACACATTACAAACAAATTTGAAAATCTCAGACATTTGAATGAAAGATGCCCAAAATACTGATAAATAACAATTAAAAAAATACACAAAGAAATGGATTACCTGTAGTTCCACTAAAAAGCTCATCATCCTTTATATACCAAAATAAACTTTCCTATAAATTTCAGCATTTAGGTTCAATTGTTTTTTTTTTTAATAAACAAGTCAATTCAGTGATTTATATTAAGCCATGAAAAGATGGTAAAACTTTCAAACAAGCAGTGAATCCTGGAGGAGTAGACATCATTTAGTCTAAGTCAATTGTTTCACAAATGTTGGCTTTGCTTCTCCAAAGTAGTATTTAATTGACTTTTATAAAATTTACAATGATCTCCTAATGATTTGATCCTACTAGATGGATACAGCGAGTTCCTTTGGAAATCCAAGATGTCTAAGAATCCATCCCTGCCTTAAAACAGTTCATAGTTGGGGAAGGGAGTGAGGAGTGATAGCTCAGAAGTGTGGAGAGGTCACCCTACAGTATAGTAAGAGTCATTTTATTACAAAACAAATAAATCATTAATTGATTAAAAAGAAAGCAAGAAAGAAACATAAATGGAATTGATATATTTTAGTACAGATGATGATGGAAGTTATTTTGATAATTGCAAGTTTAAAAAGTAAGGTTTGTTTTGAAAATGGAACCATACCTCTTTGTGACACTGCAGTACTCTTCACAAATATTCCTTCTTATGATGGTCTGTTCTTCTTTGTAATGTCAAAGTGTGCCCAAGCTGAAATAATAAGATTGAAATGAAATTTAAGGACATTAGAAGCAGTCTAGAAGAGTCATGGGAACTTAGCAGCATTAAGTACAGATCCAGAGTGTGTGATAAGACATCAAAGCTTTACTGACAGAATTAGGGCTTGTCATTGGATTCCATGACTTTCTTTTCCTTCCATTCATTTTTACATTCCCAGTGGGAGAACTTGGAATTCAGTCTGTGACTGGTCATAGATGTTTGCTGACATGAACATATTACTTCTCTATGTAAAGTTGAACACAGTAGTAGAGAATATTACATTTTTCTATGAAACCATGATGTTTCCCCCATTTTCTCTTACGGACATTTCACTATAAGGTTCAAATAGGAAATAATTTGGAAAATTTCTATCCAAGGATCTAGTTTTCTAGGAATAGGAGTTAGAAAATAGAAAATATCAAGTTTATCAGTCTGGGATGGCTTAGTGGTAGTTTTCTTTGAAGGAAGAATGGCTTAAGAGACCTTGGAATCTTCTCCCTATAATCTCATCAAAGTATTTATTGTTTTTACCAATAATTTGGCATATATACATTCAGAGATCAACTGTTTTTATGTATGGTTAATTTCTTTTTTTTTCCCTTTGGAACTTGGAATTTATCTCAGTGCTTTTTGTACTTGCTAGGCAAGTGCTCTACCACTGAGTTACACTCCAACCCTTTTTGTTTTGTTTTGAGACAGGGTCTCACTAAGTTGCTGAGGCTGGTCTCAAACTTATCCCCCTGAGTAGCAGGGATTATGGGCATGGACCACCACATATCGCATATACTCAATTTTTAATGAGTATATATCTCTTTAGTTAAATTGTACCTGACAATACAACAAAGAGTAACAAATTTCCAAGTAATGAGCAGAGAAGGGTTTTATTGAAGTTGTAGCAGCCTGAATGATTTTCTTTCAAAACTTTTTTTTTGTTCTATGACAACTTTCATTCCTTCCTGTAAGGTTTTTAGAGGTCCCAATGTCATCAAAATAAGTGCCTTCTTCCAATTTATTCTTAGCAAGTAGAAACAGGTTGGAATTTTCCAAAGGAAGTAAACTGGGGGAAAAATAAATCAAAAGGAAAATAAAGGAAATGCAAAAATATAAAACATATTCTAGTTTTAAAAAATAATAACCTGGATCCACAGCTCCAATCTTGCAGTTTGAATCCACACTGTACTCAATCATTTTTCAAAACTTCTCCAATATATTTTCCCTCTTCAAATTGTCTGTCCTTCTTCAGGTAAGGAGTTGACATAGGCAACATATGATAGTCTGGGGAAAGTGTGGATTGCAGGTGGAGAATTATTCAGAGTTGGCTTTTACAGTTTGTTAATCAGGCAGTAAACTTTGTAGTTTACTTAGCTTTTTCCAAGTCTTTATATATCAATGAATATATACTGACCAAATATTGAATACATAAAAATCTTTTCTGATTCTAAAATTATATGATTCCACTCATCTAATCAGTGAAGAATATTATCTTCACCTCTGTCAGGTTTTTGTTTTTTTAGATAAGTTTGTACTTCTCCGTGGTATGAAATGAGAATGAAAAAGTTTATGAATTTCTAAGGTATATCTATGGGAAGTATACTACCAGCCAAATGTACTAACTATCCATTTCCATGTTGATTGTGCAATTATAGTTTAGTCCAACTTTTTATATGCACAAATAAATAAATTCCACATTTTCTGGGCAACAGTGTAGTGTTTCTTCAAGTTTGGGCTTATGAAGGATTATTTATGGTTCCTTTAGGAATTTTTAGTTTTGTACATAGCAAGCACTCAATACTTTCATTCCTACCAGGGACTGTTATTTCTGTCAGGAGCTGCTGCCAATATTGGATACTGCCATTCATATCTGAGTGGTTGGGTGAGTGAAAGTGAAGTGATGAAGTAAAAGTGTGGACATGTGGTTTTGATTTCAATGGTTTAATTGAGGAGTTACTCAGATCATTTATTTGACTCATGCTAAGTCCAATTCATTTCAGGTCAATAAATATTTATGAATCCCCTATTCTTATATGGAAGAGGATACTCTCCATCAGCCCTTTGCCTCTACTTAGCCTGTAACATAGTCAAACTAGTAAATAAGGTAAATAGAAGAGGCTGGAGACATTATAAGGATATAAGTTCCAAACTCATCATATCCATTACTACTCTATTATTGCTGCAACAGAATTACATATAAGCAAGAATTAATTACAAATTATTTTGTACTAAGTGTAGTCCATGTAGAAATGGTGATCCACAAGTGTGCCCAGGTAGTCCCCAGGTTGATATCTTTTACTAATTGAAATAGTAATAGTGCTTCTCCTTTGTTTCCAGTCAAACAAAAAGCCACTCGTGATCTTCTCAATCCAATTTTATGTTTCTTTCCTTTGAAGTCTTATAGTATTTTGTTTGTGCCTTTCTTGATACTTTTTATTTATTGCTTTGTTTTAGTCATCTCTGTGGTCATTCAATTGAGGTTTACCCATTATTCTCATCTTGAAAATTTTCCCACAGAAAAACATCTGTGGGAAAGATTCAATTCCTCCTCTTTGAATATATCTCACTAGAACAAAGGACAATAAATAGCTCTATCCTTTTTGTGTTTCCTGCTGTACATAGTATAATATCATTAAATATTGGTTGATTCAAAGTAATCTACTTTCAATATAATTTCCTTGATGTCTTATCAAAATTAAAGGGAATTCTTGCATGGAGAAAGACAATAGGCTCGGTGGAAAATTTGTAAGACTGATAGGCAGAAAACAAGGATCATACCTCAAGCTCTGGTGAATGATTAATAAAGTGATCTTGGGAAAATCACTATCTCTGTCTTCCCTTCACTTATCTGTAATGCAGTAGGTTTAGATTATATGATCTTTGAGGTCCATTCTAGTTTACCTTTCTGCAAATCTATAATGACTATGGTATTCATTTTTCTTGAGGGAAGTAGGATAAGTTCAAAAGAGAGGAACACAGATATAAGTTATGTGCAAGATTGTCTTAGGACTATTAGTTGTTCCCTGAGTTTCTCTCAGAAAAATATCTGTGGGAAAGACTGAATTCTTCTTTGAATATATCAGCTGCATTCAAGATACCATCTTGGTCAGGCCCTCTGAAGGTAGGACAATAGTTCTAGATTTGACATTGGTTCCAAAGTTAAGTGCTATTTTTTATGATTTAAAGTTGCTCCACTTGTCAGGGTTCATAAGTCCTTCTCCCTGGCCTTACCCCTTTTGCAAATTATGATATTTCTGGTTCTGACAGAAGGACCACCACACTTTAGGTCTTCTGAGAGAGAAAATCCTGAAGCCATCTTTGTCAGTTCACTTTTATCATCTCCTGTATGAGGTGCCCATCCTGCTTGATCATATGGCTTCAGTACTCTAGGATTCATAATCTATTCCTTCAGGTTTTAGTACATGCCCAAAATCTACTCAGCAGGGTTTCTAATAGGCTTTGATTTCTGGGAAAGTATATCTTATCCTTAACATGGACAGTTTTTGTTTTTGGAACCTTAATAACCTAAACAAACTAGTCCTTTTTAACACAAGTAAAAAAGATTTGAAATTTATTTTATTCCTTGCAATTGGTAATATAAAGTCCTCCAGTTTAGTTTAACACAGCTGCTCCTCTTGTGTATTTTTGGAAAATTTCTCAGTCTTCTGGGAACCAGAATTAAGGTCATCTATTAAGATCATTTTAGAATTCAAATGCTTGAAAGGAAACAAACTCCAAACCCTGTCCCTACTGATCAGAGTTTCTAGTGATATCTCCTCAGGTTAGGCTGTATGCCTTGTTAGATATATTTGAATACCTCCCAATATATTACTTATAACAAAAATTTTTTTAGATCAGATAAATAACATCAAAATAAATGTTCACTTGCTTAAAAGTGAATCCTAGAATTGATTTATCTTGCTGAATTGAAACTTTATGACCGTTGATTGTAGCTTTTCTTCCCCACCCTCCAAGCCCTTGGCAACTACGCTCTACTCTTTGATTTTATTAATTTGACTATTTTTTTTTGAACTGGGGATTGAACTCAGGGGCATTCGAACACTGAGCCACATTGCCAGCCCTATTTTGTATTTTATTTAGAGACAGGATCTCACTGAGTTGCTTAGCGCCTTGCTTTTGCTGAGGCTGGCTTTGAACCAGCGATCCTCCTGCCTCAGCCTCCTGAGCTGCTGAGATTACAGGCGTGGGTCACCATGCCTGGCTAATTTGACTATTTTGGGTACTTCATGTAAACAGAATAAGGCATTATTTGTTTTTCTGTGATTAGCTTATTTTGCTTAGCATGATGTCGTTAGTATTCATTCATGCTTTTGCACATTACAGAATTTCTTTCTTTCTTTTCACATTTTTATATGTGTATTACAGTTGTATATACTGATGGGATGAGTTGTTACATATTTGCACATGCACACAATTTAACAGTATGATTTGGCCAACACCTGAATTTCCTTCTTTTTAAAGGCTGGATTATATTCCATTTTATGCACAAACCACCTTTTCTTGTTCCATTCATCTTTCAATGGGCATTTAGGTTTAAATTTTATTCTATACCATCTCTTATTTATTTCCCTGATTGGTAAGTGAAGACTTCTTATTTAAGTTATACAAACTATTTCTCCTTTGAGAAAGGAGAAAAACTGAGTTTAATTTTTTGCTGAGGCAAGGACAGTATGGATGTGTGGGCAAAAACAAAATAACTTTTAAGCCAGGATGGGTCTGAGTTTGAATCATAGTTGTGTCTATACTTATGTAGTTGACCTTGGGCAAGTTACTTAACCTGTTTGATACTCAATTTTCTCATTTCTGAAATGAAGATAATGAAGGAGGGCAAATTACAGAAGAACCTGAGAATGCAGGCAATTTTTTGCAGGGTTGAAAGGAACTTCTGAAAAATGGTACATGGTGCCATTAAAGAAAGACCCAAGAGGTGAACAGAATATCATCCATTTGTTCCATATGGGTACCCTTGAATGTTAAGGAGAAAACTGTACCTTACTTCCTTAAGGACTGTAGAAAACTGTAATGCAGATACATTCTACCTAGGTATAGGCAGCCAGATTATCTGTTCTCAGTGAATAGACTGAAATGAAAGTGGCTTTGACTCTGTAAGTAAATGGCACATGAAAAGTTGTGAATGAAATTAAATTGGATTGAATTGAACGATTTTGATTACATTATTAAAGATGTGGTCAAATAATAAACAGAATAAAATTAAATATCTGTTGAGTCTTATCTAAAATACCCTCAAGTAATTAGTTTAATTAATTCAACTAAACTTTCTGAGATTCAACTGTAAACTGAGCTTCTAAATTTAACTTTATATTTAGAAAGGTATTTATAAAGATAGTTGCAAAATAAGTTCATATTAAATACTAAGAATTATTAAAGAAGAAATTAAGCAATTTCTAAAGAGAAGAGCTCAACAGTTTGATTTAAACCTTTAAATTCTATCCTACATAACAAAATAGGAAAATATACTATAATGATACAGCTTATTACTTTTGCCTAGTATTACATGCATTAATTAAAAATGTTTCCTAAGTCTCTATTATGTCTATTTATTTAATTGGCTTGGATTTTCTTAACTGAAGCTCCTTAGGACAGAGAGCATGACACATCCATCTTCATGTTGTCAGCAAGCTTAAATCAGGGCTTGGGTCATGGTAAGCCCTCAATAAGTATTTCTAATTGGCATTGAATTGGTAACAGGAATCATGCCTGAAGATGATGCCTAGTTCATGTTTGCCTGGCAGTGGCATAGTCACAGAGTTGGGCTTGTCCTACCACTGTGTTATTAATATACTTGAAAAAATCCAGAGAAAGGGAATTATATAGCTCTTACCAACTAGTGGGTGGGGATTAGAATTCTGAATATCTTTGAAAAGTTAAATGAAAAAGGGAATGTAACAAAGGTGAACATCAAGTAAATTTATGTAGTTTGTTATATATCAGTCAAGAAATGTGATGTTTTGTTCCAAGGTGGGAGAGAAAGAGAGGCAGGGAGGGAGGGAGAGAGAGAGTCAAAGAGAGCAGGGGCAGGAGAGAGGAGAGAGGGAGATTGAATTTGAATAATGGATGTAAGTGTGGAAAGCAAGCTTCAACTTATTCATGAGTCAGGAACAGAGAGGTAGTCATGATTAACACCACACTGATCACACTTTATCCCTTCTCAGAAACTCCTGACTCCCTATATAAAAAAGTATAAATCTCATCCCATTAGACTCTTCTGAATTATTTCACCTAGTCCTTCCTGTTGCTGTAAGTGTGTTAACATAATATCAAATTTGCTTCCCTAAGGTGTATTCTGGTAGAAAAATTATACCAGTGCTACCTGGACACTCCTATTTAGACCAAGAAATGGCAGGACAAAGAGTAATGTATCAGTGTCTGGTGTTCAGAATTGCATGAGGATTTGAGGTCCAGTATGATTAAAGAGTGAGTCATATGAAAAAGGATGACAGCTATGTTCCCACACAACTGTAAGGTCAACCAAATCACTGTGCACAAGTTAGTGAAAGGAAGTAGGTGTCAGGATACTGAAAATTATTCTTAAACAGAGCTACTTATTAAGAAGAAGCTACCAGAAGTGGCTATAGTAATCCATGTTTGGGATTGAATGACTTAGTTCTTTTTACAATCTTAGAGGTGGAAGAGCATGTAGAGAACATCTAATCCAACCCTACTCCCTTCATGACCCAGAAAGAGAAAATGATTGCTGAAAGTAACACACCAAATTAGTGCCAGAGCCAGGATGCCTGACTCAGTCTAATGCTATTTTCACTACACCACATGGTCGGTTAGGTTTCAGATTCCACATAGTGGTTCACAAAACACTGACACATAAAACAAATTCATACACTGGTGCAAATTGTGGCAGTTGAGAAGTTGTGCAGAAGACTGCATAAACGCCAAGAATTGATCCATTTCTCTTCTCTCTTTTTTGTTATAAGGTGGATGTACTGTTTATAGAATGTTAGAAATTGCAACTTTCTTTTAAATTTTCTTATTTCTCTTCAGTTTTTCTGCCTTTATCACTTATGCTGAATTATTCTTCTTAAAATGCAATTCTAATCACATAACTTCCCTCTCAAAGGTCTCCAGTGACTTATTATTTAAACTCAAAGAACTACTCAAGACTCTACTGATATTCAATTCTAAACATATAAAGTCACTTTCCTGTTGTTTAGTATGTGTACATCACATAAATATGACCAGATGACCAGCTCTGTTTTTCATTTGGTTTATTTTCCTTTGCTCAGGTCATATTACTATTTGTGAAATACCCTCTGACCTCATCACTATCAGATCTAATTCTAATCATATTTAAGACAATCTCTTACCTCATCTCCTCCATTACATTTTTCCTGTTCTTTGTGTTACTGTAATATAAGAATTATATTATAAGGGTTGTTATTAGCCACTTAATATGTGTCAGTTCTGTGTTAGACCTTTGGAAAATAAGACACAGACCCTACCCCTAAAGTGTTTACAATCTTCTAGAGAGAGACATAGATATGTTAACAAATTAATGCACTGTATTATTACAGCAGCTGTGCTATAAGTATGTAAATACAGAGAATAGAAATAGAAAATAGCGCAGTGTGTTAGTGCTTCACAAAGGAGAGGAGATTCTCTCCTAGATGGAGAGGAGATTCTTTTATTTTTGAGAATTCTAGTTTCTTTTTTTAAAATTTTCATTCTAGTTTCTTTTTGATCACTGAATTTCAGTTTTTACAAATGATCTTAGGACAATCCAGGTAAGTAAGGTTTGTGGGGGTACAGCTCTTAATCATGAAGAACAACTACATGATACACTTTTTGTAAATAACTTTATTGGTTGTATTAATAAACATTGTCACAAACAGGCACCATAGATCACTGCATCTGTATTTACAAAAGGCCATAAATAAACATGAATTTCTTTTTTATCAGGACAACTTAAATAGATGTTTGTACATTAAGGCAGTGATGGGTCTAAAACAATGAAAATCTAAGTAAAGGCTTTATGTTCACTTGGAGCATTCTTTTTTCTTTTACTTTTTTGGTACCAGGGATTGAACCCAGGGGTTCTTAACCACTGAGCCACATCCCCAGGCTTTTTATTTTTAATATTGAGACAGGGTCTCCTAAGTTGCTTAGGGCCTTGATAAGTTGCTGAGGCTGGCTTTGAACTTGTGATTCTCCTGCATCAGCCTCCCAAGTTGCTGAGATTACAGTTGTGCATCACTGTACCCAGCTGAAAAGGAGCATTCTACTGTGCGGGGGGTTGGGGAGAAAATAGAATGAGCAAGTTGTGAAGGTGTGAAATAGCCTGGCATATTTTGGGTGCATCTAATGGTTCAATATGGCTGAAATATAAGATGATGATTGTATGCATACACATATGTGTATGTGTGTGTGTGTGAGAGAGAGAGAGAGAGAGAGAGAGAGAGAGAGAGGAAATGCATTCTACTGTCATGTACAACTAATTAGACCAAATTTAAAAAATTTTTAAAAAACTGAAGATAAAGTTGGAAAGAAATGTATGAACTAGGCCATTAAAGGTGTTACATGCCATTCTAAAGAATCTGAGTTTATTCTGGGCATGGTGGTGCATGCCTATAACTCCAAATCCTGAGCAAACTGAGGCAGGAGGATTGCACATTCAAAGCTAGCCTCAGCAACTCAGTAAGGCCCTTTCTCACAATAAAGAATAGAAAGGGCTAGTGATGTGGCTCATTGGTAAAGCACACCTAGGTTCAATCCCTAGTACCACATAAATAAACACATGAAAAGAATTTGAATTCATCCATTAGGAGTAGAGAATTACTGGATGATGCAGAGTGAGAAAAGAATACAGATATGAGGGAAAAAAACTGCAGCCCACAAAATAGAGATTGTCCATACCTATGAAACAATTTTCTTGATGAAGTAAGAGACAATGTTGTCCGTAGTGACAGGAGGACTAAAAGAGCCAAATTCTAAAACATTAAGTGAATTAGGAAAAAATAACTGGGAGATCAACAGACCATGACATTAATAAGGATAATTTGAAGGTGACAGATGAAGGGCTTTTTGCATTATGGTGGATGAGTCATGGTTTGGATGTGGCACAAGGGTGTCAGGAGATAACAAATACACTCTCTTGCTTTCATAGTACATGTGGAGTAGAAAAATGAGGAAATTATTTTTAATGGCAAGGATCAAGTTTTACTTAAGGCAAGGGGAGTGGGATAATTCTTTGTGGAGGTTTAGGATTTGGGGAACTTATTTAAAATGGACCAGGAATTCCAGAGGGCATGATGAAGAAAGAGTTGGTAGAAAGATCAGATGTGGAAGGAACAGTTAGGAGTGAGGGAAAGCAGCATTCTTGGGGTGTTAAGACCTTGGAGAATTGTTGCTCTCAAATGTTGCATGGTTCAGTCACAGAATTCAGCTTTCTGTTTCTACTTACTTTGTGTCTCTTTTTTTTCTTCTTTTTTCTTTTAGTGATTTATGTACCTGCCTAATTTCTACTACTAAATGATAGTCTTTTAAAAACAAAGATCAGATATAATAATATGTATAGTTTCTGCATAACTTAGCAAGGAGTATTATATTGGTGCCCAAAAACGTATTGAATTAGACTAACTCATTTAAAATTCGCTTTATTGAGGCACATTATTTCTAAAATTCATTCATTATATATTTTTCTTATTTTTCTTTAGTGTAACCCTTGAAAAAGTAACAGGGATTTTTTAACCAGAACATTCTACCAAAGCAAAAAATTAAACAACATTGTAGGAATGCTAAATTTAAGCTATTGTTCCTTATCCAACAAAAATTTTACATGAGAGCGATAGCTGAATTAGAATTTACTGTGTAACACTTTAAAGTGAGGTCAGTAGGTTCGACTAGGTTGTAAGTTCCTTGAAAGCAGGATATCTTCCCATCTTCTCCTTCAACTATTTTACTTCCCCATTTTCCATCTAGAGTTGTTAGCAAAGTACTTTGCATATAGAGCAGGAATACAATGAATGGCTGGTAAGATTCTACTTTATTTTTTACAAGAAAATTATTGTACTGACTCATGTCAGTACAATGTGTTCTTTGTTATCCCAAGAATAGGTGCTAGTTTGAGCCAGAAGGGATCTTTGAGATCCTGTTCCAGTGAACTTTTACATGTGAAAAAACTGAAACCTGGGGATGAAAGTAGGGTGGTGATGCCTTGCTCAAGATTACATAACTGGAGAAGTACTGGGGACTGAAGGGGAGAAAATCACATTCCATTCATGGATGATTATGTCAAAATGAAGCCCAATGTTATGTATAACTATAATGCATTAATAAAACAAAAGGAGTACATAACTAGTGAGAAAGTATGCCCATCAGACTAGTTCTGCTACCTCACTGCTACCCCCATCCTCACTCTTCCTTTTAATCTCCCTTCATCAATGATGTAGTTTTAGATAGTCAATTGAGATCATCAGTGCAGTCAAGATCTGTGAAATGCCAACACTTGTCCTCAGTTCTTTGTTTGTTTTTCTTGGAGTACTTATCAACTTGCAGGTGGGTAACTCAAATCTCTATCTTAGTCACAAATACTCACCTGAACTTGAGTCTTTCATTTTTGCCTGCCTATTGAATTGCTCTACTTGAATTGCTTACTTTTTTCTTAATTTCAACATCCTTCTGTACCAAATTTACTTCTCCAACTGATTTTTCTATATTTTTATTGTCATTATTAGTCTTAAAAACACTCAATCACAACCTAGCAGCCATCTTTGACTCCACCCCACCCTTGTCTTATCCTTCATTAAGTTCTGTTGATTTTCATTTTGTAATACCTTCTGATCCTCTTTCTTTTATCAACTAAGTTCAGGATTCTATCTCATGATGCTACTTGAAGATACTTGAACTATGCATCCCTTTTACTCTTGCATAGCCAAATAAGTGAACCTGAGAAATTTTAAGATTCAGGTTGGGGTTGTCATTTTCTATAAATGCTAACATGTGCATGGTTCTATTATCTTATTTATTACAGTGATGTAATTGCTCTTTTATGCTTACATGTCTGTCATTTAGGCAGACAATGAACCCATTAATGGCAGTGAGTGCACATTATTTGTTTTTGTTCTTCTTTCCTAATTGGGCAACTTCAGAAAAGCATCTGAATGGTTTTAAGTGATTTTGTGTAATAGAGTACTTAATTCTCCAGGGTGGATGTCTAGGGGTTGGAGGGAGGTGCATGTTTTGGTGTAGAAACATGGGTACTATCATACAGGAATCTAAATAATTGTGTAAAGTGCATGTGAAATGTGAACACCTCTAGGAGGGTAGAATCTTTAAAAAGAAATCTGAAATTTTAAAGAGTGCCAAGGACCAGGACCCATAGATGGACACTTGAAATTATAGAAGAAAGGAAAGGTGATAGGAAAGAATTAATGCATACACTTAGGCAGGAATGGAAGGCAAAATCTTAAAACAAAGAAAGAATAAGCAATCCATTGGGACTGGCGGAGAGTTCAAAACTGGCCTAGATCAGAAACTGATGAGAATCCGGACACACGATATGTATGACCATGGAGCCTGGGTGAGACTGATGATGGGGGATGTCTTTGAAGTCATCTAACAGAATAGACTGAAAGATTA
Source organism: Glaucomys volans (assembly GCA_020662805.1). Taxonomy (NCBI): domain Eukaryota; kingdom Metazoa; phylum Chordata; class Mammalia; order Rodentia; family Sciuridae; genus Glaucomys; species Glaucomys volans. The sequence goes on along the minus strand of JAJEJO010005781.1, from coordinate 455,627 downwards.
AATCAGTATCTGGATATGATTTTGTGACTCTACTAAGTTGAACAATTCCCCAAGACTTCCTTTACCTTTCTAATAAATATTAGCATGTACCGGATGGTCTATTTGTGTTGGAGTACTGCCAACAGGGGTGGGGTAATAAGAGTAGTGCTAAAGGAGAAGAGGAAGTGGGAGAGGCTGGGACTCAGGGCTCAGCCTCCTAAGGCAGATACTTCCTCCACTTCTGTTGAGCAGTGGCAAGACTTAGGAAACTTAGATTTCACGAGAGTACAGCTCAGTGGAGCCCCACTCTTACTTATTCAAGTCTTCAATTCCCTCTTTCTTTCTCTTCATGTACCCTATTACTGTCAAATGAAAAAAAAATTGTTGTATTGTTCATCCTACAAGTCTGAGATCAGGGAGGTTAAGAGCAATGTTGTATTAATCTTTTGCTATAGTAGTTACTAATGTTTGTTGGGTGTTATACAAATGAAGAGAAAAATCAACAAATAAGAGTGTTTTGTAAACTGTAAAGCACTACACAATTGTAAACTTTTACTGTTTTTCCAACTCATACTTGGTTCAGATCTTACTTCCTGACACCACTTTCAATATCTCATCCCACATGCCTCTCTCCATTTGAACTTGTGTTATATTTATTATCTGTATTAATAATATGACAGTCAGTATTCTACTACCTCATATTATTTTTAACATTTAGGAAACTTGTCTCCATGGGTAGATTGTGAACTCCCTTGGGCAGGAGAAAAAAAATTCAGTCATTTTTTTTCTTAAGCATTGCAACCTCAAAGTCTAACCTATCATCATGTTTTGCACATAGAAAAATATGTAATAAATATTTATTGAGTGACTGGTTGCCGGTTGGTGCAAAGCTACCCATCCTCCATGGTGATTTAATCTACACACAATCAGGCTTGTACTAATGATCCCAGTGCCTTTTCTCCATGGTAATAACAGATTTTGGGACAGGCGGCAGAAAGATTCTGCTGTTATCATTGGTAGTTCTATCATTACAAAAAATAGCTTTCTTACTCGCTGTTTATGGAGATATGCTTAGCAGGATTCTCACTGGTATTAAAAACTACAGGGGTGCTGATGCTGCATTACTGACAGCTGTCAGATGTTTCTTCTGCAGTAGCTTATTCTCCTTTAGGGGAGAATATCATACTCATCAAATCAGGCGACTCTGCTGTCAGACGGTTGGGATCCAAACACACAACATTATTAAGCTCAAAAGGACCCTGGGCTGTGGCCTTCTGAGATAATGGCACAGTGTGTTCTCTTCCATAGTACTCTGTCATAAACAGTAATAAGATTGAAGTGACTTGTAAGACCAGGCCTGAAGGAAAAAGTTCATCACAAAAAGCAGTAGATATTTTGATGAGTGTAGGTGCAGGGAAGGAAGATAGTTGAGACAGAAATATATTACGGAAAACCTACATACCTTTGAACATGTTGTAAGGACTAACCAGAAGGCTTGCCTTCATTCACGGATGCCTGTATACTTAAGTCTCTAACTAATTACCAGAAACTTGGAATCCCTGAAGTTCTGAGGCCATTGTTTACAGCTGAATATGAGGACTTCCCCTAAATTCTTGGCATTTATATGCCTGGAACTTGGAAGCAAGATAATTGTTTTCTAGGAAATAACTTTTTATTGAGGGCCCTTTATCTTAAATAAGAACTCAAATTCAGCTGAAACATAAAGGTTAGCCAATTTGGAATGAAAAGCTTTTAATGTCTCATGAGATCTGGAGACTTTCTATGGACTTTGGAATAAATATGTCACAGATATTTGATGCTATTATTATTAGCTCAATTCCCCTAAGCCTGATGACACAAAGATGATTCTATGTACAAAAAAGCTATTAATCTAAGCAAATGCATTTTTTACTTCAAAATATTTTTACATTATTCTTAGAAAAACAAAATTTGTATTTAGAAATATTAGGCAATATTAGGTTTTCTCCTGAGATAAAATAAATATAAGTGAAAGTGAGATGTTTCTTATTTCTTGAAGTGATTCTCATTTCTTATTTTATCCACTGATTCCAGAAATGATACCTTTAATACCGTCCTCATTTTGTATCCCTTATTTCTCATGATAATCCATCATAGTCATTTGTAAAAGAGAGTCACAAACTGTCACCAATGCCATTTTAAATGACAACTATTCCTAATAGGATGTCTCTGGTTCTTCCTGAATTACAGGTAAGCCTTCAGCTCCATGTTTGCTTAGATATTTCTAAGTTTGATTTGTTATATATGATAAAGCATTTGCATGGGTATGGATTTTTATTTCCACAATCAACTACCAAAAGAAATGCCAAAGATATGTTTCTCAATGAGAAAAATGCTGAGAAAATAATGTGCAGAAATTCTGTGCCCTCACTTGCTTTTAAGTGAAGGAAATTAATTGTAAGTCGATTTGTCTTTGCTACTGTTTTAAGCAAAGAGAGAAAAAAATATTGACAGATAAAAATGCCTATTTTTTCCTGTTTCATCTTTTCTTTTTGGTAACTTAATGACTCTTTTTACTGGATAATGTCTATCTGAATCATAGGTAAAAGTACAAATAATTATTCATTTTACTATTTTTAAGTAAGTATAGTTGCAAAATAGACCTTCTGTTAAGAACAATCAGTTAATTTCAATTAAAATAATTCTAAACCGGGTGTGGTGGCGCACGCCTGTAATCCAAGCGACTTGGGAGGCTGAGTCAGGAGGATCGCGAGTTCAAAGCCAACCTCAGCAACTTAGTGAGGCCCTAAGCAACTCAGTGAGACCCTGTCTCTAAATAAAATACAAAATAGGGCTGGGGATGTGGCTCAGTGGCCAAGTGTCTCTGAGTTCAATCCCTGGTTCCAAAAAAAAAAAAAAAAAAAGAAAAATTCTAGTCAAGTGTGTAGAAGTGTGATGATTCAGATGACATGCTGATTAATTGAAATAAATGCTAGCTTTTGAAGTTTTTAAACATTAAAGACAGTTTTGACAACCTTTTATTAACACTTGTACAAAATGATAATAAAAGTAGTTTTTTCATAAATCTTATAATGTAACAACACTTTTGCAAGAATAAAAAATAGAAAACTATTAATCCAGTAGATGAGAATAATAGTTCTATACTTTAGATATCTCATGTAATTTTTTTTTTTTTTTTTTTGGAACCGGGGATTGAACTCAGGGGCACTCGGCCACTGAGCCACATCCCCAGCCCTATTTTGTATTTTATTTAGAGACAGGGTCTCACTGAGTTGCTTAGGGCTTCGCTAAGTTGCTGAGACTGTCTCTGAACTTGTGATCCCCCTGGCTAGCCTCCCGAGTTGCTTGGATTACAGGCGTGTGCCACCACGCCCGGCTATCTCATGTAATTTGAAACTAGATTTTTCTTTACTTTTTAGGAAAAGGGGATTGAGGAAAAAAAAGAGAAAATCAGAATGTGCCAGAGGATTCTTAAGTATAGATCTCAACTCTTTTTCCTTTTTCATGAGTTACATTTGAGAAGGGGCTTCAATGTGTGGTATGTATTGATTTCATAAACACTGAATAAAAAAATGACATTTTACTTATTTCAAGGGAAACCAGCTATGTATTTAAATGTCCAAGGGCCCATGTTTACTCTTCTGATTTGTCTATTTCCCCCTATTTCTATGAGGCCTCTCTTTAACTTTAAAAATCTTACTGATCTTAAATATTTTTCTTTCTCTTTTCTCCCATATGTACTGACTCCCCTCCCCAATCCAGAAGAAGAACTGGTGGAGCATAAAGAACGGAGAAATCATGATGAGATAGAGTGATATGGGATAGAATGAATAAGCAGGAAAGAGTTTTGTGGAGTGCAATTTACATTTAAGCAGTGGCCTTCTCTACTAATCTACAAAGAATTCTTAATGAAGGGCTGAAATATTTGTCATTTGAGGGATTTGTCATTTGAGGGTGTTTTAGCACCAGGATTGTAACACGTATTAATGCACCTAAGATGTCTGTGTTTATCTAATTGGACTAAATGACTTCCTTTATTGCCTTTTTTTGTACAAATGAGCATTATGCTACTACTTGTTATCAATCTATCAGACTTCTTAGCAGTTGTATTTCCTCACTGCAAAATAACAAATTGACATTCTGACTTATGAATCCATTTGCTTTGTGGGGTTTATTATTATGAATATATTTCTCAGGAATTTGCTCATGCCTGGGAAAGCTTTTCTCACTGGCCCTCAAATCATATCACATAGATGTCCATGTTAGACTGAAATGCAAACAATACTGAAGTAAGGTTTTAGTAAGTAAGTGGTTTTAGGTCTTTGAATTTTAGGGAGAGACACATGCAGTATATATACCTATATATTCTTGGAACATCATTTTTATTACAACTGCATCTCTGTCTGTACAAATGGCTTCATGATAGAGTAGTCAAATATTCCACTGCATTCAGAACTTGGTGTACGAAATTATTTTGATCCTTAGCTTTTAATCTTAAGAAGAAATGGGCTTAATGGAAGTAATATCTAATGAAAAAAGTGTGTTTACAGAAATACTTCTTATACAGAAGTGTGTAGAGGTATTGCAGGGCTAGTGGCAATCAGAAGGCTGGATCCTACTAACCAGTTCAGGAATTGGAGGAGATTGCTAAGACTAAGAGTGAGGCCCCTGTTCAAGAAGTATCATGTAGGGTGTAGGAAGTAGCTGGTCCTAATTCTTCTACATGCAATTGGTTTTGTTGTGTGTTTTTATCCTTCTGGAATGGATGGTATTGAAACAAAACCCTTTGGATGGTTTGAATTTTGAAGTTGCTTTCATATTTATCACTTTAAAAGATTTGGAAAAGACCCATTTGATGCATGAGAAAATCAATAAATAGAGATGTTCAGTAACTTGTTAGAAAGCACACAGCTGATTAAATATCAAAGCAAAGATGAACTCCCAGTTCTCCAGGCCCAGATTGCTTCCTACTGAGATCTGTGCAACAGGATAGTTTACAACTGCCAGTTTTAGGCTATAAGATAGCTTGAAACAAACACTCCCAATGTTCGCTTATGTTAGAATAATTCAAAATTTATTTAGGGACTATGGTATGTATGAAGCACCAAGATAGTTATTGTGTATGGGAAGTTTAAAAAATAAATAACCTGGTACCTTCCCTCAAGAATCTTGGTATCTGGGGAGGAAAAGAATTATATTTCTGTCTTTCTTATTTCTATGGACCCACTTCTTTCTCTTGTCTAAAGAGGTAGGCACTGCCCATTTCAGTCCGTGGCCATTTCTTTGATATATTTTCTCTAAACAAACTTTGATTTATTTTATAGTCTTGGCTACCATATTCTCCAGATTTAACTTTGGCCTGCATCTTTTATCCATCACTCATCTTCAGGGACTTTATTTTTCTCATCACCCATCAGATATTTCTCCTTGAATTCTTTGCATTGCCTCAAACTCAGTAAATCAAAACCAAAACTCATCATGGCCTGCATTCCCATTTCCATCCCCAAATTACTTATTTCTGTGAATAGCAGTAATACCACTGCCCAGATCACAGGCTTAAAAGCCCAATCACAGGCTTAAAACTTCAGAGACATCTCTGACTTATTCCTCTCTTATGATGATTACATCTAATCACTAACCAACTTTCATTTATTCTTCCTTTTAAATGTCCTTTGAGTTCCTATCATTCCATTGCCATGGTCACTAACCTAACCTAGAGCCTCAGTAACTTCTACCCTTTAAGTTTGTTTTCTAGTTTTCACCAAATATAGTGAAGCTGATGAAATTCTGTCTATTCATCTACTCAAAATGTTTTTCCAGTAAGTCTTTACGTAGTCAAAGTTTACTGATCATTTCCTATTAGAAAGTGCTGGGAATTCAGTGTCTAATAATTCACCCCTAAATTTCTATTCAAATTTATTTTCTGTTATTCTCTAATCCAATCTCTTTACCCAGTCCAGATCAGGTTCCTTGGTCTATACTCTATCCTGGTACTGAGTATTGAACTCAAAGGTGCTCTATCACTGAGCTAGGTCCCCAGCCCTTATATTGTTTTAGATTTTGAGGCAGTGTCTCACTAAGTTGCCCAGGCTGGTCTTGAATTTGTGATCCTCCTTCTGCCTTCCATGTTGCTGGTGTGTGCTACCATGTCTGACACTGTTAAACTCACTCCTAACACAGTTTATTTCTGACATCATTTCTGTGATCAGCATTGAATTCGAACAACCTATTTTGGCCACATACAATGTACACAGAAGGTTTTCTCACCATAGTTCCAAATCCCAGATATTCTTTTAGGTTTATCTTACTTTTGTCTCCTCTCTGAAGCCTTCTCTATTCAACCTATCTTTCTTCTCTGAACTCCTTTGCCATTAAAAATGACAGTGGTTTACTGTTTTTTATTTTTACCTTCTATAAGTCTAATAGTCCCACCAACACTGTAAGTTCCCCAAGGGCAGGAACCATCTCTTATAACTTACTTTATGCCACATATTGTATTGAGCTTGATCCATACTTGTTTAACTGGACTACATCAAACTTGAGAAAAATCATGTTCAGTAGGAACATGAGAAATAACAAAATGGATCAATAGAAGTTCTCAAAGAATTATGCTAATTTCCAGATTAGGATCATCACCCTTCTTGGTATCAAATCAACAAGGTTGACTATCTATGTACCTTGAGAATCAGTGCCTTCCCTTTAGAAATCCCTCAATGGTTAATGACACTGCAACTGCAAACTTTTAATTTCCTGAACCATGGAAGAATCTTGCTTTTACTTTAGATAAATAGTTCATAAATGCATCAAAATTTGAATAAAGATAGGAGGGAGAAGATAGTGAAAAGTGAAAATAGATGATTCTGGATTCGGAAGACACCAATATTTGAGTTTCAGCCTTGGCTAAATCTGCGAACTTTCCTTAACCTACCACTCTATCTGTGCTCATTGGCTCCCAGGCTGACTTATTTTATTTGAAGGAACTGTTTGGCAGGTGTAGTCAATATTTAGGGAAGCTGAGGAGCAGTTTTTTGTTAAGGAGATGGAAGTAAATATATTTGTGGTTATTTACTATATAGACATAGGTAGTTTTTAGTTCTAATTGGGCTATTAATATTAAAACAATGACAAAATATTTTTGAATGATTAAAACTTGCTGCAATAGATATGGTAAGCTTAAAATTGCCTGGAAACAAATTTAATATATTTAAAATACAAGGTCATTCATTATATTCTATAATACATTTTAAAAATAAAATTATATTGAAAATAATATACAAACAAATCCATGCTTAGTTACATTTTCCTTTTAAATAATCATTTGGTAAATACATGGTGTGTGACCTTTCTCTATATTTCAAAACAATTTCAGAATACTGGATGTCACAACCACTAAATTCAAAGAGGTGGATCCCACCAGTTCATTTATTGACCCTGAAGATAACTTCTTTGCTGCCAAGGAAAAAAATGCTCCCAGTCCACAAATTTATTAAAACGTGAATTTTTGGCTCTTTGTTAACTTGGTCTATGTCAGATATGTGTAAGTTACAAAATAGGTCATATAATTTTCTTATATATGTTTTCAGTTGAGAGAGCTTTCTTTTTGCAATTTCTGGTCAGACCTTGCCTGTTTCTAGTTGTGTGGTGTGTTTCAGGAAAATTTCTTAATCTTTTTCAGTCTCTTTCCTTATTTGTCAAATGGAGAGTGAAGCATGAACTCTGTTTAAGTTATAGAACTTTGAGAGGTTCAAGTGGGATAATGAGTGTGAAACTACCTTGTGAAAATGCCAGGTTACCCTTCACTGTGAAGGAAACTGCCACTACCTTAGCAAAACTTCCCTGAGCCCTTAAAATAGGATTTTAAGATATGTTTTACATAATTGGCTTAATCACAAAGATGCTGGAGGCTTGGGGAGTGTCTGCTCTGTATTTTACCACATTGAGCCCCTTGCAGAAGCTGTGAGCCATACTTGTTGACATACTAATTGCATTATCAAATATCTGGCCAAGAAATTAAGTAGAAAGGATACATATTAGCAGCATAATTTAAAGCAGGCAAGGCAGACTGGTTACTTCAAAACTCTAGAGAATTTGCTAAAATCTGTCATTAGCTGAACTTTAGTACATACTCTTTTGGAACTAGTGCTGAAATATCAAATCTTACCTGCTGTCTTCAAGGTTCACAGTTTACGGTCCTTTTGTGGTGGCTCTCAGAAGCAGGCTCCAGGTCTTCAGTCAATCTAATCTACCAGTCCCTTGGAGTGCTAACCCTCACTGGTGAACTGCAGAGTAAATCTGGATACTCTGGAGATTTTTATAAGTATCTGCTCTTTAGGCAAGTTTCTTTGCAAAGATGGATTGCTGCTATTTTCAAGAGGGGAGAGGGCGGGGCAGGGTAATATTTGCTTGCCAATATATACAGATTCTTCTTCCTCTTTCAGATTAGTCCTCAAAGTGTTTAAAGCACGCCAGAGTTTGGCTTCTTTGATGCAAAGTGGGGGAGGAGAATGAACAGAGAGGGAGGAAAAATAGAAACTGGAGACTTAACGTCTGTGTATATAAATGAGCTTTTATCCCTAGCTCCAGCAATAGAATGGTCAGGAAATCATGCAGCTGCTCTGAGATGGGAAGCAGGGAGAAAGTATTCTACTTTGTTTAATTCTCTCTCATTTCTATATCTAGGGGGTGGTTAGACTATTTGTAGGCGGGGCAAGATAATCCTATCAGTATATGCTAATAAAACAGTCATTACGTGAAACTTGATCTTAAGCAAGATAAATTTTATCTCTCTGTTGCGTGCACTCTCCCTCTCTCCCCACCCCCTCCTTTATGACACTTGGAGTTTTATCCACATTTGAAAAACTGTTCCCTTTCTGTTGTCTTATGTTCTGGAAAAATGAGTACTTTAGTTTGAGCTCTGTTTCCTAAAATCTTCAAAATAATAAAATGCCTCTGTTGGATTAAAAGTAGTTTCTCCCATGCCACTGAGATGGTTTGGAATTATTGGGCTTGCTGTCAGTTGTCCTGTGTTAGGAGTTTGGGGACCAGGTAAGTGTGCTTGGCCTTTGGTTGGGCTCTGAGATGTTGGAGCTGTGGTGTCCTCATTCTGGTTTTTGGAGAGTGGAGATGTAGCAATCTAGTATGTGTTGTTTGGAGCTTGGGTTGGAACCTTGATGTTGCGAACTGAATGGGTAAGACTATGTTTTCAGTTTGTTACATGAATTATATTGAGTGACATTAAGAACGGTTTATCTGGGGGTGGGCATAAATATGTTCATTTTGGCATTTTATCAACATGGCTCCATGCTTGATGGACTCATAAAATAGGAGTCTGGCCTTCTGGACTACTACCTGTTGTGGGAAAACGTTAATTACTCAAATTTTACTTTTTTAGGTACCACAATTACTTTGCAGTCAACCTGGAGCCTGGGCTCCAAGGCACCTGGAATCTATATCTCCTTCCAGACAATCCTTCATTATGGTAGTAGTGACAAAGTTTAAGAAAAAAGGCCATCCAGCCACATTAAAGGTGGAGCTAACATTTGGATTGAAGACTAGATTTTACCTGCCATTGTGAATTTTATTAACTATACTGGCATTCTAACCAGTATTTCTTCAATTGGGTTTGGATCCCCAGAGATCTATAAGGAAAGTTTATAAGGGAGGCAGAGGGTAAATTTTTACTTCCCTCCCAATTGAAATGTTACAAGTGTTTTGTATTATGGTGGAAGGGCAATTCATATTTGTTTTACTGAAGAAAAGAGAAAACAGGTACATCCTTGAGATTCAAGATGGCATCAGTATATAAGTGGCAGAAAGGGGGTGCCCTCTGTCACTTATATGTGCTCCTCTACTTTTATCCTTCCTAAGCTGGTTGCTTCTTTAGAGGCTGTATTCTACCCATCCTCAAATGGGTCTTTGCCTTTTCCAGTTACATCAGTTTATGCCACATTTGCTATAATTGATCATAGATTTCTTATCTCCCTTTCTTTTTATCTCTACCCATTTTCATTACAAACCCATCCTCATATTTTCTATCATTTCAGGAAAGGGTGAAGTACACAGACAGATATTTCTCTGCTGCCATCTTATTTTGCCTTCTCATTTTTCTAGACTCTTTTGGCTCTCAATTACTTATTGGGATGAAGAAGACCAAACAGGAAATTTCAAGGAAGAAGGGGGATAACATGTAGCTGAATGAGGAATCTGCCTTAATAAGGAAAGACTTGGTAGAAGCTTAAGGAATTTTTAGCTGCACAGTATTTACATAGTAAATATGAGCCAAAGGATCCATAGTTTACATTGACTCCAAGCTGAGAGGAGTCTTGAAAGATCATCTTGTTTAAACTTTATAGTAAATTTAATTCATTTTTTAACAAAATATTTTGTTATTTAGTTATAGGTAGACACAATACCTTTATTTTTTTTAATGTGGTGCTGAGGATTGAACTCAGGGCCTCACGCATGCCAGGTGAGTGCTCTACCACTGAACCAAAACCCCAGCCCTAAATTTAATTCTTGAGGGCATGACATGTCTGATTTCTCAATTGTGTCCTCAGCTGTTAGCTCATTGCTTTGTTTGGTTTGTTGAGTAAATATTTCTAGTCCAACTCTCTCATGTTACAGATTAGAAAACAGTCCAGAGAGAAAGAGGCTGTCTCAAGATGTATTGATTTTACCACAAAATCAAGAGGAGTCAATTTTTTTCTCTAGCACTGAAATTGTTCCTCAAGTCAATACTAATTCCACTTTAGGAGAATGGATAAAGAGTGTTACTATACTCATAGTGTAGTTACACACATACACATGCAAATACACTCACTCACAGAGACCCGGACAGCCATGATTCGTCTTTTGGTCCCAGCCTATAGAAAACTGGAGACAATAAGAAAATATCAGTTTTTAGAAATTTGACCCTCACCAAATTTTTTCTTCCCGTCCCAGGGCCTACCCCATGTGTATAATGCAACCCTGGAATATCATTTCTAGTTATGCGGGGACACTGAGACTTAGAGTGGGTGAGTTTGATGAATACTGTAAAACAGAATTGCACAGATCACCTAAAAGACATGATACAGATCATCTAACTCAATGTTCCATACATTTTTGTGCTATACCATGTGGTAGTGTCACGAACCATGTATGGTTATTGAAATATAAAGACAAATTAATAAAATAAAAAATCCTGCCATTTATATCACTTAAGTGCTCAGTAAGATAGCCACATGTGGATATGACTATTGCATTGAACACAATAGATTTAGAACAGACGTTAAAACTAATACCTGGGGCTGGGGTTGTGACTCAGTAGTAGAGTGCTTACCTAGCACATGCGAGGCACTGGGTTCAATCCTCAGCACCACATAAAAATGAATAAATAAAATAAAACTATTGTGTCCATCTTCTTCATAAGAAAAACCACTAATACCTGATTTGGGATAGAGGGTGTCACTAGTATAAGGTCATATAGTTAAGTACCAAAGTTTGGAAAAGAACTCAGTTTTCTGACTTCAATCAAGAGTAAACCGATTTATTTCCACCCCATATGTATTCATTTCTATGTCAGTGTGTATCTGTGAGCATTGTTGAGCCACACTGAGTGTGTATGACTCCATGGGTGGGCTTTGAAGTGTTTGGGGGGTGGGGGAGAAGAGGATATGGTTAGCATGGGTGAGGGACCTCCTTTGAGTGGATTTGTATAGCTCTTGTCTTTCTTCCCTAACAGGACCAAAATTAAATATACATAAAAGCACATAGAAAAAGTTATAAAAATATTAATAGAAGGCACATTATTTATGATAAACTCCAGCCTTACTTCCCCCTACTTAGTGTTTGCCCCTGAGTTAAACTGGAGATGGGTGTGGGTAGGGAAGTGGACTGAATTGGTAGGTCATTTTGGCAGCTGAGGTGAGAGGAAGTCTGTTGGGTGTGTGTGGTCAGGAAACTTGCTAATAGTGTCCAAACCTAGGAACTGGGGTTGATGAATTTGCTCTCACCTCAGCTTTTGTTCCAAGAGAGAATCAGTAATGAAGGAATTAAGCACAAACTGTCAGTGAGAGCTGGACTTTTCCTTAATTATGGGGAATGTTTTACGACCACTTACAAGTGTGTTAAATTTAGATTTTCTCCAAGAAAAATGAAAGAAAATGTTTTGAGAAATTATTGCACAATAAATTTCTAGTGAAAGTGTTTCTAAACTAGTCTACTTAGAAGTATGTAAGAATTCTGCAGCTCCTCCAATCTTCTGCGACTCAAAACTTGGCACTTTTGGCTTGAAATGCTTTTAAATATAGTTCATGACAAGAGTCCTATCTTAGATGCCTTTAAATTCAGATCCACTAAAGAGAACTGGCCTAAAGACTGACTTCTTATAGGAAAGGTTATCCACTATGGATGGGGAGAATTAGATGTGAAAAGGATACCTTGGATTATACAATGGGGGGTTTGGAGTAATGATAATTTTAAACCTCCTAGGCAGGTGGACATGTGAAGGATACAGAGGGGATGCTGACATTATAAGTGAACTTTACAACTCCCATTCACCAAGTAGATTTAGCAGTCACAGAGCCTGGATCCAGTTTCAACTTGCCTTGTGACTCCAGATGAATTCTAGAGGCCTTCAGATTCTATCCCCATAGAGGAAAGAGAACCATAGAGAGTGTCATATGTTCTCCTTATTCTACACATGAGCAAATTTATGATACAAATCAGCAGTAGTATTAATCTTATTTGCTGCATAAATCAATCTAGTCCAACCCTCTTATTACACTTGAGGAAACAATCTGGAGAGGGTTTTTCAAGATGAATTTCTTAAGATTTCTGAACCTTAGTCTTCTTATTTAAAAAATGATAATATAATATCAGTTCTACCTTCTGCCTGCTTGATTCACAGAACTTAAAAATCAAATAAGAACCAAGAAAGAGCTTTATAAAGTATAATGTATTTTGAGGATATAACTATTTCATTGTCTATTTTTTATCCTCTTACCCAGAGCCTTCTTTCACCAAGAATATTACATGACTTCTTTTTTCCCTGTGTGCTGGTTTTTAATACTTTTATTTTTTTTTAAATTTTTATGTGGTGCTGAGGATTGAACCCAGTGCTTCTCACCTGCTAGGCAAGCATTCTACCACTGAGCTACAACTCCAGCCCAACATGACTTCTTATAAATAAAATGTATTTTGAGAGAGAAATCTGGATAACTTTGAGATAATTTGGGATCCTGTAGAGTGTTGCAATCCCAGGGCAGGGGATTATTGCCATTGAGGATGTAGTTGCAAAGGCGTACTTTTAAAAAGCTTTTTTATAGTACAGTATTAATTAAACAAAAAGTGGATTTCATTGCAGCATATTTGTATATGTATATAACCCTTTGATTATGCTCTCCCCATTACCCTCTCTTACTCTTCACTCTCTCCTCCCCTTATCCCCTTCCTCTTCTGTTATAGACTCCAACAAAGGCCTAATTTTATTTCAGAAAAAGAGTTCACCACAATGGCAAGTGTGTTTGTATGTGTTTTCTCTGTGTGTGTGCCTGTGTGGGAGTGGTTTATAAATGAGCTTAGGAGCTACTGAAGCACTTGTATAACTGCCTTAGCCATTGGAACTCTCTGAGAGTAATTGGAGTCCCACGACCTATCATAGGTCCATCGCTTTTGGTATGACCTGGGACAGAGAAAGTCACTTAAATTTTCTGAGCTTCAGGTTTCCCATTTATAATTAATAAGACTAAGGGAATAATGACATTCACTCTGTTGCTTCACTGGGAATCAAAGTGGAGTTAATGCATGTGAAAATACTGTGAACTGTAAATAGCTGTAAAAACAACCTCATTGTCATTTCCTAGTAGCAGGGGAAGTCCCCTGGTCGCCGGATGTGCTCAGAAATTATCTTTGGCCTACTTCCTTATCTTAGTAGGGACCAGCTAACTCTAGTCAAGAAGGGATATTGATTTAAGTATTTGATTTTGTGGCATAGAACTTAACCTAGCTTCACCTTTCTTGGTGAAACATTCTAACTTTGAAAAACTACAAACAGAACTATCATTGGGCAAAAATTGTGATGCAAATCTAGCATGTTTTCAAAGACCTTTTTTCTTTTCCCTTTTCAGCACCTGCTCCCCTAGAGGGGGTAGCAAGAGAAACTGTATTCTGAGAGGTTGTATCACCTAGTGCATAGTTAATAGCTAAAGATCTGGAGGTAGATTCAGGTTAAATCTTTGTTTCACCATTTACTAGATGTGATCTTGGACAAGATATTCAGCCTCTTGGCTCCTTAGTTTCCTGGTCTGTAAAATGGGGTCAATAACTGCACTTTATTATGGGGTCATCATAAACTTTAAATGTAATAGTTCCTGGCACAAATTATGTTCACAATAAATGTAGCCTTCTTTTTATTCACATTAAGGTTCTTGTTCTCTTGGAGTTATTTATATTTTAAAGTTGCAAGCCTAAAATTAGATACCATCCCAAAGAAAGACTTCTGATTTAGAGCATTAAAAACTTTCCCACATCTTAGTCCTGCTAACATGCTGGTTTGTACAAGTGACCCCTCAGGCAATATTGGGCACAAATTTGAACTCGAAACAGGATCTCGATATTTTGTAAATGATATTTCCATAGCCTTTCTGCTTTATACTTTTTGATGTCTTTTTGTTTTTTGCTTACAGATGATCAGAAATGCTTTTCTTGGTTGATTATTTCCTAATAAATGTGTGCATCCCTGTCTAGAGGCCTCTTACCATTGCCCAGTTGGACCCTATATTGGCTGATTGAAGCTTTCATTTGGACTAAAAAATACATAAGTTTTTTCCTGTGGACTTCAGAGATCATAAAAGATGGTAAGTGTCTAATGGGACTAGGTTGGATCCCTGGAAGTAAAATAGGTATGCTTATGGAACAAGGGGCTCAATTTGTTTAGTCATCATTTCTTATTGGGGCATACCTCTGTGGATCAATCTCAAATTTACATCATTAGTTTACAGATTGATTTTGTTTGAGTCCACAAAGTTGTACTAATAATTTATTTCCTACCCACACAGAAAAAATATGGGCCAAATGTGCACACACGCACGCGTGCGCACAGGGGCAAATAAGGGGTTACTTCTTGGTTGAACATTTTTCTCATAGAAACAAAAGAACTGGGAAAAAAGGAAAATAAAGAACATTTAAGAAGACAAGACAAAAGGGGAGAATGAAGCCAGCATTGGACAGGCAGTTAGTGTTGAAATAGTGAATCTGGTCAAATCGAGGAATGGAGGCCATTAGAGTCTGGGAAGTTGGAGACGCCCCTGGGAGATTGGAATGTCATTGCCTCCAGAGCCCTTTGATCACCAAGGCTACCTGCTTAACTGCCCCTCCCCAAAAGCTGCAGGCAGGGAGTTGCTAATTAATGCCTCCTGGTCCCCCACCTGAATCTCCATGTGGCCCTTCCCCCTGCCATCTGCTACTCATCTTTGTGCTGTGTCACCACCACCATATGGGCAGGAAGGAGAGATAAGGGTCAGAGGAAGGGACAGAACAAAGAAGAGCCTAACCTATAAAAGATGGAGGGTGCACTCACTTCTTGGGGGTTCTAGAATATCAGCCATGGCCCCCCTTCTCCCTCCCTGGAGAAGTTTGTATTACTACTTTTAAATAAAACCTGCTTAATATGCTTGCAAAAAAAAAAAAAAAAAAAAAAAAAAAGAAGACAAGGAGTGAAGGTTTACCTGGTTTGTGTGTACCTGGACTGATTACTTTTGTCACATCTCTTAACATAAAGCCTGAATTATTGTTTTTCTATGTCTCACTGGTAATAAACAGAGATTTGTGAAAGCATGTTGAAAATGAGAATGCATTATAAAATTATGAGATTATTCTTTGTTATCACTTTGGTGTTGTTTATGGAATGCTCTTAAGTAATGGTGAACTTGTACTTTCTCACCACAATCTTATGGGCATCCTCTCTCCTAATGTCCATTTTTATCTCTAAATGAAACACGTTTTTGAATCTGATAACAGCTCAATCTCCAGACTGTCTTGAGACAAAAATAATTTAAACAAACTAATAAATGGACTGCAGTCATGAGTAGTCAAAATGGTAGCTGTAAGAATCTGTCTTTTTGTTCCTGATATAAAAAGACCTCCTTTTACTCATTTTGGGTTCATAACTCTCGTCCTTCTCTTGCTTCCTGTTTTAAGCAGCAAATGCTGATAACATTCTATGTAAAAAATTAGTCCACATTGCATAACTATTGCCTCTTTTCAGACCTTGAAGAGTGTCTCAGATCTGCTCCAGATAGGTAACTATGAGAGACAGTAGGAAAGAATTAAATAACAAAGAAAAGGGGCTAGAAATATCCCTTCCACCCTGGATCCGTCTTCTTGGAGTAATGGTTTGTCTGCCAAATATACCAGGTTAACTTTAAAGTTGTCAGTCCAACAGGGTTAGCCCTAAGGAAAGTTAGAGAATAAATGAAATGGGCCTGTCTTGACTTTTCTTTTATTTAGAGATAGATAACTTTCCTTCCTTTTATCTCTTTTGCTGTCCAGACATCCAGTGCTTCTACTCTTTTCTTTGTCTCTTTCATCAAGAATTTTTTATTAGAACGTTGCTTTTAATACTTGCTGTATACACGTGGAGGTGAAAAAGATTTCCTCAAGAATTTTAATCAATTAACCACACTGTTCAAGTATAATTTTTACTTTTTATTAGAAAACTTATTTTGGTACATGAACAAATGCAGTTATTAACTTTAATTTATGCAATTTATTTTCTTTAGAAAATTAAGTTAATACTGTATTTCATCTGTTATATTACTTAAATGTTAATTGCAGTTAGTGTTTCTAGAACATATACTATGCCCATTCCTTTAAAATATAATCTTATCTTTTATATTCTTCTATAATTATTGATCATCTTGTGACTTTAAATCCTTGAAAGCAAATACAAAAGAATTAAAGACAACATGAGGAAATTTTTATAATTGAAAAGAAAATTTTCAGTAATACAAAGTTAAAAAGTACAGTTGCCTATTCAATCATATTAACTGTACATGTAGCTGAGAATAATTCTGTATTATGGTAGTTACCTTATATTTCATTGTCTATACATTAAATTATAATTTAAATGTACCATATATAAATAAAATATACTTTGAACTCTTAATTTTAAAGATTGACATTTTAAATATTTCACAAAGAACAATAAAGTGGGACAAATAAAGTCTTAGTTTTTCCTCCTTTATTTTGAATTTTTATGCTATTTCTACCTAGAAGATGTTGCTAAATTAGCACATAATTATAATTTTTTGAAATTGAGACCAGTCTTGCTTTATTTTGTTCTATGCATGGTATGCTTCATAATTGCCATGTTTAATATTCAAAACATAAGCATTCTGTCTCACAACAAAATCAAGTCTTATTGTCATAACTAGAGATTTTATTCTTATGCTAAGAATTCAACTATTCAAAGAAAAGTGGATCTGAGAAATCACTAATGCTTTAGTGTAAATAAATTTAAATTGTTCATTTTTCTAACGTGAATTCATTCTATTTTATTATATTTTGAAATCAAGTAAAACATTCATTGAATGCCTACCATGAGTACAGAATAGCACTGCTAAGAATAAAGGTGATTATATAAAATGAACAATATGTGCCATTGGCAGCAAGTAATTTAAAATCAAAATGAAAAACTTAATTTCTCTGAAATTAGCTAACAGAAATTATAAAATATTCATCTATTCTTTCTATCTTCAATATTTTGGGAATCTCATTACATTGATCTTGAAATCTATATACTTGCCCAAGGACATCTCATGTGACTTCATTTTAGTTATACAAAATTATAAAATACCATTCAGAAAAATAAAATAAAATCAATAAAAGCATCCATGATCCCATGATGCTGAATGAACACCTTCTTAACATTTATGTATAGAGTCTTTCATGCTTTTTATTTATATATATACATGCACATAATGATCAAAATGGGATTAGTTTATACATATTGTTTTGTACCCTGTTATTTTATCTAATAATTTATTGTGAATTTCTTCCTATAATACTAATATATTCTTTCTATCTTGAATTCTTTTCATTAAAATTTATGTTTTCAAATTGTATATTCATATGTCATTGTAAGGAATAATGAGGAGTATACACTTTACAAAATTTCTTCCAATGGCAACATCTTGCAAAACTACAGCATGATATGACAAATTACTGATATTGATACAGTCAGATATAAAAGATTTTATTGCATTTCATACTTCTTTTTTGACACATTGATTATTTAGATTGTATTATTTAATTTCTAAGTATTATGAAATTTTCCTGTTGTCTTTCTATTATTGATTTCTTATTCAAAACCATTATGATCCAAGAACAGTATTGTCATAATATCTTACGTTTGGTATGGCTTGTTTCATGGTTTGAGATGTGGGTTTTCTAGGTGAATACTCCATGTACTGTTGAAAAGACTGTGTATTTGAACATGGTTAGATGGATTCTTTAATATCAGATCCTGTTAGTTGATTATATTTTTCAGATCTTGATCTTTGCTAATTTTCTGCCTTGTAGTGCAAATAGTAAGAGGATATTTTAAAGCTGACTATAATAAATTTGCCTATTTTTCCTTTCACTTCTATTATTTTTTGCTTATATATAATGTTTTATACATATATATGCATATATATATCATTATTTTTCCAGGTGGATTATACTTTTTATCACTTTGCAGTGTTATCTCTAGTAATTTTCTTTGTTCTTCAGTGTATTTTATCTGATATTGATATAGACAATCAATTTTTTAATTTGTTCTAATTAGTTATACATGACAGTAGAATGCACTTTGACTCATCATACATAAATGGAAAAAAATAACTTCTCATTCTTCTCATTGTACTTGATGTAGAATCACACTGGTTGAGTAGTCATGTGTGTACATAGGGAAATATTGTCAGATTCATTCTACTATTCTTCCTACCCCCATACTCCTCCCCTCCCTTCACTCCCCTCTACCGAATCCAAAGTAACTCTATTCTTCCCTAGGCATCCACCTATTGTGAATTAGCATCTGCATATCAGAAAAAATATTTGGTCTTTGTTTTTTTGGGACTGACTTATTTCGCTTAGCATGATGTTCTCCAGCTCCATCCATTTACCTGCAAATGCCATAATTTCTTCTTTATGGCTGAATAATATTCCATTGTGTATATATACAACATTTTCTTTATTCATTCATCTATTGAAGGAAATCTAGGTTGATTTCATAGTTTAGCTATTGGGAATTGAGCTGCTATAAACATTGATGCCCCTGCGTCACTGTAGTATGCTGATTTTAAGTCCTTTTTTCTAAACCAAAAAGTGGGATAACTAGGTCAAATGGTGGTTCCATTTCACGTTTTTCTGAGGTGCTTTCCTCATATAGAGCTTTTCATAATGGTTTCACCAATTTGTAGTCTCACCAGCAATGTATGAGTGTACCTTTTCCCCCAAGTCCTCACCAACATTTACTGTTTCTTGTGTTCTTGGTAATTGTCATTCTGACTGGAATGAAATGAAATCTTAGTATTGATTTCCTTTTTGCTAATTGCTAGAGATGTTGAAAATTTTTTTCATATATTTGTGGATTGATTATATTTCTTCTTCTGTGAAGTATCTGTTCAGTTCCTTAGCCCAATTAATGATTTGGTTATTTGTTGTTTTGGTGTTAAGTTTTTTGAGTTCTTTATATATCCTGGAGATTAGTGCTCTATGTGAGGTGCATGTGGTAAAGATTTTCTCCCACTCTGTAGACTCTCTCTTCACATTATTGATTGTTTCCTCTGCTGAGAAGAAGCTTTTTAGTTTGAATCCATCCCATTTATTGATTCTGATTTTACTTCTTGGGCTTTAGGATTCTTGTTAAGGAAGTCAGATCCTAGTCTGACATGGTGAAAATTTGGGCCTATGTTTTCTTCTATTAGGTGCAGAGTCTCTGTTCTAGTGCCTGAGTCTTTTATCCACTTTGCATTGAATTTTGTGCAGGGTGAGAGATACGGGTTTAATTTCATGTTGTTACACTTGAATTTCTAGTTTTCCCAGCACCATTTGTTGAATAGGCTATCTTTGTGCCAATGAATGTTTTTGGTGTCTTTGTGTAGTATGAGATAACTGTATTTATGTGGGTTTGTCTGTGTCTTCTATTCTGTGCCATTGATCTATGTGTCTGTTTTGGTGCCAATATCTTGCCATTTTTGTTACTATTGCTCTGAAGTATAGTTTAAGGTCTGGTATTATGATGCCTCCTCCTTCACTCTTCTTGCTAAGGATTTTTTTGGCTATTCTGGGTCTCTTATTTTTCCAAATGAATTTCATGATTGTTTTTTCTATTTCTATGAAGAATGTCATTGGAATTTTAACTGGAATTGCATTGAACCTGTATAGTGCTTTTGGTAGTATGGACATTTTGACAATATTAATTCTGCCTATGCAAGAGCATGGGAGATCTTTCCATCTTCTAAGGTCTTCTTCAGTTTCTTTCTTTAGTATTCTATAATTTTCATTATAGAGATCTTTCAGCTCTTTTAAAGTTAAGTTGATTCCCAAGTATTTTATTTTTTGAGGCTATTGTGAATGGGGTAGTTTTCCTAATTTCTCTTGCAGTGGATTCATCACTGATGTATAGAAATGCATTTGATTTATGGGTATTGATTTTATATCCTGTGAATTTGCTGAATTCATATATTAGCTCTAGAAGTTTTCTGTGGAGTTTTTTGGATTCTCTAAATATAGAATCATGTTATCATCAAATAATGATAGTTTAACTTGTTCTTTTCCTATTTGTATCCCTTTAATTTCTTTTGTCTGTCTAATTGCTCTGACTAGTTTCAAGGACTATGTTTAATAGAAGTGATGAAAGAGGGCATCCCTGTCTTGTACCAGTTTTTAGAGGGAATGCTTTCAGTTTTTCTCCATTTAGAATGATGTTAGCCTTGGACTTAGCATAGATAGCTTTTATAACGTTGAGATATGCTCCCACTATCCGTGCATGAACATGAAGAGGTGCTATATTTTGTCAAATGATTTTTCTGCATCTTCAATATAGACACTTCCACTTTCAAAAACACCCATAATGTCAGCATGACATATTTCCTTTCATCCTTATACTTTAAATCTCCCTATGTATTTTACATTAGCACTTTAATTTGTGAAATTTATTCTTGTAAAATGAGAAGTAAGGATCAAGTTTTATTATAGTTTTAAAATAGCCATTGTCTCACAACCATGGATTGAATATTCCCTGAATTCTTTTGCAATTTTTTTGAAGCATCTATTTTATAATAATCTAAATATTATTTTGCCATCTTTTGGGGATACCGGAGATTAAACCCAGGGGCACTTCAACCACTGAGCCACATCCCCAGCCCTATTTTGTATTTTATTTAGAGACAGGGTCTCACTAAATTGCTTAGCGCCTGTTTTTGTTGAGGCTGGCTCTGAACTCAAGATCCTCCTGCCTCAGGCTTCCTTGCCACAGGGCTTACATGCCTGCTCCACCATGCCCGGCTTATTTTGTCTCTTTTATTTTTAAATAATTTATTAAGTAGAAATTCGAGCAACATAAAATTAGCCATTTGAACTTGAGCAATTATGTGACAGTATATTTGCACTGTTGGATAACTACCACCTTTATTTGTTTCTCAAACATTTCCATTATTCCAAAGTAAAATTTCTTACACATTATATGGTTTCCTCTTCCCTCAACCCTCTGCTCTTGACAAAAACCAGTCTGATTTCTGTCTTTATGGATTTATCTATGCTCTGTATTTATGTTCCACAAGGAAATGTAGAGTATGTGACCTTTTATGTCTAAAATTGTTTCACTTAGCATAATATTTTCAAGGTTCGTCCAAATCATAATCTATGTAGGAACTTCCTTCCCTTTCATGGCTAAATTAATTGAAACTTATGTATGCCACAATTTGATTAACTGTTCATCTATTTATGGTTCTTTGGGCTGTTTTGCTGTAAATGCAGAAAAATTATATGGATTTTGATTTAATAAATCAGATGTGTCCTACTGATTTCTAGAGCCTGGTTCTTTGGCATTGGAAGGAAGAAATTGGAAAGGACCATGGAGAATTTATCTATTGAAACAGAAATTGTTAGGTCAGGGAGTAGAATCACAGCATGTTGAAACAGGAAGTTAGTGAGCAAACTTCTCTGTAGGTGATGCAGCCATAGCTCTGAAAGGAGCCTATTGGATTTCTGAATATTAATGACCTGTTTGATAGGGTTTTGGATTTGTTTTCCCTTTCCCTCAGGCTGAGGGGAATTCCTTTGTAACATTACTACTCCCCAAAGGGGTATTAGAACGTAGAGAAAGAATTATTGTCTGCCCATTTCTCAAGGATGTTGTTGACTAGAGAGTTGAGTACAGGCCTCCCTGGAAAAAGAAAGTTAAAAAAGTGTTTTTACATTTTGGCTATTATGACTAGAATTACTATAAAATGTGTGTTCATTATCTGTTTTCATGTGTGTGTAATATTTGTTTACAATTCTTTTGGTTATATACCTATGGGTAGAATTGCTGGGTCATGTGGTATTTCTCTGTTTTTCTGTTTTCCACAGTAGCAGAACCACTAGGTTTCCAGATTATCTATATTTCCTCAAATATTTATTATTTTAATAAAATATAGTCATCTCAGTGAGTATGAAATGGTAATTTATTGTGGTTTTGATTTGCATTTCCTTATTGAATAATGTTGTTGAACATCTTTTCATACATTTGTTGGTCATTTGTTTACCTTTATAAAGAAATGTCTACTCTCATTCCTTTTTCATTTTACAAATTGTGGTATTTGTTCTTTTGCTTTTCCAATAGTTCTTTATAATTTGCATACTAAACCTTTATCAGATACATGATTTGCAAATGTTTTCTTCCATTGTGTAGTTTGTTGCTTCACTTTCTTGATAATGTCCTTTGATGTCTACAAGTTCTAAGTTTCAGCGGTGTACCAAAATTATTTTTCTTTTGTTTATCATGCTTCTGATGTCATATCTCATAATCCTTTCCTGAAAAATAACCCATATGCTTTCTTTTTTATGATTTTAGCTTTGTATGTCTTTAATCCATCTTGAGTTAATAACTCTATCTATTGTGTCCCAGAGTCTACCTTTGTTCTTTTAGATATGGACATCCTTTTGTTTTAGCCCAATGTGTTAAGGAAACTATTCTTATACCCTGAATGGTCTTGGTATCTTTTCGAAAATCAGTTGACTATTGACATTTCTGGAGTATCAGTTCTATTTCACTGGACTGTATGACAGTACTATACTGTTTTGATTACCATGGCTTTCTTGTAAGTTTTGAAATCTAGAGGTGGAAGTCCTCTAACTTTGTTCTACTTTTAAAAGGTTTTTAATTTTTTTTTTTTTTTTTTTTAGCGATACAGGTCTTCTTTCAAATTCATATGAATTTTAGGACTGGCTTTCCCATGTCTACAAAGAAGGTCATTAGAATTTTCAGAGGGATTGTATTGAATTTTTAGATTTCTTTGGGTAGTATTCATGAGCATGGGACATCATTTCATTTATTTAGGTATTTATTTATATCAAACCAATTCCTTTTTATTGGTGTATTATAATTAGAATAGTGTTATCCATTGTTACATACTCATACATGCAAATAATAAAACAATATAATTTGGTCAATTTTTTTGCTAGTCTTTAATTGCTCTCAGCAATGTTTTTCAGTTTTCAGTGTTTTAGTCTTTAAATGTTTAAATAAGGTAATTCTTAGCTGAATTCATTTCTAGTTTTTTAAAACTTTTTAAAATGTATTATGAATAGAAATGTTTTCTTAATTTCTCCTGCAGATCATTTATTGTTGTCGTGTAGAAACACAATGGTCTTCTGTGTGTTGATCTTATACACTACTACTTTGGCAACTTATTAACTCATAACTTTTACTTGATTTTTTGGCATCCCTGCCTTGCTCTTTATCATAGAGGGGAAACCTTTCAGTATTCCACCATTGTGTATGATGTTTTTTGTGAATTTTTAATAAATATTCATTATCATGTGGAGGAAATGCCCTTCTAGTCCTAGATTTCTGAGTTTTTTTCATCATCAGGTGTTGGATTTTGTCAAATATTTTTCTGCATCAATTGAGATGATCTTGTGGTTTTGTTGTGTCATTCTACAACTATGGTTTACACTGATGGATTTTCATATGTTGAACCACTTTTACATTTTTGGATTATTCCACTTAATTATGGTACATAATCCTTTTAATATGCTGCTATGTTTGGCATGCCTGTATTGTAATAATTTGATATAGGTGTATATCATTTAATGATTACTGCAAATTACTTAATATATCCATAACCACCCATACTGAACTTTAGATCCCATACTAGTTTATTTTATAACTGAAAGTTTGTACTTTTTGACTACATTTCCTCATATCCCTTAACCCCAGTGCCTGATAACTATTGTTCCATTCTCTACTTCTATGATTTCTGCTTTTAAAATTTTTATATATGTGGGATTATACAGTATATGTCTCTTCATGTCTGTCTTATTTCATGTAGCAAAATTTTTTCAAGTTCATCAGTTGTTACATATAATAAGATTTCTTTTTTATGGTTGAATAATATTCCATTACATGCATATACACACACACACACACATACATACATGCACCACATTGTTTTTATCCATTTATCTGCCAATGGAAACTTAGGCTGTTTCCATATGTTGGCTGTTGTGACTCGTGCTGCAATGAATATAGGTGTTCTGTTAAAAGAATCAACTTTTGAGTCCCTTGATCCTCTCTGTTGTTTCTCTATTCTATATTTAATTATCTTTGTTTAATCTTTTTTATTTCCTTCCTTATGCTAGTTTTATATCAATTTTTTCTTCATATTCTAGTTCTTCAAGGTGTAAATTTAGGTCATTGATTTGATACCTTTATTCTGTTTTACTGGTTCAAGTTCCCCACTGAATACCATTTTCACTGTATCCCATGGTTTTAGGAATGTTTTGCTTTTATTTTCACTCATTTATAAGTATTTTTTCATTTCTCTTATGTTTTCTTACTTAAACCATTAGTTGTTTAATTTCTACATACTCGCAAATTTTATTTATTTATTTATTTATTTATTTATTTATTTATTGTGGTGCTGGGAATTGAACTCCAAGCCTTGCATATGCTACACAAGTGCTCAACCACTGAGCTACATCCTCAGCCCCCATATCTGTGAAACTTCCAATTTTACTTCTATTATTGTGGTCACAGAAAATACTTTGTATCATTTCAATCTTTTTTATATTTATTCAGATTTGTTTTGTGGAGTAACACATAGTTTGTCCTGGAGACTGTTCCATGAGCACTTGAGGAGAATGCATATCTATTGTTGGATTATTCAGAAGATGTCTCTTAAGGCCTGGTTCTTTATAATGTTGTCAATTCCTCTATTTCCTTATTGTTCTTTGATATAGATGATCTATTCATTGTATAAACTGTGGCTTTGATGTCCTCAAATATTGTAATTTTCATTTGTTCCTTCAAATCAGTAAATGTTTGATTCATATATTTTGGGAAATTTTTTGTTGTTGTTTATAGTTGTTATGTCTCTTTCTGAATTGACCATTTGCCAATATGTAATGACTTGTTTTGTCACTTGTATCAGTTTATTTTGACTAGTATTAGTAATCCCCCATTCCTGGTTCACTTTTGGTTACTATATGCATGGAATAACGTTGTCCAGCTTTCAATTTCAGCCTGTTTGTGTCTTTGGATCTGAAGTGACTATTACTTTTACACAGCGTGTAGTTGTATTATTTCTTTTCAACTATTCTTCCAATCTATGCCTTTTGATTTGAGAGTTTAATCTATGTCTACTTATATTGATTACAGATAAAAAGGATTGCTGTTATTTATTTGCTTTTGTTATTGCTTATGATATTTTGTCCATTTTCTCTGCTTTTTTGATATGTATTTGATTTGTTTTTTGTAATGCACTTCTTTCTCTTCTCCTTTTATTATGCATATATTTTCTAGATATTTTTCTTAGTGGTTACTATGGAGATTATATTTCATATCTTAAATTTATAACAACCCAGTTAGAATTGATAACAATTTAGCTTCAATTGAATATAAAACTCTGCTCTTGTAATATCCATTATGTCCTTCATGTTGTAATGAATTGCATCTTTGCACATTGTGTGCTCAATAAAATAGATTTGTAATCATTGTTATATGCATTTGTATTATTAATTTGTAGTAAATAAAAGTTCATGTAACCAATAAAAATACAGTGGTGCTGGCTTTTGTAGTACCTTTACCAGAGATACTTATTTCTTTGACTGATTTCAAGTTAATGTCTCATGTCCTTCCTTTCAACCTAAACATCTCTCATTAATAAAGTCTCTCAACTTCTGTTCATCTGGGAATGTCTTCATTTCATCTTTATAAATTTCTATTGAGAAATAATATTTGGGCATATTAAGGGGCATATTATGATAATACATGTGAAGAATATTTTATAATCAATTCAGGGTAATAAGCATTTTTATTTTGGGGGGGTTGCCAGGGATTGAACTCAGGGGCATTTGAGCACTGAGCCACATTTCCAGCCCTATTTTGTATTTTATTTAGAGACAAGGTCTCACTGAGTTGCTTAGTGCCTTGTTTTTGCTGAGGCTGGCTTTGAACTAGTGATCCTCCTGCCTCAGCCTCCCGAGTTGCATTTCCATTATTAAAACATTATTTTATGAGTAGGGAATTTTGTGCTATTTTTCTAGTCATATTGAAATATATCATAAATTGTTTTAACCAATACTTGCACTACTGTTCTATAAAAAAACAGAACTAAGTCCTCCTCTCTGTCTTTGTGTCCCTTGTTGAACTTCTTTGTATCCCCACACCTTCCCTTCCCAGTCTTCAGTGACCACAATCCCATTCCATTCTTCTACAAAAATACTTATGAGTTTCCATGAATGAGTGAGGACATTTAGTATTTGTTTTTCTGTGTCTGTCTTATTTCACTTAAAATAAGGACCTCTAATTCCAACCATGTTGTAGCAAATGAATTTCATTGTTTTTTTTGCCTGAATAACATTCCCTGTGTATCTATAACAAATTTTCCTGATCATTCTTCCACTCATGGACTTCTAGGTTTATTCCATATTTTAGCTATTGTGAACAGTGCTGAAATAAACATGGGAAGGATAGTATCATTTTGGCATAATTGTTTCAATTCCTTTGTATATATACACGGTAATGGAATTGCTGAATTATGGGGTAGTTCTCTTTATCTGATGATTAATGAAGTTGAGCCTAATCTAATGATTAATGATGTTTTTCTTGTATCTATTGGTCATTTGTATTCTTCTTTTGAAAATATCTGTTTACATATGTTGTACATTTTGTGGACTCTCCACCAAGATATGCTATCTCACTTCATTTTACAATGAAAATAACTGAAGCAAGGAGAGGTTGAGTAACTTGCCTAAGTTTACAAAATAGGTTACTGATGAATCTAGGATGTGAGGTCAAGAAGTCTGCCTACAGAGCTCATAACAAATGTGTTATGTATGCAAACCTACATAGAATGATATGTGGTTTCTGTGAGGCCAAACAATATGGCTGTATGTTGTTTGTAAATTATTGGTATTAAATGCAGGCATATTCTTGGGACACCATGGCTATTTAAAATGCCTGTACTTATCTTTGTGTATAAACTATCCTTTGGAAGTGTCCCACAAGTTCAAGAAACATTTCTAGTAGCAGTTGAATAGATATGGCCACCTGTATTTGAAATGTTTTTGAAATGTATTAAATGTATAAAAATGGTTCCTGGACATGCTAAGAAATAATTCCAATAAAAGGGTTTTAGATGAGAAGCCAAAATCTCTCCCTATTCCAGCCCTGTTGTTAAAAGTTTCATAGAAAAGAAAGAGTAAAATTGTAGTCACTGGAGGAGAGGAAGGACATGGGGTGGGAAAAGGGTAGAAAGAGGTTGGAAAAGAAGGACCAAATCACAGTCAGATAGGAAGAACAAATTCTAATGTCCTAAATCACAGTAAGGCAACCAAACTTTATAATAATTGATTATATATTTAAAAAAATAACTGAAAGAAAGGAGTTCAAAGATTTCAATATGAAGAATTGATAAATGTTTAAGGAGATAAAAATGCTAATAACTTCATTTGATCATTACATATTGTATACATATATCAAAATATCACACTTTATCTCATAAATATGTATTTTTTTGTTTTTACATATCAGTTTAAATAAATTTAAATAGAAAAGAAAGTACAGTAACATGAAAAATGTTTTTCATGAATCCGTTCAGAAATAGTCTACACAAGCATGTATATTATGTATGCATGCCCGTGTGTTTAAGAAATGTGATCACACTTCACAGTCTGTACCTTTTTCTAATACTTACACCTTGACCATCCACAGCTAATGTAAAGACCTAAACTCATAATATTTGAAAAAAAATTATTTTTTTTTTGGTACCAGGGATTGAACCCAGGGGCATTTAACCACTGAGCCACATCCCCAGCACTTTTTATTTTTTTTATTTTGAGATTGGGTCTCACTAAGCTGGTTAGGGCCTTGCTCGGTTGCTGAGGCTGGTCTTCTGCCTCAACCTCCTTAGTCTCTGGGATTACAGGTATGCTCCTCCACGCCAAGTTCACTGTCTCATGGTTTTTAATAACATATCTTGGTTAAAAAATCAGTTGTACTATATTCTGCCCATTTCATGTTGCACCTTACACTTGGGAGTGTCTTGAGACTGCCTAGAAGAATCTCACTGCAATTTTGTAAAACTGAGAAGGTAAAGTTTGCTTCAGTAGTCTACGGCTTTCATTTTCTGAAGTGTCCACATTTCTGTGACATTTGTTATCTGACTTTTTCTTTCAGATTTGCGTTCTCTTCTCTACAACGTAAAAGAAAGAAAGGGCCACTCCCCATGTCAGTCAAACTACATAATTTTAGAGGTGAGAATGATTGCATATTTTATTTATTAAAAAAAAGATAGAGAAAAAATGTGATTTCCCCAAAGTCAGTCAGTTTGTCAGAAGTAAGGATAAGAAAACCACCTTATTTTAGGCCAGTCTTCCTTCTACAGAAGGTCCATTTTCACAAATTGATTTTTAAAATGTTTTTGTTGTTTTTAGATATACATGACAGTAGGATATATTTTGACACATCATACATACATTTCATGGTCCCAGAAATGAAATATTCCAACACTTAAAATCATCAGAGTAGAACAGAAATTAACCCAAGGACCTGATCAAGAGAGAAAAAGGTACAATATCCTTCTAGGAAAGTTGACATGGTATTTCCTACTCTATTTTATAGAATAAATTAAAATTAAATGAATATAAGATAAAGGAAAGAACTCTGTCTTACCTCAAATGAAAGCTATTTCTAAAGATTATTCATTTCCTTTTTTCCATTTATATTCATTATAATTTCACATTTTGTGTAGTGATTTGAAACAACTAGAATTTTGGGTTATAATATAAAAATAATAATCATTATTCTTAATATTTTATTGGCATGCTAAAGTTCACAAAATTCTTTTATATTCATGATTGTAATCTCATTTGCTGCTCACATCACCCCTAAGGCTAACCTACTTAGTGTTACGCTTCGTTTTTTTTTTTTCCTCAAGCCACTTTATTGTAGACTGTTAATGTCTCTCATATATCAACACACACACAAACACAATGGGTTTTCTACGACTTTCTTCCCCTTTTTCTTATGTCATGCTGGCTTTGTCTTGCAGTGGTTCCTCACTTAAAATTCTTAAGAGATTTTAGGTGGACAGAAGAGATTCAACTTCCTTTTTCTGCTGCTACTTGCATTTTTTTAAAAAAGTAAAATATTTTTATTAACTATAACAATGAATGAAATCTACCTTTATTTGTTAGGGCTTATTTTATATTTTAAATTTCTTTGATTTTTAAAAATTTTTACTGTATTACATGGTGGGTTGAATTTTGACATATTTATAAATGCATGTAGTATAGTTTTACCCATTTCAGTCCCTAGTACTATCTCCTTTCCTCCCTTTCTCCCTCTTGCACTTCAAAAAATAGTTTGCCAAACTTTTCCAGGTGCAGTCGTGCATGCCTGTAATCCCAGCAACTTGGGAGGCTGAGGCAAGAGGATCAGAAGTTCAAGGCTAGCCTCAGCTACTTAGCAAGGCCCTCATGAACTTAGTGAGACCCTATCTCAAAACAATAAAGAAAAGAGATGAGCTGAGGATGTGGCTCAGTTATAAAATGCCCCTGGATTAAAACCCCAGCACCAGACAAAAAAAAAAAAGTTTGCCAAACTGATTTCCAGTTATGACCCATTAATGGGTTAGTTCTCTCCTTGTTATTACATTTTTTTTAAATAATAGGAATGTCTCAAGTTTTCAAATAAAGCTTGCTCTCATTATTTATAAGGGGAGTAGAAATAGCAACACTTTATCTTAGGCTTTGTCACTGCCCCTTTATGAATGTGATTTTCAGAGAGGTATATTCTCTATTCTTGCAATTATTTTGGAATATGTCCCACTGAGAGAAATGGTGAACACATGTGCTATTGTAGCTGTAATCTAAGGTTAATGTTTCATTTAAATTTTTCTTTTCTTTTTCTATTGTTTGTTCTATTTAGTTATACATGACAGCAGAATGCATTTTGATTCATTGTAAAGAAATGGTATACAACTTTTCATTTCTCTGGTTGTACTAAATTTTTATTTTCTTTTTTACCATACTAGATGTCTCTTCTTTCTCATTCTCTTTAATATGATTTTTCCTTGGTACTTCATAGTAGCACAAAAGGAAGTTCTTATCACTTCTTGCTGCATAGCAGGTAGCACTTGATATTGTTAGATTGAATTTAGTCTTATATATAAAAGACATATATCTCATTGTGGTTTTAATTTGTACTTCCTAAGTGTCTGAAAATGTTGTGCTTATTTTCATGTGCTTATTTATCACTCATATATTGTCTTTGATCACGTGTCTGTTCAAATCTTCACCTGAATTTTAAAAATTGACTTGTTTTCTTATTACCAAGTTTTGAGAATTTCTTATATAATCAGTCTATAAGTCTTGTGTCACATATGTATTTTGCAATTAATTTATTCCATCTGTTTTCATTTTAAAACAGTGTTTCAGAGACCAGAGTTTCTAAAATTTGATTAAGTCCAATTTATCATTATTTTCTTTTATGTGTCATAGTTTGGCTGATGTATCTAAGAAATCTTTGCCTCACACAAGATTTCAAGTTTCTCCTGTTTCCTTCTACATGATTATTATTTTCATGTTTTAAATTTAGGTTTATGGTCTATTTTTATTTAATTCAAGTAACATCTTAAATATGTATTGGAATTCAGGTTTTTAATTTTAACATATGGATGCAAAATAGTTGAAATACCAACCTTTGAAAGACTATCCTTATACATCAAATTGTCTTTACTTTTTGTTAAAAATCAATTGACCATACCTTTGTGTACACATTCCTGGGCTCTCAGTTTTCTTCCATTGATCTGTAGGTCTATCATTTCTCTAATACCATATTGTTATGAATAATGCTGCTTTATTGTCATATCTAGTACTGTTAGGTCTCCAACCACTTTTTCCTGTTTTAAAATTGCATTGGATATTTTAATTTCTTTTTCATTTAATACCTTTATTGAGGTATCATTGATATAAAAATTATATATTTTTAATATGTAAAATTTTGATGAGTTTGGATATATATAAACATCTATGATACCATTACCACAAAGTAATAGACATATATAGAAATATTCAACACCTCCCAAAGTTGCCTTCCTTTTCTTCTGTAGTTTTTTTTAATGGTTAGAACACTTAATAAGATATACACCTTCTTAATAAAATTTGAAGTGCACAATTCTGTGCAGATCACTGGAACAAAGTCATCAAGTATAACTGAAACTTTACGGCAATGGATAACAACTTTCAATTTTCCCCTGCCCTCAGCCCCCAGCAACCACTACTCTGATTCTATGGGCTAACTATTTTGCATACCATATAAATTGAATCATGCACAATTTATCTTTCTGTGTCTGGTTGATTTAAAATGTCATATTGTGGGTGAGTTTGGACCCTTCGGCGCCATTTTGCAGCTTCCCTGGCAGAGGGCGACCTTCTGGGACTGCATGAGTCCTCAGAGCTGAGCTCCAGTCTTCCAAGCCCACTGCTTGGCGTCTCCTGGGCCGTCTGGCCTGGAGGGGCTGGAGTCACTGGCTCTGGCGGTGAGTTTGGAGCCCTTGGTGCCATTTTGCAGCTTCCCTGGCAGAGGGCGACCTTTTGGGGCTGCCTGAGTCCTCAGAGCTGAGCTACGGTCTTTCCTGCCACTGCGAGGCGTCTCCTGGGGAGGCCTGGCCTGGAACAGAGGGAATCACCATTATAATGTGCCTCAGTGTGGATCTGTTATAATTTTGTGCATTTGGTGTTCTGTAAGCCTCTTGTATTTGATTTTCCATCTCATTGGTCAGATCTGGGAAATTTTCTGATATTATTTCAATGAACAGATTGTTCATTCCATTGGTTTGTATCTCTGTGCCTTCTTCAATCCCAATAACTCTTAAACTTGGTTTTTTCATGATGTCCCATAATTCTTGGAGGTTTTGTTCATGATTCCTTACCATCTTCTCTGTTTGGTTGAGTTTGTTTTCAAGATTAAGTATTTTGTCTTCATTGTCTGAGGTACTGTCTTCCAATGATCTAGTCTGTTGGTTAAGCTTTCTATTCAGTTTTTAATTTGGTTTATTGTTTCCTTTATTTCAACGATTTCATTTTTTCAGAATCTCTCTCTCTTTATTGAAATGATCTTTTGCTTCCTGTAATTGCTCTTTTAGCTGTTTATTGTTGCCATCATTCATTGCCTGCATTTGTCTCTTATCTCATCGTTTGCTTCTTGGATCTTTTGAATTTTATACATTCTGAACTCCGTTTCTGATATGACTTCTTCCAATGTTGTCATTGGGTTCTATTGCTATAACATCTAGGTTTGTTTGGGACACTTTCTTTCCTAGTTTTCTCATGTTGCTTGTGTATCTTCCCCTCTAGCAGT
The DNA here is from genome assembly GCA_020662805.1 of Glaucomys volans. Classification (NCBI taxonomy): domain Eukaryota; kingdom Metazoa; phylum Chordata; class Mammalia; order Rodentia; family Sciuridae; genus Glaucomys; species Glaucomys volans. Next base: position 422,554 of record JAJEJO010005781.1, on the reverse strand, counting down.
GTGAATCTGAGGTATTGCAGTTTCTCTTTAAAGACTTATAGCGTCCCTGTAGATTTCTAATACCTCACCTTGAAGAGATCATCATTAGCTGCACACCATATAAACAGTATGTGTCCTTAATTCAATTAGTCCCTATTAAGATATTAACTGTGTTGTCATAACAAACAGGGATGAGTCCAAATTATTATCTACAGCATAACTAATAGGTTTGCAATAAAGACCACAATTTAAAATGGTGGAAAAAGAAGATGAGGAGGAGTGTAGAATATAACGTTAATGAGATAGGAAGTGAGTCTATAGAGGTACTATGTCATAGGAATAGTGAAAGTGGAATTAAAAGTAATAGGTTGTTAGCATGAGAAAAGCGAGAAAAAGTCTCCAAGGAAATGGATATATAAGAGGATGATAGAGTGATAAGAATATTAATAAAATAAAAAAGTAGTAATATAGTAGGTATAATAGGAATAATCATTATAATACTACTAATTAAAAATAATTCTGCTTTAAAATCTCCTAGTTTTCAGTAGTCTGATCCCTTAGGTGCTTGATAATGCAGTATCCCAAGAAGGGTGCTGTCCCACTACCTCGAGGTTGGGAATAATCAATGCTTGTGAGCAAAGGTGACCTGGTGTTCATAGATGGTCAGTTGCAGTGCAGGTGCAGGCCTGGGCACTAGACTGAGGATGAGGGTGCAGGCCTGTGCTCAGTGCTGGAGATGCTGGGCCTGAGGGTGTGGACGGGCCTCTGCTGCATGCTGGCCAACACTGTGGCGGGCCTGTGCTCTGCACAGGGGGTTTAATGTATTCAATTTCTTTAAGAGCTGACTGGCCATTAACATTATCTATTTCTTTCTGAGTTAATATGGTAGTTTGTGTTCTGCAAGAAATTTTCCTATTTCATGGAAATTGTCAAATTTATGAGTATGTTAATATGAGAACCAAAAAAATTGATATACCTCCTGTCCTGGAATCATAGAAAAAAACTGCAACCCTGAGCATGATAACAATGGAGGAAAGGATCGGGGTCAGACATTGCAAAGCCATTCTTAAAGCATAAGCAAAGGATGCAGGTGTTGCCCTTGCCTCTTCCTGAAACAATACCACTTTGGTGCTGGCAAAGGGAAACTGTGAAGGAATTGGGAATTCTAAACTAAAAGTCTAATTCTGGTCCATACAAAGGTGATATTCTTGATTTTACAACAGTAGTACATGTGTTTTTATTTGTTCCATTTATGAAAAATGACTTATACTATGTCCCTTTTGTGATTTTTAAGTCATCCTTGGAAAATTGTTGGCTGGAGTTAAAGAGCAGATGGCTGGAGAAGTAACCATCCAATTGCCTTAAATTCTGCTATCTTTAGCACTACACTACAGCAATTAAAATTATCTAGCCACAAGCCAGGCATGGTAGTATATGCATGTAATACCAGGCACTTGGGGGATTGAGGAGAAAAACAGCCATGTTTGAGGTCAGCCTAGGCAAACTGAGACACTGCCTCAAAAACAAAAAATAAAAATGACTGATGATGCAGCTCAGTGCTAGAACCCCTGAGTTCAATCCCCAGTATTGAAAAAAGGAACCCCCAAACAAAAAAACTATCTACATAGGCAGTAGGAGCATGTCAGTAACATGTCAGAATATGCTCAGAAGAAGGTAAAAGGAATGAGTATATCTTTGGCCTACTTTTTTAAAAATACTTTTTAAAGTTGTAGGCCCATATTCCATGATGGGTGTATGATAATTTAGATAAAGATATCCTCAAAAAAAATCAGACAGGATGAACAAGTTTGAGTGCAGCTTAGCAGTTTATATGGTAAAACAGGTTGCTTCTTGCAGCACTAAATAATCAACTTCTGCTGAGAAAAGACTATGTACTCAAATTGCAGAGATCCCCAAGTAGCTTGAAGTGGTAGTAAAACTTACACTGCATTTTGTACCAGGAGTTTATGACAAATTTCACTTGTGAAATGTTTTATAAATATACCCTGTATTGTTTCTGAGGATTGAGAATTGTGGAAACCAGGTAAGGTTACTTAACAACTGTGTTAATCTCTGAAATGCTTTTGGATTCCATGCTTAATGAATGCACTTTGAATGTACTACTGGCGGCGGGGAAGGACTGGGCAGGTTGTCGGGAATATTCAGCGTGGCTTCTATTTATTTTATTGGATATTCCTCCAACTGCCTGATGTTTGAATATATCTTTGTATATTTATCAAGTTTAGAAATTCTTCCACTAACTGACAGAGGGAGATTTCCTCTTCTCTTACAGTGACATTGCAGATATTTTAGGGATAATAAATCATTAAATCTGTTAAATGTTTGCTATTATTCTTCAATAACTCAATGGAAGAAACAATTTTTGTGCCAGGTGTCTTGTATATTGTGTTCATAGGAAACTGGAATGCTGCCATTGGCTCTTTAACCTTAATCACGATTATATAATATACAAATCCAGGAAGGCTTACAAAATATCATTGCAGTTTTTTTGGCTTCTTGTGTCACCTTATTATTGCTTCTTATGTTTCTTATCAGTTTTTATCTTCATTGCTGATTACCTGTGGGCATTCTTCTAAAATTCAATATGCAGCTTTCTCTTCTTCCTCAAGGAGCCATTAGTTTTCATGATCTCAGCTATCTTTTTACATAGTTATCAAATCATTGGTTTAATTCCTTACTACTAAACTATTACTATATTTTCAGTCTTTTTAATTTTCACTTGGGAATAACATTCAAGGGTTTTCCCTAGGCTTGGTGTCAGATTGGAACATTCAATATGGATCTCAACTAAGCCAACTCAACTACTTAACATTACCTCTCTGATACTTAGGAAAGGAGTAATAAAAATTTCCCAGCAAATAGTGACTTGAAAATATACTGCCCTACCTCTCTCTCCATCCAGTTCCTATTACCATTATTCTATCCTTAGTCTCTGGCATAGGTCTGTGATCTCAATGACCATGGGATAGATATTCAGGTTAAGATAGACAAACAAATGAAATGATCAGAAGTATACGTACCTCAATCATAGAAAAGCTCTTAAGCTCCTCTATTAAATGTAGAGTACTACACAAAGTTCCTATTTATTATCTAGAAGCTCACAGTGCAAAGTGTGAGACAACCATCTAAGTGGACAATTACAGAAGTGTGGCAAGTGTTATAATATTGTGCTATGATTGTACAGAGATGAAACACCTAACCTAGTTCAGAGTGATCAGGATCATTCTCCTGAGGGAGTTGATGCCTGAAGAAGGAAGAGTTAGGCAGGCAGAGAATAGGACGTGTTCTAGGCCAAGTGTATAACATCTGCATATATATGATATGTATGGGTTTTACATGCATGAATTATAATGTGGATCCATTCAGAAAACTGGAAGGAGCACAGGAGGTTGTGGAAAGAGTAGAAGTGAAGAAAATTTGGGAAGTTGACAGGGTTCTACTCTTGTCAAGCCAAGCATGGTTATCTGTTTTTTAATTCTACAGCCAATTAGCACTGTCAGATTTAGAGTTGGGGGAAGAACTGCTTAATGTAGGGGATGAACGAGCTTTGAGAAGTGAAGAAAGAGAAAAGACAGAAAAAACAAAAAGCAATTTAATTTAATACTCAATAAAGTCATCTGGGGTCATTTAGAATAGGACTAATCAACCCACACATCTCAGAAGTTCCTGAGGTTATGCATCCGTCGCTTAAAAATCTGGGTACGTGTTTGAGGTTATAGAAAATTTCCAGCCAAAGTGGTTAAAATAATGTTTTGTTCAAGAGTTCCAGATAGCTGAGGTTTTCTTGTATGTGTCTTATACCACATAAATTTGCATTACTTAATATTTCACAGCATACATGTATTTTTATTCAAAATTGTAATGCATGCTATGTCTTTCCTGCTAGCACTTACTAGGCAGACATACATTAATCTTGTTGTAAGGTTATGATGTAAGAATATCTTCCTAGATTAGACTAGGAGAGACCTGACTGTACTAGAACTTATTGTATTTTAGGAGTAGTTTTACTATTTGAAGGATATATTTTAATGACTATGAATTAACTAAATATCTGAGCACAGGTCTATAAAATGATTTTCAGAAACCACAATGGTGCTAATCTCCACTAACATTTTATTGCCCTTTAAATTTGTAATCATGGTCTTCAGTCTTGCTAATTAATTTTAAGTGAGAAATTTGTCATTATTAGAATTTTTGAGTGATGTTTATTTTCCTTTTCTATTACTTTTAGCTAAAGGCTTTATTGAGGAAATGGAGTCTAAACAAGATTTCTTAGGAGCAGTGTAAAGAAAACCCATGTTGTCAAGCCCTTTGAAAGCTTTGTTTCATGAGAAGAGATGGTTTGTTAATTCTCACTTTTTATTAGGCCACAGGATCTCTTCTCTTTTTTAACCTTTATTTTAATTATCTATTTTTATGTAGTGTTGAGGAATGAACTTAGAGCCCCACATGTACTAGGCAAGTGCTCTAAAACTGAGCCACAACCCAGCCTATCAGGATCTCTTCTTGCTGGAAGTGTTAGTGGGACTTATTTATGTATTTAAAGTTTATACCACACCAATTCTTTTAAAATATATGTTTATTTTTGAGGTTACCACTTTTACTGCAATTAATTCATGTTAGTGAAGTTCCACCAAATTCTTAATGGGAGGATGTCAGAAATACGATTAAACTCATATCCATTTCAATACTATATCCCTCAAATACACAGTATTCATAAATTTCCAGTTGCACAAATCTCAGTCCATTTCACAGAAGAGTTAATTTTCTTGAGTTCTTGTCCAACCAACTATGAAATTACTGGACAGAAGCTCTCGTAAGTACAGTGTGGAGAAGGTTGGCTGATAAATTATTCCCTGTAGTGAGACAAAACTATCATTTAGGCAGAAAATGATATTAACTTTTGCTTAGTGATACAGCAATAAAGTGGTTTCTTTTGATTATGCTGTGTGTCTGCTTCTTTCCTCATATTCAGATTCAGATTCATATTGCTAATAACCATAAAACCAAAATTTCAAAACTATTTTTTATAGTTCTATCAAATGAAACAAAGATCTAGGTCATTGTGGAATATGGGGTGGTTTATTTCTCTTAATAATGAAAGAGCTATTTACAAGGGTCAATTGGCAGAATGATTTGGCTAAAATGCAGGGTGCAAGTTATGAGAAATTAAAAGATGGGATTGGATGGAGATCAATGAAGTTTTTGAATGAGAGGCAAACAATTTATCTTGAAAGTGGATTCATCTTAGGTTTTGAAGTAAAGAAGTTGCAGGAGGACCCCTTCCCGCGGGGACACAGAGCTGAGGCTCCAGGTGAGATTTGGCCGGGAGCGGAGCTGCTTGCCAGCTCCAGCGGGGAAATTGGGCCTGGTTGGCGCCATTCTACAGCTTCCCTGGCGGAGAGACACTATCTTGAGCTGTCTGAGCCCTCGGACCTAAGCCCACCCCTTCCCGCGGGGACACAGCGCTGTGGCTCCAGGGCCATGGTGCTGCGTCTCCTGGTTGCCTCTGCCCAGAAGCATTGATAATTCCCAACCTGGAGGTTGTGAGACAGCAGCTATCTTGGGTCACCACTTGATCAAGCACCTCTCAAACATCTGGTGAGTTACTGGAAATCTGCAGGGACGCCCTAAGTCTTTATAGAGAAATTGCAATCCCTCTGATTTGCACTACTAGAGGGGAAGATACATGAGCAGCATGAGGAAACACGGGAAGAAAGTGTCCCAAACAAACCTAGATGATACATCAAGAGATCCCAAAGACAGCATGGTAGAAGGAATGACAGAAATGGAGTTCAGAATGTTCATAATTAAAATGATCCGAAAAGAGAATGAGGTGACGAGAGTGCAGATTCAGGCTATGAATAATCAGCTAATAGAGCAATTGCAGGAAGCAAAAAATCATTTCAATAAAAAGATAGAAGTTCTGAGAAAAAAACAAACAGAAATCCTTGAAGGAAACAAGGAAATGAAGGAAACAATAAACCAAGTTAAAAACTCAAGAGAAAGCATTAGTAACAGAATAGATCACTTGGAAGACAGAACCTCAGACAATCAAGACAAAATATTTAATCTTGAAAACAAAGTCAGACAAACAGAGAAGATGGTTAGGAATCATGAACGAAACCTCCAAGAAATATGGGACATCATGAAAAGACCAAATTTAAGAGTTATTGGGATGGAGGAAGGCACAGAGATACAAACCAAGGGTATGAACAATCTGTTCAATGAAATAATATCAGAAAATTTCCCAAATATGATGAACGAGATGGAAAATCAATTACAAGAGGCCTACAGGACACCAAACGCACAGAATTTCAACAGATCCACACCAAGGCACATTATAATGAAAATACCTAACATACAAAACAAAGATAGAATTTTAAAGGCTGCGAGAGAAAAGCAGCAGATTACCTACAGGGGGAAACCAATACGGATATCAGCAGATTTCTCAGCCCAGACCCTAAAAGCAAGAAGGGCCTGGAACAACATATTTCAAGCTCTGAAAGAAAACGGATGCCAACCAAGAATCTTATACCCAGCAAAACTTACCTTCAGATTTGATGATGAAATAAAATCCTTCCATGATAAACAAAAGCTTAAAGAATTCACAAAGAGAAAGCCTGCCCTACAGAACATTCTCAACAAAATATTCGAAGAGGAAGAAACGAAAAATAACAATCTGGGTTGCCATGGGGAGGAACTACCCTAAAGAAAGAGTCAATCAAAGGAGAAACAAAGTTAAGCTAAAAACTCCAAAAAAGCTAAAATGATGGGATATACAAGTCATATCTCAATAGTAACCCTGAATGTAAATGGCCTAAACTCATCAATCAAAAGACATAGACTGGCAGACTGGATTAAAAAGAAAGACCCAACAATATCCTGCCTTCAAGAGACTCATCTCATAGAAAAACATGCCCACAGACTAAAGGAGAAATGTTGGGAAAAAACATACCATGCACATGGACTGAGTAAAAAAGCTGGGGTCTCCATTCTCATTTCAGATAAAGCAGACTTCAAGCCAAAGTTAGTCAGAAGGGATAAAGAAGGACATTTCATATTGCTTAAAGGAAGCATAAATCAGCAAGACATAACAATCAAAAACATTTATGCACCAAACAATGGTGCATCCATGTATGTCAATCAGATCCTCCTCAATTTCAGGAATCAAATAGACCAAAACACAATAATACTTGGAGACTTTAACACTCCTCTCTCACCGTTGGACAGATCCTCCAAGGAAAAATTGAACAAAGAAACCATAGGACTCAATGACACAATTGCTAATTTGGACTTAACGGACATATATGGAATATTCCATCCATCAAAAAGCGAATACACTTTCTTCTCAGCAGCTCATGGGTCCTTCTCTAAAATAGACTGTATGTTATGCCACAAAGCTACTCTTAGCAAATACAAAAACATAGAGATACTACCTTGTATTCCATCAGACCATAATGGAATGAAATTAGAAATCAATGATAAAATAAAAAACAGAAACTACTCCAACACCTGGAGATTAAATAATATGCTATTGAATGATACATGGATAACAGAAGACATTAGGGGAGAAATTAAAAGATTCTCAGAAGTCAACGTGAACAAAGATACAACATATCAAAATCTCTGGGATACTATGAAAGCAGTGCTAAGAGGAAAGTTCATTGCAGGGAGTGCATTTAATAAAAGAATGAAAAGTCAACAAATCAATGACCTCACATTACAGCTCAAAGGCCTAGAAAAAGAGGAACAGATCATCACCAAAAGTAGTAGACGACAGGAAATAATCAAAATCAGAGCTGAAATCAATGAAATTGAAAAAAAAAGAAACAATTCAAATAATCGACAAAACAAAAAGTTGGTTCTTTGAAAAAATAAACAAAATCGATAAACCCTTAGCCACGCTGACAAAAAGAAGGAGAGAGAAACTCCAAATTACTAAAATTCGTGATGGGAATGGAAATATTACAACAGACACAATTGAAATGCAAAACATAATAAGAAGCTACTTTGAAAATTTATACTCCAACAAAATAGAAAACCTGGAAGACATCAACAGGTTCCTAGAGGCATATGAGCCACCCAAACTGAATCTGGAGGACATACACAACTTAAATAGATCAATTTCAAGCAATGAAATAGAGGAAGTCATCAAAAGCCTACCAACAAAGAAAAGTCCGGGACCAGATGGATTCACAGCCGAGTTCTACAAGACCTTCAAAGAAGAGCTCATTCCAATACTCCTCAAAGTATTTCA
>JAJEJO010005781.1:387094-409294 GCA_020662805.1 Glaucomys volans | reverse complement strand
ATAGAGGGAAGGGAAGGGTGGGGGTGGGGTGGGGGGTAAGAATAATAACAGAATGGGTGACAGACATCATTGCCCTGTGTACATGTATGAACGCACAGATGGTGTGACTCTACTTTGTGTACAACCAGTGAAACAATAGCTGTACTCCATTTGTGTTCAATGAATCAATAAGTAAATAAAAAAATAAAAATAAAATAAAGATAGAATGTTAGAATATTTTTCACAAAATAATAATAATAAAAAAAGAAGTTGCAGGAGGAATATAGTGCCTTGAGTGTTATCTGACTGTGGTTTTCGGGGAAAGAGGAAAATATTAGGTTGTTATTACCTTAGCAGGCCTTCTGTGAGGTGAAGAAAACCTCTTCTAAAGTGGTGTCAATGTGAATGAAATGAAAGAGGATATTTTCATAGAATTTCATAAACTCTATAGTTAATAAAGAGTTTAAAATTTTTTGGTGTAACTTTCAACCAAGTAAATTTATATTTCCTAGCATCTGTAATACCTCTTATATTAGTGAATGTCATTGTTGCCTAAGAGTTTTTGTTTTCTTGGCCAAGATCTATTTTTTAAACATTGGACGAAGATCTGCTCCTTTGACATTGAGTCTTTAGAAAGAACAAATTATTGGTTATTTCATGATTGGCTAGGTGGTAAGGTAATAGAAAGGGAATAATACATGGGTTGTTTAAAAGCTATGGACCTGAAAGATCAAGGGAATTATGATGGTATTGGCCAGAATAGGATGGTTATGGTTGGGAAATAATCTGGAAAGAAGAAGACAACATGGAGAGTTTGTTTATGCACATGTCTAGCTCAAATTTAACTCAGTTTAATAACATAAGAATTGGACTCTACGCTGGGCACTGTGAAGCATGCCTGTAATCCCAGTGACTTGGGAGGCTGAGGCAGGAGGATTACAAATTGGAGGCCAGACTCAGTAATTTAGCATGACACTGTTTCAAAGTTAAAAAACAAAGCAGGGCTGGGGATGTAACTCAGTGGTAAAGCTCCCCTGGACTCAATACTTAGTACCAAAACAAAACAAAATAGCAACAATGAATATAATTGAACTCTAAAAACTTGTTTATGCAGGCAAAATCATTGTAGATTTTCCTTCAGGACTTCAAAATTTACTACCTATTAAGTGTTGATGAAAATTTCATAATATCTGAGAGGTTAGTTTTCTATAAAGTGGCAACTTTTTAACTTTTTAACTAAACAGGTAGTGTTGGGATCAAATGAGATAATGTATGTGAAAATACTGCACATACTTAAAAGTGTGAATATTAAATATGGAATATTATTATTGCTGTAATTTGAGTGGAAGCGTTCAGAAGACATTTTGAAATAAAGAACTACAACTCAAGTGAGAATGTATGAGTGGAAATAGATGTTTAAATTATTCACATTCAAGAGATGATTGAAATCATTTTAATAGGCTAAATGGGATAGGAAACAATTCAGGGAAGAGCAGAGTCGAAATGTAAATGCCTATAGGTATTAAATTCAAATAAAAAGTTGAATTAGCTAAGAAATAAAAATATTGCCAGAGAGGCAGAAAAAAACCAAGTTCATGTAATGTTGTATAAATAAAAAGCAGAAAACTTTTAAGGAATGGCAGGTTAGCACCATATGCCAAGAGTTCATGAAATCAGAAAACTGAGAAGAGTGTGGTGGAAGTGATCATCAGAGTATAATGGTGGGGACCAGCCTCAGTGGAGAAGGAGGTAGGCAGCAGATGCTGTGCAGGAAGACATATTGGTGGACATTCATGAAAGAAAGAAAAGAATACTATTTCATGGAAGACTTTGAGGAAAAGTTTGCTTTGCTCAATGTGAACACGATTGACTAATAGGAGTGTTCTGAACTGGTAACTTTGTAAACTGATTATCAGGAAGCAAAAAGGGCTCTTTTTCTTCTTATCCTGTTTTTGGGCTCCAGAGATTTGGCATATGAAGGGACTATTCTGTTTGTCACTGTACTTTGTAGTTCTGTCTACAACAGAATTACAATGAATTAGAAAGAAAACAGGGTATTAATTGCTTGTATTTGAACAATAAAAATAATGTATATTCAGGTAAGTAAATGACATAACTAATGTCATGTAATATACATCTGAAAAAGTTGGAACCCAAACAATTTCTCTTCATTTTATTCAGCTCTCAACACACAGTCTTCTAATACACATAATCTAATTTATTAATTGAAGATATTTTTTCAATTTATTTATACCTGGAATTGAACCTAGGGACACTTAACCAATGAACCATAAACCCAGTTCCTTTTCTGTATTTTATTTAGAGACAGGTTTCTCTGAGTTCCTTAGGACCTCACTCAGTTACTGAGGTGGACCTTGAATTTAGAATCCTCCAGCCTCAGTCTCCTGAGCTGCTAGGATTACAGGTGTTTACCACTGTGCCTGGCTCAATTTTATAATAGTTAAAAAGGCTCTTTGTCAGAAGCAAGCTATTGGTGTGGAATAAGTTGGGATTTAACTTAATCTTCATCTTTTTTCAAGTGCATGAAATATCACTAATATATGTTAGGCCTCACCTGAGCAGGTAGGGGAGAGGGAGTGTTGGGAACAAGAAAAATATTGGATAGGAATGCTACTCCTGAGATAAAAAAATTAGACTTTAAGCCAGGTGTGGTGGCACACACCTGTAATCCCAGCACTTTGGGAGGCTGAGGCAGGAGGATCGTGAGTTCAAAGCCAGCCTCAGCAACCTAGCGAGGCCCTAAGCAACTCAATGAGATGCTGTCTCTAAATAAAATACAAAATAGGGCTGGGGATGTGGCTCAGTGGCTGAGTGCCCCTGGGTTCAATCCCCAGTACGCCCCCCAAAAAATTAGACTTTAGTTATTTATACAGTTGATTCAAAGATGTCAAAGGTGTCCAATAAGAAAACTGGAGTGATAATTTAGTCTCTATAGGAACTGATAGGTAATTTCTAAGTGAGAGAGAAGGATGAATAAGAGAGTAATCATTTATTTTAATCACTTTGTTGTCAATATAAGTTGAAATATAAAACTGAAAAACAGGTTTTTCTTTTTCAACCTTACTTTGCCTCTTGATAAATAAGGCATAGTTTGAGTCCATTCCTGAAGAAAAATTACTTTTATCTTCTAGATTACAACATCCTTATGATAGTCTTAACTCTAGTAATAGAAATAATTAAGAGATTTTAACAAACTAATTTTTTAAATTATTTTTTTATTTATTTTTTATTTACTTATTGATCCATTGAACACAAATGGAGTACAGCTATTGTTTCTCTGGTTGTACACAAAGTAGAGTCACACCATCTGTGCATTCATGCATGTACACAGGGCAATGATGTCTGTCACACATTCTGTTATTATTCTTACCCCCCACCCCAACCCCACCCCTCCCTTCCCTCTATGCTATCTATCCTTCCTCCATTCTTGCAACAAACTAATTTTAATCACATATAATGCTAGATTTATATACTGATATCAACATAAATTTATTTACTCACTTGGTGGAAATCATCATGCTCCAGCATTATTTCTGCTACCAGATTTTCTTTCATGCTGTTCTCTTCATTTAAAATAATGTTTATCCCCAGTCTTTGAACATGTAAAATTTTATTCTGTGTTAAAATCCCAGCATAAGCCCTGCCTCTTCAATAACTTACTTTCTGAAGACTCCAGGCCATATGGAACTCTTTTTCTCTGATCTATTATTACAGAAGCCCTGCTGTGAAGCATATAGCTATTGGATATCTAGGCTCCAGAGGGCCATGTGATCGAGGTTTGAATCCCAGTTCCACAACTAACTAGCTCTATGACTAGACAATTTATTTTATTGCTCAGTATCAACTTCATCATCTGCTAAATAAGGTAATAACAGGATCTATCTGTAGTTTTTAATGAAGGTAAAATGGGCCAGTGTGTGAAAATTACTTAGAATACTTTCTAACACAGAGTAATTCTCAATACATGCCAGCTATTAAAGTATTGTATATTTATTTCAACTATAATGGTGAGACTTTTTTGCTTCAGCCAGAATGCAGATTCTGCAAAGGTAGGGATATTCAAATTCAGCTACAGCCCCAACTTACCTCTCAAACTCAGCAAAGTAAAAGCCCTAAAATTGATAGTATCCACTTTTCTTAGAAGGGAGGTTATTTGCATTTCTTGCTATTTGAACAACACATTCATTTTCATCCTCACCCCAAGAAGCTTGTTGAAGAATGCCTTCTAATCATGCTTCCTTCATTTGTATCATCATTTCCAGTGATTTTCTATGGCTTTTTATGGTCTGGTAGTATTGGCTGAGCAGGCTCACTTCTTGGGGTTTTCAGATTTAGCAAAACCAAAACAAAACATAAAACCAAAAACCAAAAGTGAAAGCATTAAATTGGAATTTCATAGAAATAAATAATTTTAGTATCATTTTAATCATAAAATTATCTGTTTATTTGAAATTTTACTGGGCATATTCTATTTTATCTAGGAATTCTGTAACTGCTGCTCAGTCTATTGCTGCATTAAGTAATTTTGATGACTAAAGAATGGAGTCTTATGATGAAAAGTAAAAGGTAGATATGATACCTAGGGATTTTATCCTCTAACTTAAAGGTAAATAATTCCAAGGTATTAAGCCATGATTTAACTCTAGGTAAGATTGATGAAGACTATCTCAGCCCTGTCTTATCCACCTGAGCCTCTTTTCATCAGAGAGTAATCCTGCATATTTAGTTAACTTTATTTTTAACAGTTATTTTCTGTTTAATATAAAAATATATGCTTTGGTTGGGCGTGGTGGCACACACCTGTAATCCCAGTGGCTCGGGAGACTGAGGCAGAAGGATTGCAAATTCAAAGTCAGGTTCAGCAATTTAGCAAAGCCTTAAGTAACTCAGTGAAACCCTGTGTTTAAAAAAAATACAAAAAAGGGCTGGGGATGTGGTTCAGTGGTTAAGTGCCCCTGGGCTCACTCCCCAGTGTATGTGTGTGTGTGTGTGTGTGTGTGTGTGTGTGTAAGTTTTTATAGAGGAATATGGAAATACGGATTGTATAAAGATATAAAGAATAGCTGGCCACAGTGACACGTGCCTGTAATACCAGAAAATTGGGAGGCTGAGACAGGAGGATCACAAGTTCAAAGCCAGCTTCAGTAATTTAGCAAGGCCCTAAGCAACTTAGCAAGACCCTGTCCCTAAATAAAATATAAAAAGGCCTGGGGATGTGGTTCAGTGGTTAAGTGCCCCAGGTTCTATCCCTGGGACCCCCCAAATTATATATATATATATGTATATATATTTATATTTATGTATATATTATATATATAATATATATATATGTCTTTATTCTTTGTACGTTTATGTATATGTAGAGAGGAAAGTAAAAGCTACCCAGAGAGAGAAAATCATTATTAACTTTAAATCATAATATGACTTAATGTTGGGAATAGGTGATGTATTCACATGATTAAAAAATAAATACATGTAAGTACACATATACAAATTAATGTATATGGTGAAAACTCTCATACCTTTGTCCTCCATATACTTAGCTCCCACAATCCCTTAGATATACCACGTTTATTAATTCATGTTACCTTCATTTCTTAAAACAAACATAGGTAAATGTTAATATAGACTTTTATTTTTCTTTTTAGTTTTCAAAATGTAGTGTATAATGTATTCTGTTCTTTACTCATTTGTTTTTTACTTAAATTTTCATGACTATATCAATTTCAGTACATAAAATTCTTCTCCATCTTTTAAAATTTTTTTAGTTGTTGATGGCCTTTATTTTATTCATATCTTTATATGTGGTGCTGAGAATTGAACCCAGTGACTCAAGACATGTGAGGCAAACTCTCTACCACTGAGCCACAACCTCAGCCCTCTTCCCCATTGATTTATGATTACAGCATGTTCCATTACATGGATTTACTTTATTTAATCAATTATGTATAGTTGGATATTTTGGTTGGGTCAAATCATCGTTATTTTTCATGCTTTCTGACCCTCGTGTCATCCCATGTCTTATCTTACACAACCTTACCCTCTACGAGGAAGCGAAAGGTTTGTGATCCTCACTTTCTGAAATAAACCTCAGCAGGTCTCTTCTGGTGTCTCCTATATATAGATAGTGGATCCCACAGTCAATTTGCTAGAGAAAGCAGTGCTCACTGGTTGATGGGAAGATAGATAAATGATATGGCAAAAGGATGGCCCTTAGCAGAGAAAAAATAATCAATGATGGTTTTATTTTATAAAGTACAATTATTTTATCTCCATTTTCCAGATGAGGAAACAGAAGCTTAGTGTTGTGTTCTTACCTGCCTGAAATACTTCTAGGTGCTTTGGAGGCCCTGAGCTTTTTTTTTTTTTATATTCCAGTGTTACTTTCTCTCTGTTCCTAATTATGTCCTCCAAATGCCCTTTAGTATATTATTAGAGAGTTATTCCTGGTGCTTCTGTGAAACCCTTTTGATCTTCTTAAGCCCATGTCAAATGACTTCTGAAAGGGGAACATTCTATGATCTAATGCTTTAGGTAGGGATTGACAATTCAGTGGGAACAAGTGTTGGTGAATGTAGGACACACATTAGGACACATGACAGATATGTATGTGTGTGTCAATATGTGTGTGCCTGTACAAGTATTAGGGAATCAACCGATAATATCACAGGAAAAGCAATCAGAGGAGCTAAATTGCAAGGAGCTGGGGAGAAGTGTGTGAAGACACATTTCTCTTACATTCATAGATAAATTGGGTGCTGATATTTCAGGTACTGACTGTATCTCTGGAAGGCATTGAAAGGGAAGCTACTATGATGTAGACCCATTTGGGGCCTTCTCTGAGTTGAATTCTTTTCACATCTGACAGCCTGATTGCTCTGATGTAACCTCACTTTAAACGGACAAATGAAGGTCCTAATAATAGAAAGGAGAAGTCCTATCCTTTATGATGTTATCAGATTTCTGTGCCCCTCCACCTTTGGAGCCCTCATTCCTTTACTCTTCAGGCTTTTAGCAATACTAGAATCTCTGCCTCCACGCATTTAAGCAGGTCTTAGACAAGGGCTTAACCCTTTGGTGTGACAATTTAGTGACCTTCTACATGACTGAGTATCACTCCCTGTCCCTTTTCTGATGTAGGGAAGGGATTCTTCATTCTGAGCTTCTATATCCTGGTAAAGTCTCAGTCAATGGGAAAGAAAAGATATATTTAGCAGGCATAAGGACACATTTCTCTTCAAACTTGAAATTAAAGAGGCTCCTTTTCTCTCATTTAAGGTTAGCTGTATTGTAAAGCATGACAAGAAAAGAATAGTTACTTTCCTGTACATATCATGTCAAAGCCTATCTGCTTGCACAAGAAAAACCTGGCTTGAAGTTTAAGATAAGTTCAACTGGGATGAGGTCAGCTGTGGGCCTCTTAGATTCTGGGAAGGAAGCGGAAGAAGGGTATTGAAAACAACAATCACCCTTTGGTCATTATGAGGAGTCTCTTCCTTCTTGGCTGCAACTTTTGCTTTGACAAATTAAAAAACAAACCACAACATCTTTAAAATATTCTAAAGGAAGTTTCAATGAATTGTGAGATGTGGGTCCTTGCTCTCTTTCTCTCTTTGTGTAAAACTGTAACTAAAAACTATCCCTTTGTGATAAACCAGGAATTCACTGCCCCCCTCTAATAACGGTGCTAATTACCTTGACAGTAGTCAGGATGTTTATATAAGTCTTAGGCTGATTAAAAGAAAAAGTCCTGGATCTTGTTAAGGAATCTAGGTGCTCCTGTCAACATGTTTATTTAAAATAAAGTTCATCAAACCTCCTCATTTAAACAGACTCCAGGAGTACTCCAATATGGTTTAAATGATATTAATTCATCCTTTCTTTAGCTTAGCTTGTGTAAACCAGAAAATACAGCTGGACTTAAATGTTACCTGATGAACAGTCCTTCTAAACAATACAATCGTAGGTAGAGACCCTAACTTTTTCATGGAGGCAACTGAAATCTACAGAGGCATAAAAGTCATTTAGACCTCCTGAATTTCTCTGCTGGAAACAATCAGGAATCAATCATTTTTTGTCAATTAGGCATTAAATTAATCAAATATAGAAGGATCTACATAGAAAAAGAGAGAAAGGAGAATCATGAGAGCTTAGCTGAGCAAAGGAATGTGATAATATAGACCAAGGTATAGGAACATCTATCTCATTGCATTCTTAGATCTGGAAATACAGACTCCCTAGGCAGCACTCAAGCTTTTGGCTTGGATTTTGAGAACAGATTATTAAACACAGAATGATATTTTAGTAACATTGGGGTTTTTCTTGGTGGAGCTGCTGTCATGAAAAAAGAAGGGAAGATCCCTGACTAAAGTGTATAGCAATTTATTTGTTCTTAAAGTAATAAATATTTGGGTCCAGTATTCATTCATTTATTCATTCACATCTTATCTAGAGTAATTGGGACAACAAGGAAGAAAGCAGCCATTAAAATCAGTCATTTGCAACTGAGAACTGATGAACCCTAACCTTCAAAAAAACTGAATAAAGTTCTGGGGGTGTGGCTCAGTGGTAGTGCACTTAGCATGTGTAAAACTCTGGGTTCATTGCCCAACACCACACACACAGAAAAATGCCAAATGAGTGACATCAGTAAGATGGAAGACTAGGAATCTCCAGGCCTTTATACTTCCTCCCCAAAGAAACAGTAAATAAAAAAGAAAGGGACCTAAATAACAACCTTCCCAACAAAGAAAACCCCAGAACTAGATGCATTCATAAGTGAAACCTCAATACATTTAAAGAAGATGTAACGCCTATCATCTTTGAGCTCTTTCATAAAATAGAAGAGTTGGAAAAACTTTCAAACTTGTTCTGTGAGGCCAGGATTACCCTGATACTAATATCAAACAAAAAACTACAAGGAAAGAAAACTACAAATGAATGTCCCCTATGAACATTACTGCAGAAATTCTCAACAAAATATTAGCAAACCTAATTCAACAGTGTGTTAAAAGGATTTATAAACCATGATGATAAGGATTTATTCCTGGGATTCAATGATGGTTCAACATGTGAAAATCAATAAATGTTATACACTGTATTTATAAAATTAAGCAAAAACACAATCTTATCAATAAATGCAATAAAAGCTCTTGAAAAGTACAACAGCCTTTTATGAGAGAAGTGCTCAATGAACTAAGAATAGAAGGCCATTACTTCAACATAATAAAGACCATATATAAGAAAATCACAGCTAACATTTTACTAAAAGGTGAAAACCAAAAGCTTTTCCTTTAAGATGAAGAATATAGCAAAGAGGTCTGATTTTTCTCCACTTTCATTCAACATAATATAGGAAATCCTAGCTATAGAAATTAGCTTTAAAACATTTAAAAAGGCATCCAGGGAGGAAGAGCAAAATAGTAGCTGAGGTCCTCTTCCCATAGATACACCACGTAGAAAAGCTATTCACATAGAGAAGTTACCTTCAAAAGACCTAAGGAAACCAGGTAAGAGACCATAGTGCCTGGTATTATGATAACAGAAAGGGCACATTACAGAAGGCAGGCTGGTAGGGATTGTTAGTGTCATCTCCCTACGTGTCAAATACATGCAGCACAAACTGGAGAGAGACACTTTAAACTTTGGGAAGGGGGGAAAGACCCCATTCATTAGGGGTAAGACAGAATGGTAAGTACAGGATTTTCACTTGGAACCTAGTGCTCATCTGGTGAAACCTAACAAGGGGAGATCCTAATGGTCCACATCCTCAGCCTGCCTGTGGATAGAGCTTCTGAAAAAGCTTTAGAACATGAAGAAACTATATGCACAAAATCTATAGGATACATCAAAATCAGCAATAAGATGGAAGTTTAGAGCAATCAATTCCTACATCAAAAAGTTGAAAGATCTCAAATAAGCTATTGCTATATTTCAAGGAACTACAAAAACATGAACAAAATCCCAAAATTTAAAGAAAAGAAAGAGTAAGCATTAAAGCAGAAATATACAAAATATAGACTAAAAAATCTGTACAAGAGCAACAAAACAAAAAGATAAAAGATAAAAAATAGACAAGGCCTTAGTTTAAGAAAAAGAGAAGTTGCAAATAAGTGAAATCAGAGATTAAAAGGAGATATTATATCTGACACCACAGAAATACAAAGGATAATTACAGATTATTATGAATAACTAAATTCCAACAAGTTTGATAACCTAGAAAAAAATGGATGAATCCCTTGTTACATACATCTTACCAAGATTGAATCATAAAGAAATAGAAAACCTGATGAGAATAATAATAAGTAATGACATTGAAATGGTAATCAAATGTCTGCATCAAAAAAATAAAAACTCCACAACCAGATGGTTTTTGAATTTTGCCAAACATTTAATCAAGAACTGTCAGTATTCAAGTTATTCCAAAAAGTAGAAAAGGAAGGTATTCTTCCAAACACATTCTATGAGTCCGGAATTACCCTGATATCAAAACCAGATAAAGACACAACTACCAAAAAATAATAATAAGAGGAAATAAAACTTTAGAACAATATTCTTGATAAACACATGCTGAAATCCTCCACATAATATACATAAACTGAATTCAACAGCACATAAAAAAGATTATTCATTCACCATGCTCAAGTGGAATTCGTTCCAGGGATGCAAGAAAGGTTCAATATATACAAAGCAATAAATAGATTATTCCACATCAATAGAATGTAGCATAAACATCATATGATCATCTCAATAGATACAGAAATGACACTTGATTAAATTCAAAATTCCTTCATGATAAAAACACTAAACAAATTAGGTACAGAAGGAATGTACCTCACTCAACATAATAAAGGCCAACTCAGTGAGACTCCGTGTCTAAATAAAATACAAAAAGGGCTGGGGATATGTCTCAGTGGTTAAACACCCCTGGGTTCAATGCCTTGTCCAAAAAAAAAAAAAAAAAAAAAGAATGGAAAAGGAGGTATTACTTACACAATGGAATACTATTGAGGTATAAAAAAGAATGATATCCTGTCATTTGTAGCAAAAGCACTATGTTAAGTGAAACAAGCCAGGCACAGAATGACACATAGCACTCATTTGTGGAAACTCTTAAGTCAACCTTGTGAAGGAATGGAATGGAATTGAAAAGTGGTGACTAGTGTCTGGGAAGGGTAGAAGGGAAGGAGGACAGAAGGAAATTAAGTAGGCAGTACCAAAAATACAGAGAGGAGGAATCATTTCTTGTATTTCTTTAGCACAGTAGGTTAAACAATTGGACTAAACAACCTATGACATATTTTTAAATGATTGCCAAAGAAAGAGAATTAAAATTCTAGCACATGAAAAATAATTAATGGTTGAAGAGATATAAATACTTATTACCTTGATTTGATTAATACACACTGTATTACATGTATTAGATTACCATAATATACCCCATAAAATTGTACAAATTAAAAAAGTTAAATACAAAGGAAGAAGTCAAAATATCTTTATTCAGAAATAGCATGATAATGTATAGAATCTTAAGGAATCCTTATAACTATTAGAAATAATAAATTAATTCAGCAAGTAGTCAAATACAAAATAAGTACACAAAAATAATGGTAATTCCACATACTATCAATGAACTATCCAAAATGAAGTGAAAACAATTCCATATAAAACAGCATCAGAACATAAAATACTTGGAGAAAATTTAACAAAATAAGTATGAAATGTACTTCAAACATTATAAAACATCACTGAAGGAAATTAAAGAAGACCTCAATAAACAAAGATATCCTGTGTTTATGAATCAGAAGATACAATATTATTAAAATGGTTTCCTTCCCAATCTGACTTACAGATTCAGTGCCATCTGTGTCAAACAGCCCAGTTAGCCTTTTTACAGAAGTTGATAATGTGATTTTGACATTCAAATGGAAATGCAAGGGACACAGAACAACTAAAACAATCTTGGAAAAGAGTAAAAAAATTAGAGAATTCACCATTTCCAATTACAAAATATTTTATAAAGCTACAGCAATCATGACTATGTGGTATTGGCTAAGGATAGACATGTGGACCAATAATTAAAATTGATTCCAGAAATAAACCCATACATTTATGGTCCATTGACTTTTGTCAATACTGTAAAGACTATTTACTGGGGAAACAAGAATCTTTTCAACAAAAAGTATTGGGACAAATGAATACTCATGGCAAAAGAAATGAATTGTGCCATTACCTCACACCATATGCAAAATTAACACAAAATGAGAATTAAATATCGGAGTTAAAATTATAAAATCCAAAGAAGAAAATATGGTAGAAAAAAATTGTGACCTTGGATTTGGTAATTGTTTCCTGAATAGGGCAACAAAAATACATAAGCAACAAAATAAAAATAGATATATTAGATTTAAAATAATTTAAAAAATTGTGCAGCAAAGTACACCATTAAAAACTTGAAAATGTGACCAAGAATAGAAAATGTTTGCAATCATCTGTCTGATAAAGCACTTATATCTAGACTAAATCCTTACTACAATTCTGTAATAATAAGTCAACTCAATTTACAAAGTTAAAAAAAAGTCTGAGTAGACAATTCTCCAAAAGAACATATATACAAATGAGCAATATTCATGTGACAGTCAACATCATTACCCATTAGGGAAATGGAATTCAAAATTCAATGTGATACCATTTCTTTTTTTTTTTTAGTATTTATTCCAGCAACCACAACATTGCTATAAAAACAATTTTAATCAGATCTGTTCAGATGTTTTAATTAGCAACTCTAAAATATATAGATTAGTTATTTTTGGTGTTCAAGGAGCCTATAGAAGTAAGATAATCAACATTAGAGAAATGGAGTTAAGTTGAAGCTTGGAGGAGATCACATAAACATGATCTGACTCCTGCCTTAGATCTTTCTAAGTTAACCATAAATAAGCAATCTGCAATAGGAGCCCCTAAGACAAATGACAACAGAAGACAATCACACATGTTGAATGGTTTCCAGAGGAGTTCTTCTCTAACAGACAGTAAAGGGATGGCAGCTTGTTCTTCATACACAGCAGGATTGCTATAATAGAAAAATAGACAATAACAAGTGTTAGTGGAGATGTGAAGAATTTATAACCCTCATGCATTGCTTGTGGGAATGTAAAATGGTGGAGTCACTTCAGAAAACAGTTTGGCAATTCCTCAAATAAGTAAATTGAAGGTCAGACATAAAATGCCATGTATTATATGAATCTATTTTTATGAAATGACTAGAAGAGGAAAATCTATAGAGACAAAAAGTAGATTCGTAGTTTCCAGAAATTGGAGTAAATGGCTGTTAATGAGTACAGAGCTTCTTTTTGGGGTGCTGAAATTTTTCTGAAATTGATAGTAGTGATAGTTACACAATGCTATGCATATAATAAAAGTCACAGATTTTACATTTCAAAGACTGAATTTTATGGTATGTGAATCATATTGCAATATCACTGTTATTCAAAAATTGAGTTGTCCAAAGACAAAATTAGCAAACAATATCAACAATAATTAAAAATTCACACTATATACTTCTTTGATATGATGCATTCAAAAGGGTACACATTATCCTTATAGAATTTTGTTTAAAATTCATATTCTGAATCTAAGAGAACAATCAAGACTAACAATTAGTCTAACAAGTTAGACTAATCTAAATTAAGAAACATTGTACTAAACAATAAGCTTGAAATCCTAAAAATTAAATGTCATGGAAGACACCCCCTACAAGAAACAGGGCTACAAAAGAGTTCGAAGATAAAGGAGAGTAAAAGAACATTACAGGAGAATGTAATGTATAATTTTCAATACTGAAACTTAAAAAAAGCTAGAAAAGATAATATGAACAATTAGCAAAATTTGATATGACTTCACTTACATAATAGTATTGAACAAATGTTAAATGTCTTAAGAGAGATGATTGTATTGTGATTATGCAAGAAAATTCCTTTAGTTGTAGGAAATACAGGGTAAAAGAATTACTTGGAGGTGAAGTGTAGTATCTGCTAATGTACTCTCAAATGTTATGGAGGGGAGTGTGTGTGTGTGTGTGTGTGTGTGTGTGTATTAATTCTTGTTATTCTCAGTGGGTATATGTTCTGTTCCATAAAGATGTGGTGAACACTGGACTAGCAAGTACTGAGTTTCTTGACCTATACTTCATGCCCCACTTTTGTCTCCATCCTCTGGACATCTCTAAGAACTGAAAGTTCAGTTGGCCCTTCAGATGACTTGAAATTTTTGTAGCTCTGCATATGTCAGCCAAGGGCCAGGAAAGCTCTGAAAATATTGATTTGGGGGTTACAAATAGTATTTAATTTGTAGGCAAATTTGTCAGTACAGAATCTGCAATTAGTGAGAATTGATTGTACACATATGCACACACACAGGTACACACATATGTGATTATTGTCCTATTCTTGAAAATTCTATTAAATTTTTTTCAAAATACAAAGCAGAGGGAAAGTTAAATAAAGATAGATTGTGGACAGAAGACAAAAAGAGTTCCTATGGCCACCTAACTTTGTTAGACAAGCTGGGACCTACTCAATGTAATTTTAGAAGCTCAGGGAAGCCCTCCATCACCACCACTATCTCTAACTCCACCCAAATAACATATCTTTACTGCATGCCCATTGATGGTATGGCCTTTAATAGAGATCACAGTATTTTATCTCACACTGAAGGATCAGGCTTAGAACGAGGACCCCACCCAAATCAGGAAACTATGAATTACACTCATTAAAAATTAGTGAGTCATAGTAGAATATCCTGAGAGTATAATTTAATAGGAAAAATGGGAACATGGAAGACTGAGGACCCTACAATGAAAAGATACGAGGTGGAGGGAATTTACCTCAGAGATTTTCATAATTTTAAATTTATAAAAATGCAAATTCTGATTTAGAGATATAGTTTTTCATCCTCCAGTGCCTTGTTATTCTGGAATCTTCCAAAACTAGGCAAGGATACTTTAGAGTGGCTAAAAACAAATGAAAATCATTTTCTTCCTGCTCCACCTTCAATAAATAAAACTTTTCAACAAATTGTACAATGCTCAACTACTTTTTAAATGTTAGTCTTGATACTGTCCCTTAAATTATAAATGAAATCTTTATTAATGGCCCAATTGGTCTTACTAGGAAAGAGGCTGCATCTCAAAATGCAGTTTCTCAAAGGGAGCATTAGCTCTTAGATTTAAGGGAAATTAATATCAGACTAAAAACTATGTGAAGGAAATCATATGATCCTCAGCATTTATTATTTA
Source organism: Glaucomys volans (assembly GCA_020662805.1). Lineage (NCBI taxonomy): Eukaryota > Metazoa > Chordata > Mammalia > Rodentia > Sciuridae > Glaucomys > Glaucomys volans. The sequence continues at coordinate 393,999 of JAJEJO010005781.1, read as the reverse complement.
GGTTGTTCATGGGTGATTCTGGATAAATTAGGAAATTTCGTTTCACTGCATAGCAATGGAAAGGTTGGAATAAATGGAGTTTAAGTGGTAGATGAGAGTGGGAATGATGAAAGCAGATCAAAGGAGTAAAGTAGTATGGACTGTCATAGTGATTTCAGGTCTTCTGTGAAAGGAAATTTTCACAGAAGAAGTTTTGTATATATATTTAACTAGTAATCTTGTATTTTATCTGACAACCCCAAACTTCTTTTGTCACATGTTTGGGGTTGTCAGATAAAATACAAGATTACCAGTTAAATTTGAATTCAGATAAACAGTGAGGATTATTTTAATATAATAAGAATGCCCCATGCAATATCAGGACATATTTACACTAAAAGATTATTCTTGCTTTGTTTGAAATTCAATTTAACTGGGTGTTACGATTTTTTTTTCAAAATCTGATAATCCTACTTAGATTCCAGTTTCAGACAGGTCTCATAGGTTTTATTTGCCAAGCGGAAATAAAAATAACATCCAATATCTATAAGGACTCTAAACATTTCAAAGAATAAGCATATACATCAACTTATTATACCTTCATGACAATGTTGGAAAGTAAATAGAGTAGGTATTTGTTATGGTTTTGATCTGGAATGTCCTCCTAAAAGTTCATGTATTGGCATGGTCCCCAGTGCAGCAAGATTCATAAGTGGGGCTTTTAGGAAATGATTAGGGCTCCAACCTCATCAGTGACAGCTGAATGGACTACTGAGAGGTGGGGACTATGTGGAAGAAGTAGGTCACATGGGCATGCCCTGGAAGGGTTTAACTTCTCCCTGTTCCCTTCCTCTCTCCCTCCCTGTTTCCTGGCTGGCAGGAGCTGATTTGTTGTCAACTCCCTTCCACCATGATGTTCTCCCTCACCTCAGGTCCAGAGCAGTGGAACCAGCTGATGATGGACTGAGACTTCTGAAACAATCAGCTTCAAATAAACTACTCTTACTGTTCTAAGTTGTTCTTGTTAGGTATTTGGATCACAGAAAAAAGAGATAATGTACAGTATTTATTATTGAGGTTGAAAATAATGCCTAAAGAAGTGAAGTTATTTATCTAAAGCCCACACAGCTATTACATAACAGAGACAGAACTTTAATTTTTTGACCCAGTGTTTGTTCTCAAGTTGAATGTGTATAGGAATTAACTGTGGGTTTGTGTATTTTTATTAGTTCTTTTTGTTATATATAACACTAGATTTAATTTTGACATAATAATAAAAGCATTTGTAGGGTCTTCTAAAAGAATCAGTAGAACTGGGGTGGATTCATGTCAAGCAAATTCCCCAGTGATGCTGATGTCACTGGTCCTCAGACCATGGTTTTGAGTATGAGAGTGTAACTAATCCCCACAGCATTTTTCTTACTACTCTCTTTTTACCTGCATGTAAACATCCTTGGATAATCCTTCAGAGTCTGAATAATGTGGAATAACATAGTTTTAGTAACATAGGGAATAGATGTTATTTTGTAGATTATTCAGTCCAAAATACACTTCTTCATGAATTATTCCTCCCTCTGCACCCAAACATAGCTACTACAGATTAAAGAAAAAATCTGATTTTATTTGGAGTCTCTTCCAGGAATCATTGGGATAAAAATGATCTGAGTGAATAGTCAGGTGGTGGAGCTTTATATTATTCCTCTTAAAACTGACTTCACCAAACAGGTTGGAATAGGGTGAGGTTCAATTAGATTAATCTACCTAAAAATTTCTGTTCATGATACTCTCTGACTCAAAACAACTAAGACATTTATTTATTACATTATTATAGAGTACCTACTCTGTGCTGGGATAGTTCAGTGCTGATGGGCAGGAGTTCTTGAAAAACGAGGCAAACGAACTCCTCCAGGTCCCCTTAACTCTTTTACAAGAAGTCATCAAGCAGTGTATGTTGCATTTGAATAAGATTTAGAATAGACGATAGTAGATAATCTCTCTATAAAAAAATCTTGGAGGACAAACTAAATGAAAGAGCACATCAATTGAGCAACTGCTTTTTTGAAAGCTACTTCTCTTTTCCCTCTTCAACGATCATATTTATGGCAGGGCTTCCCATGAGGCTCTTCTTTGGTTTACTCTTCTGAGGAAGTGAAATATTTTCAAGCAGTACCCAGACAAAAAAAAATCTTTCTTGGGGGGAAGTTAGAACTAGGAAGAAAGTCTTAAAAGTATGAGGAAAGATGCACATAGCATCAAGAGTTATGTGTTGCATAAAAGAATAGAGATACAGTGAAGCATATTACCTATGCTATCAGGGAGTGCATACTTATGGGATATTTGTGGGTTAAAATGCATTGGTTAAAACTAAGGCTCTATTTGTTTTTGGTTGTGAGCCTGTGAACGTGTAGTAGAGCTAGAAACTATGAAAGCTCTCCACAAATGTGAAGAAATACCACATGTGGAGTGAAGCTTCAGCTTCTGCTCTAGAATTGCAGCCTGTCAACCTGCTCTGCAAATTTTGGTCCTGCCTAGTCAGCACCTACGGTTGCATAAGGTAATTCCTTGCAATAAATCTTTGAAAATGTAACTTCTAATGATTCTGTTTCAAGGTTGAACTCTGATATAGAATTTGACAAGAATAGCTGTGTGACAGAGTATGAAATCCTTCATATTCTTTCCAGTCTGATTTTTAATCCTTTCCAATCACTACATACATTCAGTGTACACTAAAGCCACAATAGACTAGACTGTGAATAAACAATACAATGTAACTTTGCACATGCAAATTCCCTTGGCTGGGAATTTCCTTCCTCCCCCTTCTTTGCCTACCAAACTCCTATGCATCTTCAAGATACAACTCAGTTGTCATTCCTCCTCTCCACCTCAGGCAGAGTTAAATTCTTGATTCTCTGCACACTCAGAATATTCTGAATATTCTGCAATTATAGCAATTGCTTCTTGTCTTATTTGAATCTGTGTCTCCTGGCTGAACTTTGAGCACTTTTAGGATAGATCTAGTATAACCTCTGATAATAAATGAATTAAATTAAATCCATTTAAAATGACAAAGTTAATTTGTATGCACTGTGTGGTAAGAATAAAGCTTAACCCATTATGTGCATGACTTCAATTATTATTAATGTTTTAAGTCAAAACAGGAAGTTTTTCCCTTCTCAATTCGGTTTTCTACTATCCAGCATTGAACAATAGAACTGTCTGTTATAATGAAAATATTCTGTATCTATGCTTTGCATTTTGATAGCCACTAGACGTATGTGGTTCTTGAGCATTTGGAATGTAAGTAGTGTGACTAGAGAACTTAATCTTATATTTTATCTAATTTAAATTTAAATAGTTACTTGTGGCTAGGGTCTACTGAATTAGTGCAGATTATACTGAGAATGAAGAGCAGAGCTTTATCCTACTGCCTTAAACCATTTAATCACATCTCTCTTTTTCTTACAAACACACACACACACACACACACACACACACACACACACACATCCCAGAAGATAAATATCTGGATCCTGTGCATGGAAAGCTGCAGACATTCTGTCTAGGCACTGAAAAATGATCATGAAACTTCAGAGGAAGAGAAGAAATCTGGGTTGGTTTATGACAAAGAACAGCTAATACACATAGAATGGGCCTGGAAGGTCAGTCCTGTCAGTCTTCTGTCCTCAATTGGGAAAAATTAACCATTGCTATTTACATATTACAGAGGAGTGATTTCAGCAGTTCCAGACCAATATTTGGGGGGTTAACATCAAGGGCCACACACTGTGTCTGAGGTAATTGCAGTGCAAATCAATAGGATCACAGTTGGGAGAAAAGCATCGTAATCTAGTCAATTATGTGGAAGTCAACCAGACTCCAAGATGAAAAGTTCCTGCAATTGTATGTTATTTGAGGGATCAGAGTAAAATGAACCTATGGAAAGGAAGTGAGGTTTTTGTCACAACTGACATGAAAATTGTCAAGGAGTATTTAGTAATTTCCAATTTGACATTGTATTATCAACAGGCTTAAAAATTCAAGGGAGACCACACAGGCTGGATCATCCAGCAAATCCCTAGGATTGCAGCTATGTTTGAAAAAGGCAGACACGGGAGTACTTCCTCATCTTCCCAGGGAATTTAGTGATGAAAAAGGAATTTTCCCTATAAGGAGAGAAGGTAAAGAAATCCTTTTTCCATCCACAGGTAAGAACATTTTTTAAAAAAACACAAATCTTAGCTGCTGTCATTGAAAAAGTTTCCAGTAGCTGGAGTGTACCAATTTGGCACACCTGACTGATCATGATCCGGACTAAGTAATATTTAGACAAATAGGAAAGATCCTTTATTTCATCAAGTTCTAAGCCTCAGATATCAAAGCCGAAATGACCCTAGAGATGATTAAGTCAAAACTCCCAAACTACAAATGGAAAAAACAAAACGCTAGAGGGGATAAGGGATTTACCCTGGTAGATGTTTAGTTGCAGAGCTGGTACTAGAATCAGTCTTGACCCCTGCTTATTGTTCTTCTCTAAATTAGTTTAGTACAGATTATCTCATAGCCCACTGAAACATGTAAAATAACATATAAATAAATACCAAAACAGAGTCATAACAGCAATGAATATTATAGATGTTTCAAGTAGGGTGTTCTACGACCTTTACATTTCTTTATAGCATAGGGTATAATTTCAAACAAATTAATTGTGTTTTTCCTCTCATGTGCTATTTTAAATGTGCTTCTTCCACTTTTTCTCACTGTTGGTTTTTTCTCTCAGTTTGTTTCTCATTTATTGGAACTTTATAGTTAGACATAGTAGTTGGGTTCATCCAAACTCATACAAGCATGGAAATCGATTTCAGTTAGTGATTCCCGCCTTTTCCTTCCTCCTCTTTCCATCCTCCTTCCCCACTCCCATTCTCCCTCCTGTACTCTAGTAGGGTTCCTTTTGCTTGTCTATTAATTTATATTTGATTGGTTCTCTATGTTATCCTATCCTCCCCTCTCCCTTTCCTTTATTTTACTCTAGCTTCTGCATATGAGAGAAAATATTTAACTTTTGAGTTTCTGAGTTTGCCTAATTTCACTTACCATGATATTCTCCATTTCCATCTATTTACTGGCAAATGCCCTAATTTCATTCTTTTTTTATGGTTGAGTAGAAACTTCATTATACATGCGTGTGTATATGTATATACATATATATGTATATATATCACAATTTCTAAATCCATTTATCTATTGATGGACATCTGGGTTGATCCCATGATTTAGCTATTGTGGATTATGATGTTATAAACATTGATGTGGCTGTGTTGTTGAAGTATGCTGATTTTAGATCATTTGGGAAAATACCAATGGGTAGGATACTGGGTCATATGGTGGTTCCATCCCTAGTTTTAGAGGAATCTCCATACTGCTTTCCAGAGTGGTTGTACTGGTCTTCAGTCCCACCAACAATGTACGACTGTATCTTTCTCCCCACAACCTCAGCAGCATTTATTGTTGTTCATATTCTTGATAATTGCTGTTCTGTCTGGAGTAAGATAAAGTCTTAGTGTAATTTTGATTTGCATTTCCCTGATTGCTTGAGATGTTAAACATGGTTTCATATATTTTTGCTCTTTTGAAAAAATTCTGTTTAGTTCTCTTTCCCATTTATTGATTGGGTTATTTGTTTTTTTGTGTTAAGTGTTTTGAGTTCTTTTTATATACTGGATATTCATCCCCTATTGGAAGAGTAGCTGGTCAAGATTTTCTCCCATTCTGTATGCTCCCTCTTCTTGCTCCCAATTGTTTCCTTTGATGTGCAGAAGCTTTAAGTGTGATGGCATCCCACTTATTGATTCTTGGTTTTATTTCTTGTACTATGAGCGTGTTTGTTAAGGAAGTTGTTACCAGCACCTATATGATGAAGTGTTGACCCTATATTTTCTTCTAGCAGTTGAAAAATTTGTGGTCCAATTCCTAAGTCTGATCCATTTAAATCTGAGTTTTGTGCTGGGTGAGAGAGAGGAGTCTAATTTCATTTTTCTACATATAGCTATCCAGTTTTCACAGCCCCTTTGTTAAAACTCTTTATTTTCTCCAAGATATATTTCAGCACCTTTGTCAAATAGCAGACAGCTACAGGTATATGGATTTGTCTCTGTGTCTCCTATTCTGTTGCATTGGTATTCATGTCTGCTTTTTAATTTTTATTTTTACCGACTGCATTTTGATTCATTGTACACAAATGGGGTACAAATTTTCATTTCTATGGTTGCACACAATGTAGATTCACACCATTCATGTATCATACATGTATATAGGGTGATAATGTCTGTCTCAGTCTACTATCTTTCCTTGCCCCACGCCCTCCCACCCCATTTTTCTCTACACCATCAAAAGTTGCTCCATTCTTTTCTTGCCCCTCCCCACACCCCACGTTATGTTTCATCATCCACTTATCAGAGAAAAAATCCAGCCTTTGGTTTTTTGGAATTGGCTTATCTCACTTAGCATGATATTCTCCAACTCCACCCATTTATCAGCAAATACCATAGTTTTATTCTTCTTTATGGCTGAGTAATATTCCATTGTGGATATATACCACATTTTCTTTATCCATTCTTCCATTGAAGGGCATCTAGGTTGGTTCCACAATCTAGCTATTGTGAATTGAGCAACTATGAACATAGATGTGGCTGCATCCCTATACTTTGTTGATTTTAAGACCTTTGGGTATAGACTGAGGAGTGGGATAGCTGAGTCAAATGGTGGTTCCATTCCAAGTTTTTTGAGGAATCTCCATACTGCTTTCCAGAGTGGCTGCACCAATTTGCAACTCCACCAGCAATGTATGAGTATGCCTTTTTCCCCACATCCACGCCAACACTTATTATTGCTTGTATTCCTGATAATAGCCATTCTAATTGGAGTTAGAT
>JAJEJO010005781.1:314527-386994 GCA_020662805.1 Glaucomys volans | reverse complement strand
ACCCACATCCACGCCAACACTTATTATTGCTTGTATTCCTGATAATAGCCATTCTAATTGGAGTTAGATGAAATCTTAGGGTGGTTTTAATTTGCATTTCTCTAATTACTAGAGATAATGAGCACTTTTTCATATATTTGTTTATCACCTGTATATTTTCTTCTGTGAAGTGTCTGGCCAGTTCCTTGGCCCATTTATTGATTGGTTTATTTGTATTTTTGGTGTAAAGTTTTTTGAGTTCTTTACAAATTTTGGAGATTACTGCTCTATCTGAAGTGTGTGCCAAAAGATTTTCTCCCACACTGTAGGCTCTCTTTTCACATTATTGATTGTTTCCCTTGCTGAGAAAAAGCTTTTTAATTTGAATCCATCCCATTTATTGGTTTTGCTTGTATTTCTTGCACTCTGTGGTTCTTCTTACGGAAGTCTGGTCCTAAGCCAACACGATGACAATTCGGGCCTACCTTTTTCTTCTATTAGGTGCAGGGTCTCAGGTCTAATTCCTAGATCCTTGATCCATTTTGAGTTGAGTTTTGGACAAGGTGAGAGATAGCAATTTAATTTCATTTTGCTGCATATGGATTTCCAGTTTTACAAGCACCATTTGTTGAAGAGGCTATCTTTTCTCCATGTATGTTTTTGGCACCTTTGTCTAGTATGAGATAACTGTACTTATGTGGGTTTGTCTCTGTGTCTTCTATTCTGTGTCATTGGTCTACCTGTCTATTTTGGTGCAAATACCATACCATTTTTGTTACTGTTGCTCTATAATAGAGTTTAAGGTCTGGTATTTTGATACCTCCTGCATCACTCTTCCTGTCACTGGTGACAGTGGTGTGTTAAAGTCACCCAGTATTATTGTGTTGTGGTCTAATTGTTCCCTGAAATCGAGAAGAATTTGTTAGATGTACATGGATGTGCCATTGTTTGGGGCATAAATATTTATAGTCATTATATCTTGCTGATTTATGGTTCCCTTAAGCAGGATGAAATGTCCTTCTTTATCCCTTCTGACTTACTTAGGCTTGAAGTTCACTTTATCTTATATAAGGATGGAAATCTCTGCTTCTTTACTGAGTTCATGTGCATGGTAGGTTTTTTTCCCCATCCTTTCACTTTTAGTCTGTGAATATCCTTTTCTGAGATGCCTCTCTTGAAGGCAGCATATTGTTGGGTCTTTCTCTTTAATCCAACTTGCCAGGCTATGTCTTTTAATTGATGAGTTTAGGCCATTAATATTCAGGGTTATTATGGAGATATGATTTGTATTTCCAGTAATTTTGGCTTATCTTTGGTTCTTAACTTGACTCGGTTTCTCTCGATTGGCTTTTCCTTTAGGGTAGTTCCTCCCTTTGCTGACCTGCGTTGTTGTTTTTCATTTCCTCCTCATGGAATATTTTGCTGAGAATGGTCTGTAGTGCAGACTTCCAATTTGTGAATTCTTTTAGTTTTTGTTTATCATGGAAATATTTTATTTCATCTTCAAATATGAAGGTTAGTTCTGCTGGGTATAAGATTCTTGGTTGGCATTCATATTCTTTCAGAGCTTGAAATATGTTGTTCTACGTCTTTCTACCTTTTAGGGTCTGGCCTGAGAAATCTGCTGATATCTGTATTGGTTTCCCCCTATATGGAATCTGATCCTTTTCTCTCACAGCATTTGTCATTCTATCTTTATTTTGGATGTTAGGCATTTTCATTATAATCTGCCTTGGTGTGGATCTGTTGTAATTTTGTGCATTTGGTGTCCTGTAAGCCTCTTGTAATTGATTTTCCATTTCATTCTTCAGGTTTGGGAAATTTCTGATATTATTTCATTGAATAGGTTGTACCTCCCTTTGGTTTATATCTCTGTGCCTTAATCCCAATAATTCTTAAATTTGGTCTTCTCATGATATCCCATAGTTCTTGGAGGTTCTGTTAATTATTTCTTACCATCTTCTCTGTTTGGTCAACTTTATTTTCAAGAGTAAATATTTGGTCTTCATTGACTGAGGTTCTGTCTTCCAAGTGATCTAGTCTGTTGGTTTATTTGGTTTATTGTTTCCTTCATTTCAAGGATTTCTGTTTTTTTTTTTTCAGAATCTCTATCTCTTTGTTGAAATGATCTTTTGCTTACTGTAGTTGCTCTTTCAACTGCTTATTGGAGTGATTGATCATTGCCTGCATTTGCTCTCTTATCTCATCCTCTGGTTTGTGAATCATTTTAATCATGTATATTTTGAACTCCTTTTCTGACATTTCTTCTTCCATGCTGTCATTGGATTCTCTTACTATAGAATCTTGGTTTGTTTGAAACACTTTCTTCCCTTGTTTTTTGATGTTGTTTATGTATCTTTCCCTCTAGCAATGCAGATCTGGGGTATTGCAGTTTCTGCCCTGTAGGCTTATAGTGACCCTGCAGGTTTCCAAAAGTTCTTTGAGGGGGAGATCAATATTAGCAACACCCAGTACAATGTGCAGTCCTAAACTAAATAGCACCTATGAAGATGTTAACAGTATTGTCATAATAAACAGAAAGGATGAGTTCAATTATTATCTCCAGTATAACAAATAGATTTGCAATACAGACTGCAGTTTCTAATGGAGGACAAAGAGGATAGGGAGGTGTGTAGGATATAACTGTTAATGGGACAAGAAAAGAGTATATAGAAGTACTAGATCGTAGAAGTGTGAAAGCAGAATGAAAAGAAGTTGGTTGTTAGCATGAGAAAAGGGAGAAAGAGACTCTGAGGAAACAGGTAAACAAAAGGAAACTGGAGAGCAAGAAAAATAAAGAAATAAAAACAAAAATTTTCAAAAAGGAGAAAAAATATCCACATTATAACAGTCATATACTATTCAAACCTCCCAGTCTTTAGTAGCCTGATGCATGGAGGTACCTGACAATGAGCTTCCAGTCTCCAGCAGGTGTCTCAGGATGGGATTTGCCCCATCTAAAGATGATAGCTTCGACTTCCAGGATAATCTAAAATGGCTGCACTGACTTCTAAATGGGGAGCTGCAGTGCGGGGTGGGGGGCCAAGTCCACGTGGGGTGTGATCAGTCGGGCCAGGGGTCCTGGAGGTGGGGCACAGTCAGTCGGGCTGAGTGGGTCTTTGTGGTAGGGTGCAGTAGGTCGCACTGAGGGGTCCTGGAGGTGGGGCACCATCAATAGGGCTGGGGGTCCTGCAGGTCCTGTCTTCTCATATTTGGTCTTCTAAAGTTGTCCCAGATGTATTGTATATTCTGGTCATGTTCTCTAGTTTTTTCCTCCTTTACTGCCTTTTGTGTAGTCAAGATTATATAGCGTGTCTTCAGTGCCTGAAGTTCTGTCTCGAAGAGCTGAGGCTCTATTTTCTATGCAACATAATCTGTTAGATTTGCCTTCAAGTGAGTTTTTACTTTGATTGATTGGTGCCTTTCATTTCTAGGAGTTTTACTTGGTTTCTTTTCACTATTTCTATTTCTTTATGAAAGTGATATTTCATTTCCTGTAATTTCACTTTAATTTCTTCCTTAGATCTTCTTTAAGTTCATTGAACATTTTGATACTCAGGTTTTCATAATCTGGGCTTTTATCCATCTTGGTATCTGTGGCATCCTTTGTTGGGGGATTGTGAATTTGCTGGGGGAAATTTGCCTGTTTTCTCATGCTTTCAAAGGTCTTGGACTTGTGCATCAATTGAGGTGGATTCCTCTACCTCTTTTTTGTGTGTTCTTTTGTTTGTAATTATCTTAATTGTTCCGGGACTTCTCTGTTTTTTTATCTATGAGTAGATGCCAAGGGATGGAACCTGAAATTGCCTCTCTGATTATTCCTCCTTGGGTCCTGGTTGACATTTTTGGGCTTTTTTCTCCTCTTTTCTTTGAGTTGGAGTAATATCAGGGAATGTTTAGTTCAGCAGCATAATCTCAAACCTGTGAGCTTTTAGTGTCCCTGTAGGTTCCCAGCACATCACATTACAGGACAAAATAAATAGTAATAACCATTGCAAAAAACGAACAATACACAGTGTTAAAGTAAATACCCAGCTCCTACTATGACATCTTCAACATTAATTTGCCCCAAAAAGAGGACTGATGGGTTCAACAAGTGAACAACTGTTCAGTAAAAACAATAACCATGAACAAGATCTGGCTTTGAAGCCAATAGCAGGTATTAAGTATAACATCCACAGTAATAATAATTGTATATGCATTAATGATGGGGGCAAGAGGTATAAAAACCAAATAGTTCTGAGAAGTGGTAAAAAATAAAGTTAGGGGAAAAGGATATGTGTTAGGAAGACAGAAAAAACACTACAGTTTCAAAAATGAACAGAGAATGCAGAAGATATGTACCAGGTGATGTTTATATGGAAGAAGGAGAAAAGCACAGCAAGCAAGGTTTTGGAAGAGAGGGAGAGGGAATGATAGACTTCAGCCATTGACAAGAGATGATAAGAGAGAGAGAGACAAAAAAATAAAATAATACAAAATGAAACTAAAACATACAATCCAAAACACCAGAACCCTCAAAAGACAATGCTCGGAAAAAATAATTGCATTAAAATGCTAAATATGAGAGAAAATAAACAAATAAGTGTGTGTGTATGTGTATATGTATGTAGCATTATTTTAAAAATTACTTCATTTTTTAAATTTGTTCAAATTAGTTATATGACAGTAGAATGCATTTTGACATGTTGTATACAAATGGAGCACAACTTCTCATTCCTCTGACTGTACATGGTGCAGAATCACACCAGTGCTGTAATAATACCTGTATTTAGGGTAATAAAGTCTGCTTCATTCCACTGCCATTCCCAGCCCCACACCCCCTACCCTCCCATCACTCCCCTCTGCACAATCCAAAGTTCCTTCATTCTTCCCTAACCCCCCTATTATGGATCAGCATCCACATATCAGAGAAGACATTCAGCCTTTGATTTTTTTGGTTACGCTTATTTGCTTAGCATGATATTCTTTAGCTCTATCCACTTACTGGCAAATGCCTTAATTTCATTCTCCTTTAAGGCTCAGTGACATTCCATTGTGTATATGTGCCACATATTCTTTATCCATTCATCTGCTAAAGGGCTTCTAGGTCAGTTCCATAGTTAAGCTTTTGTGAATTGAGCTGCTATAAACATTGATGTGGCTGCATCACTGTAGTATGCTGATTTTAAGTCATCACTGTGGTATGCTGATTTTAAGTCCTTTGGGTGTAGGCCAAGGAGTGGGATACCTGGGTCAAATGGTGGATCCATTCCAAGTTTACTAAGGAATCTCCATACTGCTTTCCATAGTAGTTGCACTAATCTTTAGTCCCATCAGCAACGTATGAGTGTACTTTTCCCCCCACATCCTCATCAACATTATTGTTGGTTTTATTCTTGATAATTGCCATTCTAATAGGAGTGAGATAAAATCTTAGAGTAGCTTTGATTTGAATGTTCATTCATCAATTGTATTTCTTCTTCTGTGAATACAAACTGTTCAGTTCCTTAGCCCATTTAATGATTAGGTTATTTTTTTTGTGTGTGTGTTATGCTTTTTTAGTTCTTTATATATCCTAGAGATTCGTGCTTTATCTGAGGTGTGTGGTGTAAAGATTTTCTCCCATTCTGTAGGCTCTCTCTTCATGTTATTGATTGTTTCCTTTGCTGAGAAGAAGCTTTTTAGTTTGAATCCATCCCATTTATTGATTCTTGATTTTACTTCTTGGGCTTTAGGAGTCTTGTTAAGGAAGTCAGATCCTAGGCCAACGTGGTGAAGATTTGGGCCTAATTTTTCTTCTACTAGGCATATGGTCTCTGTTCTACTTAGGCAGAATTTTGATCTCAGGTTTCTCTGTACCAAGACTGTGTTCCTGGACCCCCTGTCTGAGGTGAATCTGTACTGGTGGCTTGCGTGGGGACACCAGGTCTTCTCTGATGTATTATTTCTTATTTGTTTATTGTACCCAAATATCTGAATCCCTAAGCCACTTTGGGTGTCTAATATTAAATTTTAGTGAAATCCATCTTTCATCCACTTCACTGAGAAGCTGTACACCAGTTGCTTTGGTCCCATGCCACAGCACAGCTGGGGATCCAGCTTCCCTCTACTCCACCATCTTTTGTCCTAGAAAAAGTTGCTCTAATTTCTTTAAGATGTTCTTCAGTCTTCTTTTCTCCTATCATCTTATTTTATTTGTATGTGTTAATCATGAAATTCAGAAGAACCTAATGTACATATTGTGAATCTTGGCATAACCATAATGACTATTTTTACTGTTTTGATAAGATTACTAAGAAACTCATAGTAAATATTATTTCCCATTTGTTGTTTGTATAAAACCATTCATTAAAGCTCTTGCATTGGTAAAGTTCTCCTTCATGAAGCAGAGTTTAATAGTTGCCACACTGAAGAAATTTCAAGCACTGTGATTCAGATTTTGAGGCAGAGCCTTGCTCTGAATATGTACTTTGCTACAGACTAGTGTGTTAGGAAACTCAGGCTTCAGTGGAGGCTGGGGTTTCATCATGGAAAAATTATTATTTGGCTCAAAAATATCTAGGCATGACTCTAATCCAATTAGTACATATAATGTTCTTGTTAACAGTAGTTGAATTGATCCTGAGGAGACTAACTCCCTGCCTGTGGTTATATATTTTGCAGTTCTGCTAAAACTTTTTTGTGGTTAAAGCAGGTGTTCCATTATAAGATATGTGATGCTTGCTGTATTTTCAAAAAATTGTTGAATCTTAGTTGGAATGGAACTTAGGTCACCGAGTCCAACTCTGTACTAACTGGTGCATAAACTCCTTCTGTTAAGTCCCAGAAAACAATGACCATCCAGACTCTAACTTGACTCCTCCAGAAACAAAAGAATTTAGTCTTCATAATGTAGTACATTTTATTTTACAGGCAGTGCTAATTAGTACAAAGATCAGTTTCATGAGTCAAAATTCGTTTCTTTATAGTTTTGGTTTTTATACATAGTTCTTGGGATGACACAGAATAAGTCTGCTTCTTCTTTCCAATAGCAATTTTTTTTAAGTATTCAAAAACATGTCTTGCTTTTTGAAACTATCTCTAGACTAAACAAGTTCAATTTCATCAAATATTTCTCATGTGACATTATTTTTGGTCCTTTCACCACCCCGATTACATCACTGTAGATATACCTTACTTTGTCAAAGTCCCTCTTTGAGTGTGATGCACCAACTTAAATATCATACTACAGATATTTTCTTGTCCATCTGAATAGAATGAGTGCATTCCTTGATCTGGACACATTTTTAAATGTAAAATTGCTGACTTTTATTTCTTTTCTCTCCCTCTTTTGCATTTTGTGGCAATCACATATATGCATTTATTTTTCAGTTGTTGTCAGCTAAATTCCTGAAATTTTTTTTAAAAACAGATTTAGGTCATGTTATTTCCCATAGTTTATTAAGCGAGTGTGTGTGTGTGTGTGTGTGTGTGTGTGTGTGAGTTTCAATTGCTATATGGCAAATTTGAAAGTGTATAAATAAACCTGGTGTTGACTTTTGCAACTCTAGTTCAGGATTCTATTTTATCCCTGTTTAATCATACCTCTTTAAATTCTGCCCATCACATTGGCCTATTGGTATATCTAGATCCAGTTTGTGTTGTCATCACATTCACTGCATTCCCTAACTTCATGTAACTTGCACATTACAACAAATTACCCTTTATATCCTTATCAAAGTCCATGATAACAATTTTGAACAGTTTTAGAAATTTGATTCTGTAGAAACAAATTCCTATCCACTTCACTTTACCTTTCCCAATTAATGGCTCTGATTTTTATCAATATGTTTAAAATCACTCTAGCTTGTTGAATCTTTCAATCTTCATTCATATTTTTAAAAATTCTACTTTAAAATTTCTACTATATAGTTAAATCTTGAATAATAATCTAATTTTTCTTCCACATATGTTTTTATTATCTCTGGATATTAGGCATTGTTGTTCTATTTCATTGAGGTTTTCAAATTTTTTATTGTTGTAAATTATATGTCACATAAAATTTAACATTTAACCATTTTAAGTGTACAGTTCAGTGACATTAAGTATGCTCACTTTGTTGTGCAACCATTACCACTATCCATCTCTATAACTTTTTCATCTTCTGGAACTGAAACTCCTTACCAATTAAACAATAATTTCCCCTGTCTTCCCTATCCCAGCTCCTAGTGACTACCTCTCCATTATTTGACTCTATGTATTTGACTCCCTAGGTAATTCATATAAGGGGAATCATACAGAATTTGTTCTTTTGTGACTAGTTTATTTCCCTTAACCTAATGTCTTCAAGGCTTACCCACATTGTAGTATGCATTATAATTTCCTTCCTTTTAAAGACTGAATCATATTCCAACATGTCTATATGCTATATGTTGTTTGTCCATCATCCACAATGGATTCTTGGGTTATATCCACCTCTTGGCTATTAATAAAGCTGCTATGAATATATGCGCCAAAATGTCTGTTTTGAGTCCCTGGTTTCAATTATTTTGGTTATATGCACAGAACTGGAACTGCTGGATCAGGTGATAATTCTTTATTTAATTTTTTGAGGAACATCCATATTGTTCCATAGCAGCTATATCATCTTATATTCTTACTAAAAGTGCATAAGGATTCCAGTTTTTCCACTTCATTGAAAACACATTCTTTCTTTTTTTAAAATTATCATAATGTAAATGAAATGGCATTTCATTTTGGTTTTTGATTTTCATCTCCATAATGATTAGTGATGTTGAGCATTTTTTCTACACATAAAATTATTTAATTTGTGAATGGAGACAATTTACTTCTTCCTTTCCAATTTGGATGCTTTTTAAATTTTGTTTTATTTTTTAAAGAGAAGTGTTTCGTTTGCACACTCTGTCTTATCTCTCCAAGTGCATATGTTTTATTTTTTATTCAAATTAATTTGAAACTGACACATGAAACATAAAATTTTACAAATTAATGGGGTAATATGTGATGTTTTGATACATGTATAAATAATGTTTCGATCATATTAAACAAATCTAACTTCTCAAGAATTTCAAATTTTATATGCTGAAAACTTTCAATATACTTTCTTCTAGCTTTTGAAACATATAGGTCATTATAATTATTTATAGTCACCATACTACATAATAGCACACCTGAAGTTACGACTTTTTCTAATAGTAACTTACTAGCCACCTCTTTATCCCCCTTGTATCTCCAGTCTCTGGTAACCACGATTCCAATCTCAAATTCTTTGAGATCAGCTTTTTTTTAGATTCCACACGAGTGAGATCATGCAGTACTTATCTTTCTATCTGTCTAGCTTATTTCGCTTATCATACTGATATCTAATATAATCCATGTTGTTGCAAATGACAGGATTTCTTTCTTTCTATGGGTGAATAGTATTCCATTCTGTATAAGTACCACAATTTCCTTATTCATTAATTCATAAACATATAGAGTATTATTTCTTAACTATTTCAGATAGTTCTACAATGAATATGAAGTGTGAATTTCTCTTAGCATACTTACTTCATTTCCTTTGGCTATATAACCAGTAATGGGATTGCTGTATGATATTGTAGTTATTGGCATCAGATCTGCCATTTTGTTGCCACCATTATTCAGCCCCCCTACACCATTTTACGACCTAGATCATTAGCCTGTGAACCTCCTCATCAGCCATTGATCCAATTGTTATTAACTTGTGAAATTTCACTACTTAAGAATAGCTCCCCCACCATTTTCTCTCTCTCTTTCTCTCCTCATCTCTCTCTTGCCCTTAAGGGCAGACACTCTGCTTGTCTGCTTAATAAAATCTCTTGTGTGAGTTCCTGTGTCCAGAGTGGTTTTCTGTGTGCTTTCAGTAGTTCTATTTTTTGAGGTAACTTCCCACTGTTTTCCATTATAATTGTGGTAATTTACATTCCCACCAACAGTGTGCAAGGGTTCCCTTTTCTTCACATCCTCACCAGCACGAATTTTCTCTAGGTTTTTGATAACAGCCATTCTTACAGGGAAGGAATATAACATTGTGGTTTTGATTTGCATTTCCCTGGTTATTAGTGATGTTGAGCATTGTTTCATAAACCTGTTGGCCACTTGTGTCTTCTTCTGAGAAATGTCTTTCTTTATTAATTTTATTGATTTATTTTTGCTGTGCTGGGGATTGATCCCAGGGCCTTGCATGTGTTTGGTAAGCTCTCTCTAGGCTACATCCCCAGCTCTATTTCTCAGTTTTCAATTGTGTAGTTTGTTTTTTAAATTTACATGTTTATGCATACATAGGTATATATATATGTGTATATAAGATGTATATGTGTATATACATATATATAAATACATACACATATAAGCATATACTAAATGTTCATTCTTTGTTAGATGAATAGTTAGCAAATATTTTCTTCCATTCTATAGGTTGCAATTGTTCTCTGTTAATTATTTACTTTGATGTACAGAAACATTTTTGTTGGAAATAATTCTATTTGTCTGTTTTTGCTCTTGTTTCCTATGCTTTTGGGATCTTATTTCAAAATCCATGCCATTAAAATGTCCTAGAGCATTTCCCCTATGTTTTCTCTCAGTAGTTTCATTGTTTTAGGACTTATATTTAAGCCTCTAATTCATTTTGAGTTGATAATTTTTAACTGGTGAGAGACAGGTCCAGTTTCATTCTTCTGCATATGGATATCAAATTTGCTAACACCATTTATTGAAAAGACTGTCCTTTCTCCAATGTGGGCTTTTAACACCTGTGTTGAAAACTAGTTTGCTGTAGATATTTGGGTTTACTTCTAGGTTCTTCATTCTATTCAATTGTTTCATGTGTGTTTTTATGGCATTTCTGTGCTGTTTTGATTACTATAGCTTTGTAGTATGTTTTGAAGTCATGTAGTGTAATGTTTCCTCTACTTTCTCTTTTTACTCAAAATTACATTAGACAATGTCTTTTGTGCTTCCACTTAAATTTTATAATTGTTTTTTCTAGTTATTTGAAGCAGTCTTTGAGAGTTCTCCTATATTTGGTCACTTTCTGGCACTTTACTTTGGCTGTTAGGTAAAGTCATGGTTTCTTGAAAACTCTCAATATTGTTTTCATGCAGTGTCATTTGGGCATTAAAGGATCATGTTTATTCTATTCTTCTTAATCTGTCTTTGTGCTTGTCTTTTCAGAAATTCTGAATAAGCTGCTTACTTCCTTAGTCTGTAGTCACTTCCATTATTTCAGCACTCGATGGCGCCCAAGTCCTGTTTTGCCAGGAATTTCCTGTTTGTATGTTGTCACTATTTCAGTACTAGAGGGGAATTCATGACCAGGTTTTCCCAAATGCAAATGTTGGTATGTTGTTTGGAATGAATAAGGAGAGTACCTAGTAAGAATAGTCCTGGGGAGGCCTGGGTGCTTTGTCCACTGTTGCCAGTCAGATATTACAGGATTCTGTCTGACTCTTTGTATAGTCAACATGGTGGACAAGACACAAGACTCTTTATTATACCTGTGGCCGCCAACATCACCAGTCTGTGTCATATCCTGAGTTCACAGCCTTCCCAGACCAGCACAAAACTTTCTTAAGTCCAAGGTCCATCCTGCTGTGGGCTGTCCATGACTGAGTTGGACTCATGACTCAAGATGACAGCAAACAGCCACAAGCGATGTTAGCTGGAAGAAAGAGTTCAATATCTTGGGTGTTGTGTGTCTTCCCCTGGCACTGGAATTGTTCCAGAGGTTCTGTCCATAGGCAGGCCTGGGGTAGGGGCTCTTATGACCTGCCCAGTGTTAGGTTCAATGCAAAGTTCCAGGGCAAAGTCTTCTGCTTACTACCCTGTCCTATACCAAATGAATGGAGCCTTGTGACACTATTCTGCCTCAGATTTGGATAGTGTTGGTGAAGGCAGTCCTTTGAAAACCTAGGTTTTTGCTACGTGGGGTCGTTTCTGAGTCTCACAGTTGCAAGGACCTGCACAGTGTTAGGGGTGTATCAGGGCCCATGCCACAGCTGTTGCTGATGCAGCCCAAAACACTAGTTCCTTCCTACTGGTCACTGGTTCCTCAGGTAGTACTAGAGTCCTATCTGTGAGCACTGACCTGGTGATAGCTTTGCTGCCAGATGTTAGAGGATGGATGGTGGAGACAGTTCCTTGCCCAACAAAGATATAACTAAGCTGAGTCACACCTGAGTCTCACAGACATAGCAGCCTCCATAATCTCAGGAGGAAGGCAGATATATTCCAGGCCCACTCCAAGGCTATAAAGGATGCAACTAAAACTCAGGTCTGTCTCACTAATACACAGTATTCATGTGATACTGGAGTTGATCTAGAGGTTCTGAGGGCTCTAGCCTATGTATGAGGCCTTCAGTTTCTAGTGGGTGCTTAGTCTCACAATAGTGGGCTGGGTACTGCATGTACTCTGAGACAAATCCCTGTGCTAACTTTCATGTCTTGCTCAGTGGATGGAGTCCTGATGCCTACTCTGCTGCCCAAGGTTGGAGGAAGGGTAGTGGGGGCAGTTAGCAGTCTGGCCCAAAACACTTCCTTCAGGTTAATCCATAGGTATTGATAGGTGTTGTGGGGCTTTGGCCAGCACTGAGTTACAAGTGAGGTACCTGGTAGGGGGTTCAAGTTCTAAGGCACTTAATTCTCTCTCCCTTCCCCCATGCAGGAGGTATCTCTTTCTGAGCTAGGCTGCTTAGAGTTTGGGGAGGTGTGATGCAGGCAACTCTTTGCTTCCTGCCTTCTTCAACGTGTCTTTTCCTTTTGTTACTAAAAATAGGCACTATGGTCTTTTACTTGATTTCCTTATCTCTGGCTATGGTTGTTTTCTGTGTGAATAGCTATTCAATTTGATGTGTCTGTGGGGAGAAATTGCCAGAGGCTTTTAACTCAGCTGCCATCATTCTCTGCCTCTATATCCGAGTTTTTCAAATCCATATATGGACATCTCATTCTCTACCTTTCATTTGAAGTATTTTGGTAAATTTCTTCTTTGCCTCAACTGTTATCACTTCCTCAGACATCTATAATGTTAGACATTTACTACTGAATTGTTTCAACAAATGGCCTGTTAAAAAGTTTGTTTACCCTGAGCAATTTCTGAGTCATGTCAAATATGACAAGCACCATGAATGGTACTTCCTATGGGACTGCTAGATAGGTCAAAGAGTGTCAATTTTGTGTAGATGGAGCTTTTCAGAACTTTAAAATATATTCTGTCTCCTTCATGGTCTGCTGGATTTCATGCCCACCATGATTGTATGGCTAGGCCATTACTTTTCAAGGCTTCCATAGAGTTCAGAAGAAAGAGATGGGAATAGGGCAAGTTTATATGCCACAAAGCTTTCAGTTCTTACCTAGAATCATCTATGAAAGCATGCTCCTTTAATTGTTTTAAGACTTTTGTTAATTTTCCGAATTACAAAAAAGTTAATTTTCATACTTTTTGCTAGTTTTTATGGTGCTTTTTGGAGGAGCAGATTTGTGTAGGACTTTACCTCACTTTTCCCAAAGTCCTTGAAATAATCTTGAATTGTCGAACCTCATCTTCCCAGACTCATTCTACTTTAAAAGAAAAGGTATGGAAAATAAACACTACATTCTGGTTGACTTTATACACAGGCATCTGCTCATCTTGCACATGTGAAGTTTTCTGAAGACTCCTCTTTCTTGAAATAGAACCTCTATTTGATCAGAGATTCTGAAATGCCACCATTATAAGTTAAATAATTTGAATTAAAACATTATGTATTTAGGAGTATATTAGCATTCTTTTAATTGGACTGAGCTTGTGAAAGTAAATAATATCATTATTAATTATTAAACATAAGTGTTATTATTAGAATTGATTCATTGAGTCGAAGTGTGGGGGGGTAGAACCCAACAGTTTAAATGACAGCTACCTTGGTCTCTTGGAGTTCTTGTTTACATTTCAAAGTTGTTGAAGCTAATGTTTAGATGCCATTCCAAACTTTTCTTTTTTTCCAGAAGGCCTCTGTGCTCTTGCTACAATCTAGTTCAAAATCCATTGCCCTTGGGCTGGGGCTATAGCTCTGTGGTAGAGCACTTGCCTTACATGTGTGAGGTATTAGGTTCGATCCTCAGTCCCACATAAAAAAAAAAATAAAGGCATTGTGTCCATCTACAGCTAAAATACTTAAAATATTTAAAAATTCATTGCCTTAGGGTAAACTCCATAAGGCCTTCATTACTTAAAAGTAGTTGTGTTACTAAATTATCTTGAAAACTTAAAAAAATTATCCTTCTCTTAATGATACATGGATACATGTGAATAAATCAAAATAATTAAATGTCATGGTTTTCCAACATAGTGCCTTTTTTTGGCTTCCTACTTAAGCTTGCACTTCCCTTCTCGTTTTTCACCCCACTCCATTTTCAGCTAGAGATGCCAATTCAAAGAATTAGTCATATTAACACAGCCTTCACCATCATGCTTTTCCCAAAGGCAAGCACCACCTGTTATTTTGGGTTTCTAGAAATTACCTGTTCAGGGCAGTTGTCTATATTTTTTCTTTTGTGAAGAAACTTTAGCCAGTAGTGAATGAGAACCCTTGGCACAAAGGTTTGCTTCTTCTAATTTGGGAACCAGCAAGTATAGACAAATGAGTGGTCAGAAATCAATTTCAATTCACATTTGACAGCAACCAATACTAAATTAACAGAGGCAGAAATAGAAACTGATTTCAAGCACAGAAATTCTTGATATGGTAGTATAAAAATTTTTACCTTGATTATTTTATGCAAATAAAGTTTTCATGTGCTTAAGAAACTTTCGGATCTGTAACAGCTACACATATCATTTATATGTAGCAAAAGTTTTTTAACTTTGACATTATTTCTGTAACCTCAATCCTTAGAGCGTGCTGCTATTATAGAATGAACAAAATTCTATCGTTCTAATTAAAAATAAACTTGAATTTATAGCAACAATTTATCACAATGATTTATCAGTTCACATCTGAATTCCTCAGCCAAGCATTCTTTTTAGGAGTCTTTTTAGTCTTTTTAGTCTTTTTAGGAGTTCCCTTTGTAGTCTTGTCCTTTGCTCTTCCCAACAACAACAACAAAAAATCCTTGCTTCAATTTACTTTGATCTTATATCAACTTTCTA
Source organism: Glaucomys volans (assembly GCA_020662805.1). Classification (NCBI taxonomy): domain Eukaryota; kingdom Metazoa; phylum Chordata; class Mammalia; order Rodentia; family Sciuridae; genus Glaucomys; species Glaucomys volans. The sequence goes on along the minus strand of JAJEJO010005781.1, from coordinate 371,888 downwards.
ACCTATTGCATTTCCCACTCAAAATGTTGTAAAAATAGAAGTGTCTTTGGGTCCTTGGAAGCAGCAGAGCTCTGGGTGACAGGGCATGGGGACTGTGCAGGGAGAGGTGATATCAAAGAACTGGGCATTTGGCAGAAATACATACTTGAGATTCTTCCCAGTTTGGGTTCTCTGTGAAATAGTGCCAGAGAGCAAAGAAACCTAGAGTTTTACTTTGTATTAAATACTTTAAAACATGCTAATGAATATCCCCATTCAGATTATTTTGTTTAAGGGGAAAACCCCCACAGTGTGTTGCCACCAGTTGCTCATATGCTTCTAGTTACATCACATGTGCTAATTAGACTCTAAAACATTCAGACCAAAAGTATGTGTGTCCTAGAAACCAAGTAGAGTAACAGTTTGTTGCTAAGCTGAAGGAAACAGCTCCATTTTGGCTGTTTGGCACCTCACAACAAATGTTGAATTATTCCCCTGCCCCTTGTTTTTGTACCTGTGAAACAAATCATAATAAGATACCATATATTTGGTCTGAAATTCCCTTATTCACACAACAATGAATTTTGTGAATTTCCTGACTTCCATTGGACTGGAGTAGAAATAGGGATTCTCATATGTTGGGTTGAATGAAAACACCATGGAAAGGTTTTTTACATTCTCCATTAACAGAAGACTTGAAAGATACTAATAATCCTTTATATTATATTTGCATCACACTTTTGAGGTTTCCAAAGACTGCAAAGAACTTTATCTGGCTTGATCCCCCAGCAACCTAATGACAAGATAAGTGCTGTTAGCTCCAGTTTACTTATGGGGCACCAAGGTATAGGGTTGTTTCAAGTATGACAGTGGTTCAAAATGACATACTAGATGGTCGATCAAAGGGTAAAATCTAGGTCTCTTCTGTCACAATTTGTCACAATCTCATTTCTTCATTGCTACAGTATAAGATGAGATATTAGAAGATATTGCATAGTCTCTACAGTTCTTTTTCTGCTCCAGGTCTTGTCATTTGTTACAGATTATAATATTTACCTGCCTCAGGCTGAGATAGACTTTAAGAAGTTGCTTCAATAGGCTCCACTTCTTCATGAATTATTCCATTCAAATATTACCCAAATCACCACTCCAAAAGCACATTTTTTGAAGTTTAATTAAGGTTTTTAATTTTAGTTTCTATTTTATATTTACCTTTTATCTCATATTTTTAACTTTTATTTTTACTAAAAACATATAACGTAAAATGCATTATTGTTCTAAAGAAACCTGGTTCCAGTGTATGAGGTCCTGCCCAAAGGTACCAAAGGACTTAAGAGAGGTGGAAAAATGCAGAATTGCAGAGCATACAATTTATTGGGGGACATACTGACAGAAGCATGGTCCTGAGTGGCAGCAAGGCCAAGTGGACCCCTACAATCTGAGTCAAAAGCAAGGGCATATCAGGACAGAAGTGACTTCATTTTAACTGGAATGTTATATGGTTTATATTAAGCTAATATCAGCGGCACATTCCTAGGGTCAGGGTTCATTTGTAATGTTCCATGTACAACTCTAATGATTTTGTCTATTTTTAGGACATTGGGCAACTATACAAGAAAAAACAAGTAGGGTTTCTCTGGGGCAATCATGGTGGTTATGACTCAAGATGGCTATAGTCATATCAAGTTGAATTAACACAACTTCCTTAAACATTTCTTTTTTAAAAATATTTTATTTTAGTTGTAGATGGACACAATACCTTCATTTTACTTATTTATTTATATGTGGTGCTGAGAATCGAACCCAGTGCCTCACACATGGTGGGCAAGCACTCTACCACTGAGACACAACCCTAGCCCCCTTAAACATTTCTAAGTGTACAATTCAGTAGAATTAAGCGTATTCACATTGGTATGCAAACATTCTTCAGCAAATCTTCATCTTGCAAAACTGAAATTCTATGCCCATTGAATACAAACTTCCTACCACCTCTCCTCAACCTCTAGCAAGTACCATTGTACCTTCTTTTTCTATAAATTCCTCATAAAAGTGGAATCATGCGGTATTAATGTCATCTATATGTATCTGCATTAGAATTTACTTTCTAATTAAGGAAATAATATTCTGTGTATCTGCCACATTTTCTTTATCTACTCATCTTTCAATGGATACTTGTGCTGTTTCTACCTCCTAGAAATTGTGAATAGTGCTTCTGTGAACATGCACTTGCAAATATCCCTTCAAAATCCCACTTTTGACTTTTTCAGATATATACCCAGAAGCAGAATGAACATGCTCTAGTTCTGATTTTTCCACATACTTGCCAACACTTGTTACTTTCTGTTGTTATTTTTTATAATATCCATCCTAATGAATGTGAGGTGATGCAGAAGATACCTCATTTTTGTTTTGATTTTTGTTTCTCCAATGATTAGTGATATTGAGTATCTTTTCATGTTTGTTATCTGTCTACGTACGTGTCTATGTATCTATCATCTTTGGAGCAATGCGTATTAAAATCCTTTGCCCATTATTTATCTTTATACTTACTTTTGTAGGAGTATTTTCAAGGTTTTCTGGATGTTAACCCCTTAAGTATTTGCAAACAAAGGCTATATTATTTTCAGACACCCCTCCATTTAATAGGTTGCCTTTTTATTCTGTTGATTGTGTCCTTTGACACACAGATGTTTACATTTTTATGTAGTCCCATTTGTCTGTATTTGCTAGTGTTGCCTATTTTTTGTTGTCATATTCAATAAATCCTTGCCAAATTCAGTTTCATGATGTTTTTGCCCTTGTGTTTTCTTCTTGGAGTTTTATAGTTTTGGGTATCATGTTTAGGTATTTTATCTATTTTGAGTTAATTCTTGAATATGTTGTAAGGGAGAAGTCCAACTTCATTGTTTTGCATTTGGATATTTGGCTTTTTAAAAAAACTATTGGTTAAAGAGGCCTTTCTTTCCCCCATGGACCAGCTTTGACAATCTTATCAAGATTCATTTGATCATCTCCGTGAAGAACTATTTTTTGACTCTTAATTCTATTCTGCTGGACTATCCATCTTCTGTTTTATGCTTTTATTAGTGCATTATAGTTTTACATAATATTCTTGTCATTTTGACATAATCACACATGCAAGGAATTTTATTTACTCCATTTCAGTCTCTGGTGTCCCTTCTTCTTACCCTTTGTCCCTCCTCTTATTCCTCTGCCTCTACTCTACTGGTCTATATATCTTTATGCTACTATCACACTGTTTTGATGGTAGTAGTTTCACGATAATTTTTGAAATCAGGAAGTTTGAGACTTCCAACTTGTAGTTATTTTCCAATCTATTTTTGATTACTCAGGGTTCCTTAACACTCTATATGGATTTTTGGATGGATAACTACCTGCTTCTAAAAATCAGATTTATAGAAATAACTGTTTTAAAGTGTACAATTGATTTTGTATATTTACAGGTATGTGAAAATATCACCATAGTTAACTTAAAAAATATTTCATTACCTGAAAAAGAAACTGGTACCATTAGCTATTATCCCAATAAACTGCCAATCTGCTCTTTTCTTGTCCTAAATCACAGTAATGTACTTCTTTTTCTCTAAAGATTTCACTATATTGGACTTTCATATAAATGGAATCACATAATATGTATCCTTTTGTGACTGGTTTCTCTCACATAGCATAGTGTTTTCAAGATTCATCAGTGTTGTAGCATGAATTAGTTCTTCAGTTTTTTTAAGACCAAATAATTTCCATAGTATGTGTATACCACATTTTTTTGTTGATCCATTCTTCTGTGGATGGACATTTGAGTCATTTCCCCCTTTTGACTGTTATAAAGCTGCTATGAAAACTCATGTACAAGTTTCCATGTTGATGACTATTTTCATTTTTCTTAGATACATACCTTGGAGTGGAATTGCTGAATCATATGATAATTTTATGCTTGTCCTTTTGAGGAGTCCTCAAACTGTTTTTCACAGCGGTTATATGGTTACATCCCCAACAGAAATGCAGGAGGGTATCAATTTCTATGCATCATCACAGACACTATTGGAGAAAATCTTTACCACATGCACCTCAGATAGAGCATTAATCTCCGGGATATATAAAGAACAAAAATCTTAATAACAGAAACCAAATAACCCAGTCAATAAATGGACTAAGGAACTGAACAGATACTTCACAGAAGAAGAAATACAATTGATTAGGAATGAGACAGACATCATTACCCTATGTACATGTATGATTACATGAATGGTATGAATCTACATCATGCACAACCATAGAAATGAAAAATTGTACCCCATTTATGTACAATGAGTCAAAATGAACTGTGTAAAAATAAAAAATAATTAAAAAATCAAATCAGAAAAAGCAAATATATGAAAAAATGTTCAACATCTTTAGCAATTAGAGAAATGCAAATCAAAACTACACTGAGATTCCATCTCACTCCAGTCAGAATGGCAATCATCAAGAATACAAGCAACAAAATGTTGAAGAGGATGTGGGGGAAAAGGTACGCTCATACATTGCTGGTGGGAATGTAAACTGGTGCAACCATTATGGAAAACAGTATGGAGATTCCATGGAAAACTTGGAATGGAATCACTGTATGACCCAGTTATCCCACTTTTTAGTTTATACCCAAAGGACTTAAAATCTGCATACTACAATGATGTGGTCTCATCAATATTTATAGCAACTTAATTCACAATAGCTAACTTTGGAACCAACCTAGGTGCCCCTCAACAGATGACTGGATAAAGAAAATGTGGTATATATATACAATGGACTATTACTCAGCCTTAAAGAAGAATGAAATTATGGCATTTGCAAATAAATGGATGGAGCTGGAGAATATCATGCTAAGTGAAATAAGCCAGTCCCATGAAAACAAAGGTTGAATGTTTTCTCTGATGTGTGGATACTAATTTACAACAAAGTTGGGGGAGAATAGAGGTATTTTTGGATGAAACAGGGGGGTGAAGCAAGGGGAGAGGATATGGAGTAGGAATGATAGTAGAATGAATCAGATATTATTACCCTATGTGCACATATGATTGCATGACTGGTGTAACTCTACACCATATACAACCAGAAGAAATTATACTCCACTTAAATATGATGTGTCAGAATGCATTCTACTGTCATGTATAACTAATTAGAAGAAATTAAAAAATTGTAGCCGTCTTTTTTAATCCATTCAGGCTAGTATGATAAAATATCTTAAACTAGGTATTTTTTTCTGTTTTCTCTTTATGGCTCAAAGCCAAAGGGAATAAAATTAACAAGGTTATTTTGTCTTTGAAACTTTTTTAAAATTAGAGTCTTATGGTTTTACATAGTAGTTGGGTTCATCCTGATATATTCATGTATACATGGAAATCGATTTTGGTTCATGATAACCCCCTTTTCCCACCCAATTTTCCCTCCCATCCTCCCTTCTCTCTCCTCTTTTCCTTCCTTTACTAGCCTTCCTTTCACTCGGCTATTAATTTGTATTTGATTCTTCATGCAATATTATCCTTCCTAAACCTTTCCCTTTATTTTTTTCTAGTTTCCAAATATGAGATAAAATGTTAGACCTTTGAGTTTCTGAGTTTGACTAATTTCACTTAGCATGGTATTCTCAATTTCCATCCATTTACTGGCAAATGACATAGTTTCATTCTTTTAATGGCTGAGTAAAAGTCCAGTGGTTTGTGTGTGTGTGTGTTTGTGTGTGTGTTCATATATAACAATTTCTTAATCCATTCATCTATTGATGGGAATATGGGTTGATTCCATAATTTAGCTATTGTGAATTGTGCTTCTATAAACATTGAAGTGGCTGTGTTGCTGTAGTATGCTGATTTTAGATCTTTTGGAAAAATATCAAGGAGTGGAATAGCAGGATCATATGGAGTTTCTATCCCTTAGACTAGGTAGTTTTTAAACAATAGAAATTTATTTATTATAGTTTTTAGAGGCTGGGAAGTCCAAGATGAAGACACTAGCAGATTCAATTTCTGGTAAAGTCCTGTTCCTTGTGGACTCAAATGGCAAAGAGTCCAAGCAAGCTCCCTGAAGCCTCTTTTATAAGGACACTGATCCCAGTAATGAGGGTTATGCCCTGATTATCAGATCACCTTCTAAATACTCCATATTTTAACACTATTGCATTGGAGATTAGGTTTCAAAATATGAATTTTATTTTTATTTTTTATATTTTAAAAATACCATATTATATTTTCATTTATATAAAATTTTAGTAAACACAAATCCAATCTGTGATGACAACAGTATATCAGGGGTAGCCTGAGATGAGGGTAAAGAAGGAGAAACCTCAGGGAGGGATTTCTTGTTTTTATAATTTTTATTTGTTCTTTTCAGTTATATATGACAGTAGAATCTGTTTTGACATATTTATAAAAACATGGAGGATATCTTATTCTAATTAGGATCCCAGTCTTGTGGATGTACACAATGTTGATATATGAATTTTCGAAGAACACAAACATTAAGACTAAGTACCATCACAGTGGGTGTGAAGTGGTATCACATTGTTTTTTAAAATTATTTGTTTTATTTAGTTATACATGACAGCAGAATGCATTTTGATTCATTGTACACAAATGGAACTCAACTTTTCATTTATCTGGTTGTACACAATGCAATCACACCATTCATGCAATTATACACATACATAGGGTAATAATGTTCATCTCATTCCACCATCTTTCCCACCCACATTGGGGTTTCACTTGCATTCTTGTAATGACTAATGGTATTGAATGTCTTTCCATGTGCTCATTGGCCAATTGTGTATCTTTGCAAAAATGTTCAGATGTCTTTAGTCTCTCATTCTGTTAGTTATCTTTTCATTTTTATGATGGTGGCTTTTGAAGCACAAAAGTTTGATGATGTGCATTTTATCTATTTCTTATTGCTCAGTGTTTTTGTGTCATAACTAATAACATATTGCCAAATTTTAGATCATGAATATTTACCCCTGTGTTTTTTAAAGAACTTTAGATTTTCTTTTACATTTAGGAAGTTATCATTGTGAGTTAATTCTTACATATAATGTAAAGTAAGAGTCCAAGTCAATCTTTTGCATGTGTCTGCCTACTTGTTTCAACACCTTTTATAGATAAAATTATTTCCCACTGAATGGCATATTAGTTTCCTGGATCGGCCATTATAACTTGCCACATTCTGGATGGCTTTTACAGAATACGTATATTGTCTCTAAGATTTGGATGCTAGAATTCTGAAATCAGGTATTAGTAGGGCGATGTTCCCTCTGAAGACAATAAGGACAGATCTGTTTCAGGTGTTTCTACTTCAGGTGCTTCTGGTAGTTACTTGGCTTCCTTGTATATGTGTCCGTGTCCAAATTTATCCCTTTTATAAGGACACCATTCATACTAGTAGGGCCACCCTACTCCATTATGAACTCATCTTAAATAATTACATTCACAATAACCCTAAATTCTGAAGTTCTGGGAGGCATGACTTCAATATATAAATTTTGGGGGGACACAATTCAACCCATTACAAGCATCTGGGTACCCTTGTGAAAAATCATAGATGTATTTCTATTCCATTGAACTATATGTTTACACTTGTGCTAATCATTTCTTGATTACCTTCAATTATACTATTTTTTAACATCAGAAACTGTGAATTCCCTATTTTATCCTTCTTTTTCAGGATTGTTTTGACTATTGTGGGCATCTTGCACTTCCATATGAAATTTAGAATCAAAAGCCAGCTGTGGTTCTGTCCTACTGAGACTGCTGATATTAACTGAAAATCCAGGGGACATTTTTTAGGCTTTGTATATCCCAGAAATAATTTATTAACATTATAAAAACAGAAACACAAAACGAAAATAATTTAAAACAAATTTTTTATAATCTCACCATCCTGAGATGATCACTGTTATTATCTTTGAGGTATCTCTTTCTATGCTTTTAATGTCTGTGCATATATAAATAAACATATGTCTCCTGACACATTTGGAAGTCTAAAAATATTTCTGCTGTTATTAATATTACCGAGACCCTTTCCTTATATGTATTTGGAAGTGAGAAGCTCCCCAAACGGCCCATACCCATTGCTCTTTAATTACTGCAATTTCATTAAAAATCTCCTGTGGAGAAATGGCAACTCTCACACATTCCTGCTGGGAATGTAAAATGGTGCAGCCACTGTGGAAATAGTTTGGTGGCTCCTCAAAAACACTAAAAATAGAATTAACACATGACCTGCCTAATCCACTCCTAGGTATGTATCCCAAAGATATGAAAACAAGGGCTCAAACAGATTTTTGCATTTCAGTAATCATAGCAGCATAATTCACAATAGCCAAAATGTAGAAAACCTCAAGTATTCAACAAATGAATGGATAAGAAAAATGTGGTATTATACTTACACTGGTATATTATTCAGTCATAAAATGAATAAAGTTCTGACACTACAATATAGATAAACTTTAAAACATTACACTAGTGGGGCATAGTGGCACGTGCCTGTAATCCCCACAGTTTGGGAGGCTGAGGGAGGAGGATCACAAGTTCAAAGCTAACCTCATTGTGTACATGTATGACTATGTAACAATGAATTTCACTATTATGTATAATTACAATGTACTAATAAAAATGTGGGAAAAAAAGACATTCTCCCTTCTTTGGTTTTCTAAACCAGCTGTCCTTTTCCTGTGACTTCTCACTGCCTAAAAAATGGAGGGTGTTCTAGCAGGGCACTGTGGTGCATGCCTGTACTTCCAGAGATTTGGGAGGCTGAGCCAGGAGGATAATAAGTTCAAAACTAGCCTCAGCAACTTAGCAAGACCTTGTCTCAAAATTTAAAAATAAAAAGGCTGGGGATGTGACTCTGTAGTTAAGTGCCCCTAGGTTCACTCCTGGGTACAAAACAGAACTGCTCCATAAGATTTTTTTAAACTTCATTTCTTCTCATCTAGATCCATTCCACAAAGAAATATCATTCACTCCCATGGGTTTAAGTAACCTATATGCACTATGCTGATGATTCCCAAAACTCTTATCTCTAGTTCAGAGCCCTCTTCTGAGAAAGCTATATAACTGCCTCTTTTCCTAGAATTCCTACAGGCATCTTAAAATCAATTTATGTGAAGCTGAAATAGTTATATTCTTTGTATCACACTACCTATATTCTCTCAAACAATGTCACCACCACCCAGAATTTACCAAGATAGAAGTCTGGGGAAACCACCCTTAATTCTCATCTCTGATTTGCACCTCACTTCCTGCCTCTTCTGCCTCCAAATATCTTTCAAATATACTTGCTTTTTTCTAACCCCATGTCACTAACTTCCTTAGTGGGACCTCTTTAATTTCTTACCTGATCTATTACAATAGCCTAAAGGTTTATTCAGGAAATTTTAAATCTCTTATCTTTTTTTCTGTTTAAATTTTCAAAAAATTTTATTTGTCCTTTTTAGATATACATAACAGTAGAGTATGATTTGACATATTTATACAAACATAAAGTATATGTTATTCTAATTAGGATCTCAGTCTTGTTAAATCTCTTATCTTGCCCCACTTTATATCCAACTGAAAATCTGCATGAAGTCCTTTGTAAGTCACCATTGTCTACAGAATAAATGCCAAAGATCTTAGTTTAGCTCAGCTAGATTCTTTATGAACTGCCTCTTCTATACCTTTTTTAGCTTCATGTTTCTTAATCACCCTCACCCTTAGCTCTCAATATAATAAAACAATTGCAAGTTGTTTATTGTTGATTTTCCCACTAGGGTAGATATTATATCTTACTGAGTTACTTATCATTTAAACCTAGCATATTACATCACATGTAATAGGGGCTTAATAAATATTTATTGCATTAATAAATAAATTATTGATGTTACAATGTAAAGGAAGGCTCCAAATGGACTTTTTCTTTCTACTTATAGATAAAAACATACAAGTTAAGTGATAAAATCCATTGTCTCTTTTCACCTCTAATGTATATAGAAAGAAGCCTCCTGTTGACATGGGGCAAACAAAAAGGCTTTTATTAAGGTTCCAGTCTCACTAGTGAATTGATGGTCACTAAGTTAATTCATTTCTCTGCTTTAGTTTACTTCTTTTATGAAAGAATGATGATATTAGCTGCACCAACTCCAGAGAGCTAGTGCTATCAAGAATCAAATTAGACAATGCAATTTTACTTTTGAAAGAAGCACACAAATGTAACAGAATATTACTGTTGCTTTCAATCCCTTTTGGAACAAGGTTGTTAGTATAAATTTGTTATATTTAATGTGAAGGATTATTATTTGAGATTGGTATTGCAGTAACTTTTCATATCCATTCAGTTTTCAGTGATATCAGAATTTATTTGTTATAAAAATGATTACTGAGTAAAATTTTTGAGCATAGTGATTATGTAGTTGGCCTAAATTATGCTGAGGTTTAAAAATTGCACCAACTAAATTTGCAGCTGTATGCTTGTAGTTCTCATGAATAAATTTCTGGAAGAATTCAGAGTTGTTAGGAGAACAAAATCAGATAATATATACAAATATCTCATATAATACATCTCATTAAAATTATTTCACATCCATTTTTAATTGAACACATATGTCTTTAGAACCAAATATTCCGAGCTAGGCTTCCACTTTCCTAGATGTTGAGGAAACCAAAGATTAATAATACAATATTTCTGTACTTTCAAGGAGCCTACAGTCTGACACATTCATAGTTCCCTAAATGTGATGACTTTAGGGAATGGGACACAAAATAGGTTATGAAGGCAGACTTCACTAATTTTAAGTATAGACATGTATGTTTCTTATTTATCTTTGTATAATGCAAAGCTCAGGAAATGTTTGTGGAACAAATAAGCAAATGAAGAATTGGAAAGTAAAAGGGGGCGGTATTTGACTTTTTCAGATGAAAACACAACTTAATTTTGGGCTATCCTTTCTGCTTCCCTTTTGTTGTTGGTTTCTTGGTAGAATGAGAAGCAAAATGAAACCTGCAATAAGGAAGCACCTCAAGATAACACTGACTTCCTGAATCTGTCAATCCTTCCTTGTTCTAGAACTTGGATGTGACCTCTTCTCTGAAACTTCCAAATGAGTATAGAGCTCCCTTCTTAAAAGGCATGTCAACGGAAGTTTTCAAAGTAGAGATTTCTGGGACTTTTCTGAGGGGGTCAGTGGAACTCCAAAATGCAAGACCTCTTTAAGCGAGTCATAACCAGAACTGAGTTATCTTGATTTTAGTGAGTCGGAGGTCATTTTTCAAAAAGTTTGCAGCTGCTGAGCAAGATAACCACCAGATCAAAATACTATGAAAGTCTCAGTTTTTCAAAATATTTTAAAATCTATGATATTGTTTTATCTCTATAACACATTTTAAGGAAAACTATAGTTGTAATTATGTTCACCTTCACACAGATTTGGGAATGGGGACCTAGAGAAAAAAGCCTCTTCTCATTCCATCTTTTTCTTGTTTCTTTATGTCAAATTCCATGGTGATGAAAAATCAAGCCATTGCATGAAAGCTTTACATAAAGATCTTTTTCTGACATCTTCCTCATGTCTCAATTTCTGTACTGTCTTTAACTTGCAACTGCCTTTTTCCTCCACAGATGCAAATATCTCAGTGCTGCTCTCTCCCCTACTTCCTCAACAGGAAAGCTTATGACCACACTAATATCTTCAGGTTGTTCTCTAATCTGATACTGAGAATGCGGCAAAATGTGTTTATGTGTATAAATGAGTGTTTTGGTTGTTGCTTTGTTCTCTTCTCAGCATTCTACCTTTATCTCTAAGGTATTTGATGTTCCCAAAGTGTCATTTAGTTCTCTGTGTTGCTGAAAGCATGTTTTTGAAGAGAAATCACAGGCTTTGAAAAGCCGCAGTTAATCCACACTGCACTCATCAGCAGTTAGGGGTTGAATTGTGTCCCTCCCAAAGATATGTTGAAGTCCTAACACTTAGTACCTCAGAATATGACCTTATTTGGGAATGGAGTAATCATGGATGTAATTAGGTAAGATGATTTCATATAGAGTAGAGTTAATCCTGCATCAATATAACTGACATCTTTGCAAGAAGTGGGACTTTGGGATTAAGAAGAAGGAGGACATGTGAAGACAGGCAGAGATTGGAGTAATACATCTAAAACCACAGAAGTGGCCGGAGCTACCAGAGGCTGGAAAACTCAAGGAAGGATCCTCCTCTAGAATACTTTCAGGGACCAATGCCATTTCAAATCCTTTATTTCAGGTTTCTAGCCTCCAGAACTGTCAGGTAATAAATTTCTGTATTTTAATGGTCTGATAAGTGAATGATGATACATAATGTGGGGTGGAATGATGGCAAGAATGGAGAAAGGATAGAGAGCATAGAGGGAAGGGAGGGGTGGGGTTGAGGTTGGGGGTTAAGAATAATAACAGAATGTGTGACAGACATCATTGCCCTGTGTACATGTATGAATGCACAGATGGGGTGACTCTACTTTGTGTACAACCAGATAAACAATTGGTGTACTCCATTTGTGTTCAATGAATCAAAAATTAAATAAAAAAATTAAATTAAACTTTTAAAAATTGCTTTAATACTGGGGATTGGAGGCAGAGTGCTTAACACTGAGCAACAAACATCCCCAGTCCATTTTAGGTTTTGTATTTTTTTTTTGAAGCAGGGTCTTTGCTAAGATGTTGAAGATCTTGCTAAATTGACCTTGAACTTGAGATCTTCCTGCCTCAACCTCCCAAGTGGCTGGGATTACAGATATGAGCCACCATATGGGGCTTTTATTTTACTTTTGATTGATATAACATTTGTACATATTTCTGAAGTATAATGTGTATGGCTTAATACATATATACAATGTATAATGTTTAATTCTAAGTAATTAGAATATTACCTTAAAATTTTATCATTTATATATGAAAAGTTTATTTGAAATACTCAGTTAACTGTTTTTTAAATTTATATATTAAAGATATTTTAGTAGCCGGGTGTGGTGGCGCACGCCTGTAATCCAAGCGACTTGGGAGGCTGAGTCAGGAGGATTGCGAGTTCAAAGCCAGCCCCAGCAACTTAGCGAGGCCCTAAGCAACTCAGTGAGACCCTGTCTCTAAATAAAATACAAAATAGGGCTGGGGATCTGTCTCAGTGGCCAAGTGTCCCTGAGTTCAATCCCTGGTTCAAAAAAAAAAAAAACAAAAAAAAACAAAGATATTTTAGTGAAAAATGGTATTATATTCTATACAATCATATGTGAACCAAGTTTTTCACAATGATTTAGACATTGGTTTAGACATTCTATGTAGAACCATTAAAAACTATGTAGTTTTAAAATTGTTTTTAGATAGGTAATGCATTATTGTTGCCAGAGACCAGGGAGAGTGGATGGAAGGGGAGATGTGGACTGGTCAACCAATGGGTAAATGTCTGGGATATTTTAGGGTGTATTTTGACAAATTATACATACATGGAATGCAACTCATTACAATTGTGATCCCATTCTTGTGGTTGTACATGATGTGGAGTTACACTGGTTGTGTATTCATATATGAGCATAAGAAAGTCATGTCCACTGTTGTTTTAAGTGACTTAGTTTGTGGTACTTTGTTATGGCAACCCTAGAAAACTAATGCTATCTGTAGAGAGGGTTTCTATATATTATACTTCTTTTTCCTTTATTCCAATTGTTTTCCTATTTTCAATGTTCTATAGATTTCTTCCATAGACCCACTTCCACAAAACAAGCACCCCTGGACCACAAACTCTCCTATCCATATGCCTTGCAGAGCCCCTTGCTTCTATGTTTCTCACTAGTGCTCTGCGGATATCCCTATAGCCTCCATGTTTTTTCTGGCTCTATTTCCAATGCCTAGAATTTTCTTCCTTTCTCTACCAACCTAAATCTTCTCATTCTTGAGGCATTACTTGAGATACTCCCACTATTTTAAGTGAGGCCATCTTCAATTCCTCAAGTTGGAGCTACTTTTTCTGCTCCATAACAGCAATTAGTTTACATCACTGTCATGCCACTTATTTCTTTTTGCCTTGTATTACCGTTAATTGTTTCTATGCTTGTCCCATGCATCCGACACCTCTGTATTTGATTGGAGAGGCTTCTGGTGGCAAGGAATGATACTAATTTTCTCTCTTTCCTCCTCAGTATGAAATTGTTTGGCGTTATTTCTCCTACTGTGGTTTATTATTTGATGTCTCCCTCCAGTGTTTATCAGTTTTGGTTTTAAATTGTTCAAAATTAGACAAAAAACAGCCATAAATTTTGTGAAAATTAACCCTTAAACAAGGTTATTGTTACATAATACCAACCATTGATGGGAGAGTAGGATAGCCTCATGGAAATTTGACCACAATTCTCCTGCTTGTTTGCAAATGGATGCATATATTTTTCTATTGGTGCATTATTATATTCACATATAATGGTGGAAATTGTTACATATTTGACCAAAACAGAACAATATAATTTGGTCAATTTCATTCCCTAATACCTCCTCTTTCCCTCCTCTCCTCTCTCCACTGAGCCCTTCTTTTATTCTACTTCTCTCCCTTCCATAGAAAAGATTTTCTTTATTATGGTTTATTCATTTTTCTTGAACCAAAACTGCCATTTAGTTGTGACTGAAAGATGATAAGATATTGTGCATAGTATCCATAATCTTGTGCACCAGTTCTTCATGCTAAAAGGCCTAATGAATTAAGTGTACAAAGATCATGCCTCAACATAATAAAGGCCATATATGACAAGCCCACAGCCAATATACTGAATGAGGACAAGCAGAAAGCAGTTCTTCTACGTTCTAGATCAATACAAGTATGGCAAGATCAATAACAAAACTCTTATTCAAAGTAACACTGGCAGTGTTACAGCAATTATCCAAGAGAAAGAAATAATAGGCATACAAACAGGAAGAGAGAAATTAATATTATACCTGTTTGCAGTTGATATCATACCACATAAAGAAAACCTAAAAATTACACCAAAAAATTTTTGAACTGATAAATGAATTTGGGAAAGTTTCAGAATAAAAAAACCAGAAACATTTTTATACAAATAACAAGATTGAGAAAGGAATCATAAAAACAATCCCATTCACAACTACATAACAACAACAAAAATACCTACAAATAAATCTAACCAATGGAGTGAAAGACTGCTACAATGAAAATTGTGAAACAGTGATGAAAGAAATTGAAGGAAACACAAGCACACACACACACACACACACACACACACACAAGGAAAGAGCTCTCACATTCACAGATTGGAAAAAAATTAATATTATAAAATGTCCCTAGTTCACAAAGACATTTACACATTCCCCACCAAAATACAAATAACATGCATCACAGAAAAAAAAGAATCTTGAAATTCATATGGAAATACAAAAGACTCCAAATATTCATTGCATTCTTATACAAAAAGAACAAAACTGAAGCCATCATAATATCTGACTTGGCTATACTACAAAGCCATACTAACTAGAATACATGCTTCTGGCATAATGATGGACACATACCAGTGAAACAGTATAGAGATCCAAAAATAAGTCCATGAACCTACAGCCAACTGATTCTCAACAAAGGCACCAAAAACTTACAAGAAGAAAGCACAGATTTTTCAATAAATAGTGCTAGAGAAACTGGACATCCTTTTATAGATGACTGAAACTTGACCCCTACCTCACTGTGTATGAAAATCAATTCAAAATGGATTAAAGGCTAAATATAAGACCCAAATCTCTGAAAGTACTAGAAGAAAACATAAGCACTTCAAGACTTGGGTATAGACAATGATTTTTTGGATATGATCTCAAAGCATAGGAAACAAAAGGAAAAATCGACAAATAGGTTTACATCAAACTCAAAAGGATCTGAAGAATAAAGAAAACCATAAACAGAGTGAAGAGATAACATATAGAATCGGAGAAAATATTTGTTGACTATTCATCAGGAAAAGGATTAATGTCCTTTTGTATATGAAATGTATTGTGTTTATATATACATATATAGAGAAAACCAACAAAACAACAAAAACCGAATAATTTAATTAAAAATGGGCAAATGATCTCAACAGATACTTTTCAAAAGAAGCCAAAAAATTCTTCCTTCCAGAGTGGCTGCGCTAATTTGCATTCCCACCAGCAATCTATGAGTTTACCTTTCTCCCCACATCCTGGCCAACACCTATTGTTGCTTGTATTCTTGATAATAGACATTCTCATTGGGGTGAGATGAAATCTTAGGGTAGTTTTGATTTGCATTTCTATTATTACTAGGGATGTTGAACACTTTTTCATATATTTGTGAATTGCTTCTTTATCTTCTTCTGTGAAGTGTCTGCCCAGTTCCTTAGCCCATTTATTGATTGGGTTCTTTGTATTTTTGGTGTAAAGTTTTTTGAGTTCTTTATAAATTCTGGAGATTAGTGCTCTATCTGAAGTGTGTGTGGTAAAGATTTTCTCCCACTCCCGAGGCTCTCCTTTCACATTATTGATTGTTTCCTTTGCTGAGAAAAACCTTTTTAGTTTGAATCCATCCCATTTATTGATTCTTGCTTTCATTTCTTGTGCTCTAGGAGTCTTGCTAAGGAAGTCTGGTGCTAAGCCAACATGATGAAGATTGGTGCAGACACTGTGGAAAGCAGTATGGAGATTCCTTAGAAAACTTGAAATGGAACAAACATTTGAACCAGTTATCCCACTCCTCTGTTTATAGCAGCTCAATTCACAATAGCTAGATTATGGAACCAATGTAGATACCCTTCAATAGATGAATGGATAAAGAAACCATGGTATATATAGACAATGGAATATTATTCAGTCATAAAGAAGAATAAAATTATGGCATTTGCTGATAAATGAATGGAGTTGGAGAATATCATACTAAGTGAAATATGCCAATCCCCAAAACACAAAAGCCAAATGTTTTCTCTGATAAGTGGATGATGATACATAATGTGGGGGAATGGGTGAGGGAAGAATGGAGGAACATTCAATTATGTAGAGGGAATTGGGTGGGGAAGGGTAGGGGGAAGGAAAGATAATGAATGAGACAAACGTCATTACCCTAGGTACATGTGTGATTGCAGAAACAGTGTGACTCTACATTGTGTACAGAGAAATTAAAAGTTGTACCCCATTTTTGTACAATGAATCAAAATAAAGTAAAATAAAATAAAAAAGAAAATCTGGCACATACATACAATGGAATATTATGCAGCCTTAAAAAGAATATCCTGTAATGTGCTATGACATGGATGAAACTCAAGAACATTGTGTTATGTGAAATAAGCCATTCATGAAATGACAAATCCTACATGATTCCACTCATATCAAGTACCTAAAGCAGTAAAAATCATAGAAACAGAATGTAACAAGGTGTTTGCCAGGGACTTGGGGAAGAGGGGAGAGTTTAATGAGTATAGAGTTTCTATTTTGTGAGATGAAAAAAGAGCTATACATCTGTTATATAAGAACGTGAACACACTCAACACTACTGAATTGTGCACTTTGCCACAATAACTAAAATATCAGGTCAACTTACATGTTCATCAGTGGATGAATGGATAGAGAAAATGTGATATATTTAAAAAATGGAATATTATTTAACCTTGAAGAAGGTTTAACCACTAACCTTGAAGAAGATACTGTCATTTGTTGCATAATTGATGGAACTGGAGATTATAAATTTTAACTGAAATAAACCAGACACATAAAGAAAAGTATCTCATGTTCTCTCTCATGTGGAAGTTAGACAAGAAAAGTAGCTGATTTGAATATAGAATAATAATTACTAAAAGTTTGAGATGGGAGCTGGAAGGCTGGATTTGATCAGCACACAGTGTATGCATGCATTGAAATATCACACTGAACCCCAGTACTGTGGGCAATACATGTTAATCAAAATAAAATAAGATAAAAACTAAACAGTTTTAGGCCATTGACAAGATCAATCTTAGTGGTTTTCATTTTGAAGAAATCATAAGCAGATTTACAAAACCCAAAGTGTTGGCAGGACTGAGACAAATTCATTTAGGAAGAGTCTAGGTGTGAGTGCCGGAATATATTCTTTAAATTTTGTTTATTTTTCTCCACATTTTTTAAGTTTTATTGGGAGATAGTTTTTTAACTCTTCCATTCATACTTGATCTGCTCTTTGTCATTAGTAATTTAAACTATGTATGTCTGCCACTTTGAATTTCTCAGGAAATTTACCTTTCCCCAAAGAATACTTCCTTCCCTTTCATGGATGAGGCATTTCCTCTGTTTTTCGGGGCCCAGGATCTTTCCTCCCATGGAGTAGGAGCAGGTTGAGACACATAGACAAGGGGACAATGATGTGGACCAATTCACAAGGAGGGGTCATTGATTATAACAAGAGGGGCAGTGGAAGGATTGTTGATGCTGGGAAAGGAGAAAGGAAAAAGGAGATTGATGATTAAGTAAAGGCTGAAAAAGGTGGTAACTAGACATGTCCAAAGGAGTTGCTGTCCTTCATTCTGGGGAAGATTAATCAATGTGATAAGTGGTTCTGCCCCTACTATAGCTGTTCTTGTTCTTAAAGAGTAAAGATATTACATGGGTCAATTCTTGAGGGAAACAAGCAGGAGGCAGGCCAGGTAAAAACCCCAAAAAGTAGGCAAAGGATTCCCAAAGAGGAGAGAATACAGTACCCATAGAGGAGAAAAATGAAACTGAAAGGAGAAAAAGTTGAAGTGGAGTATCAGTGGGGAAGGAGAAGTAACAGCAGGCTGTAGAATCTGAATCATTTGGAAGATATTACTAACCAGGAAGGGGAAGGGAGTAAAATAGGAAGGAATGTAGCTAAAAAATAAGGAGGGGTATCCCAAATGCTAACTATGTTTATAAAAAAGGACTAGAAAGGTTGAATAAGTATGACTAAAGAATAATAGTTGATTGCAAGAAAGTACAAGTGAATTAAAATAAGGAAATCACGAAGGGTAAAAATACTCAAAACTATACAAATACATTAACCTCTAGTAGCAGAGGAGTGGGATACAAAAGTCCTTGAGGTCTCCTAGCAATCAATTTCCAGGAGCTGACAATATTTTGCCTTCATACTATAATTTTATTGCTTGGGCTATTGTGTTTTAAAATATGTGGGCTCATTCATTGGCTTACAAATTTTTCATTGCAGAGAATTTAAAAATGTTTTTATTATTTTTAAGTCTGTTTACAACACCATTAAAAGAAATTTTCTGATATCCAAAATACAGAATCTTCCATTAAACAATTCCTCAGTCAATAAATACTGGAACCCTTCAATGCTGAAGATACTAAGAAGAATGTACAGTAGCAACATCATTTATAGTCTATCTTATGGCTGGAGTCTTAACTTTGGCCTATCCTTTAAGGGAATTTTAGGATGTGTCAACCTTTCAGCCTCGTTTTGTGCATTGAAGTGTAGGTAGAATTTAGACAAGCATTGGTAGAGTGGAATGAAGAAGCATTTTGAGTGGATTGAGACAATAATTAATGCAGAGGCAGGAAAACAGCAGTCGATATAGAAGATGGGTAGGGCAGGGACAATGTATGGGAGGTCTTAAATGTCAGGCTAAGACATTACCAAATTAAATAATTTTTTTACTGCTTCAGCCAGGCTTGATACCAGCTTTGGGCAGTGATTCACATCTTGATTCCTATCTCCTAATAGAGCTGAGGGCTTATGACAGGGCAGAAACCCTTGGATAGGAGTAAAATCTGAGGAATGCTTATACATGAGCCAGGGCCTGGGGCAGAGGTACTATAGAATTAATCTTCAGTATCCCTAAAACTGTTATTTCATTGAGTCCTTGTACAGTTCCAGTCCTTGGGCTCTGCATGCTGCATACTCTCAGGTAGTTACATTATCTCACATAGTTTTCACTACTGTCCTCTGAAGGAACAGACTCAGAGGGTTTCGAACACTTCTCCAAAGTCACACAGGTGCAAGATGACAGAGCCAGGCAGTCTGATTCCATAGCTTGAATTCTTTTGTTGTTGGATTAATTATAAATGTTTTTATTTTCATCATGATTGATAATTATTCCAGTATACAAAATTTTGCATTTGGAATGGCTACACTGTGCATCCCATTGAGGGGGGGATCCTTTTACCTGAATCCGAAATCAAGAGATAAGGACCTCAACTAAAACTGCTCAGTAATGTTACATAGTAATACATAGTAACTACTATGTAATTAAAGAAGGAATGAACTCTTGATAAACTCAACATGAATGAATCTCTAATTATACTGAATAAAAGAAATCATACAAAAAAGAATACATTCTGTATGGTTCCACGTGTAGAAACTCTAGAAAATGCAAACTAGTCTATAGTGACAGACTTGCCTAGAGATAGGTGAAGGGAGGAATGGATTTATTATAAAGGAACATGAAGAAACTTTTGAGGGATGAGGATATGACTTTCTTGATTGTAATGATGGTTTCAGGTGTGTGAACAGTTTATTGTGGGTCAATTGTGCTCCTCTCTCAGTAATAAATTATTGGTTGGGGATATAGCTCATTTGGTGGAGTGCTTGCCTCATATGCACAAGGCCTGGAGTTCAATCGCCAGCACTGTAATAATAATAATAATAAATTTTTTCCAGAAATAGGCTGATTTCTCAAGTGACTCTTCAATTATTGACTGGCTCACTAATTTGGTGAGATAGGCTGATTCTCAGAGATATTTTAGTAACTGGGCTTCCTACTTGCTTCAAATATCAGCTCCGAAGAGAGGGATTTTGCTTTCACTGTACTGTATATATAAAAATCATATATTTAAGATGTTATGGCTATGGCCTAGTGAGTATATTTGCTTTTTCAAAATTTAATTTCACAAACTTTGTGAAAAAGACAGCATAAGAAGTCAAACAAAGAACCTGTTCTAAGTAGGTGGTTCTGCTATGGAACTTCATTAGTGCTTTCTGAAATTAAGATTCACTCCTATATGAAAAGCAAGACTAAAAATTTTCAAATTTAAATTTTAAAACGGATACATAAAAGTATAAAAGTTGTACATAGTAATGTGGTATCATAGTGCAAATACATGTATGTATTATGTGATGTGTAAATCAGGTTAAACTTTTATCTCTTCAAACATTTACTATTTTTAATGGTGAAAACTTTCAAAATCTTTCTTCTAACTTTTTGAATGTGCTGTCCATTGTGGTTATCTATAGTAGCTATACTGTGCAATGGTATATCAGTTTCTTGCAAGACTTTTTTTTTAAAAAAAACCTTCTAAAGTATTATTCTCATAGCAGCTCTTGGCAGTTTGACTTACATACTAGCCTCTAAGGAGTTTGAGTGTAACTTTGGATTGGATTTAGGAATTATTTTCACAACAATATACAACTATGTATATGCACATATGTAAATATATATGTGTGCTTGTATGCAGAAAACTGATAATTGGCATAGGTGATGCATTCTGTTGTCAGTGTGATACCTGAATAAGTCAGGGAGGTCTGCTTCAAAATAATTCCTGTGTTATTCTTGAAATTTCATCATTTGAGATCTAGGCTCTGGGTTAAGCAGTACCTTCCTTCGTTCCCTTTTTAAAGGAAACTTGCCTTGGCAGCATTAACCACCTATGTGAACATACACAATGCCCATAAGAACACTGGCATCTTCACAGGTTGCCCCATGCTATCCTACTTATAGGCAATGTCAAAGTCTTTCCCTATTTTAGACTGACTAGAGAAGCAATTCCTACTATCACCTTGAAGTACTTTTGTCCTCTTTTTTGAGTGCATCATCAGTTCTTCTAATCCTCTGATTTTCAACCACTTCTTTCCTTCCTGACTTCAAACTCTCCACAATCCAACAACTGTCAGTCTCTTTCTTGGAAAATTACTTTTAGTTCTAGATAGGTAATAATATATGGATGAACTGGCCTTGCTCTTAAAAAAAATGCCAGGACTGCATCAGAAGTTAGTTTTTTAAACTGAAGACTTTTTTTGATGGTACTGAGGATTGAGCCCAGGGCCTTATGTACACTAGGCAAGCACTCTACTAACTGAGTTATATCCGCAGCCCAAACTGAAGATTTTTGAGCACTTTCCTTAACCTCCTTTTAAATCACTGAACCTCCCTCATGAATTCTGTATTTTTTGGATACATACTCTGTGCCACTGCTGTTCCTTACCCATGACCATGTCCCCAACACCTGGTAATGGAATCTTCTGCCATTTCTCTAGAACTTACTATGTGTCAAGTACTGTTTTAAACAATTTATGTTTTTCATTTACTCTCATGATGAATGAACCTTATCTCTACTCTAGAGATAAGGAAGTCCAGGCTCAAAGAATTTCAGTAATGTGCCTTAAGTCACATTACTGAATTCCTAGTATAGTATAGTAGGAATATAGTATAATATAGTATAGTATAGTATAGTATAGTATAGTATAGTATAGTATAGAATAGACCAGAGTTTTTCCCTCCAGTGGCAATGAAAGAGCCAGTATTTGGATAAGTGTGGAGCTGACAATGTATCCTACAAAGTATATAATTCATTGTTCTTTAA
This sequence comes from Glaucomys volans, assembly GCA_020662805.1. Taxonomy (NCBI): domain Eukaryota; kingdom Metazoa; phylum Chordata; class Mammalia; order Rodentia; family Sciuridae; genus Glaucomys; species Glaucomys volans. The sequence goes on along the minus strand of JAJEJO010005781.1, from coordinate 349,340 downwards.
TCAACTGATGAAGTGAGCTTGATGTGCCAATAAAATAATAGCTACCATTCATAGTGCATTTATTATGTGCCAGGCATTGTGGTAACTGACACCCCCAAATATTTTTTGCAATTATAGTCTCCACTTTACATATGAGGAAACTGAGGTTGAGAGAAGTTAAATAACTAGACTAAGTTTCACATAACAGAGCTTGGACTGAAAATCTGCTCTGCCTGATCCTAGAGCTTATTCTTTGACCTCAGATGCAATATTTCTCCTGCTATAAAGGAAAACATAGAGGGGCTTAGAGTTATGAATTTGGAAATATGTGAACAAATTGAGATATGCATTTTATTTTTTATAAGTGAGACTCAGGCCCAATAGGACCAGCACAGTGATTAAGAGTCAAAAAATAAGGCCTAGGGTTCTGGTTCAGTGGTAGAGTATATGCTTATCATGTGCAAGGCCCAGGATTTAATCCCCAGTATCAATAAATAAATAAGTAAATAATAAAAATCTAAAAACAAATAAAAATTAAAAAGCAAGTAATAAAAATCACTTATGGGAAGAAGAGGCATGAATACAAATGCTTATAAAATCTGAAAGAAATCAATAATTTTCATTCTTTGTTTATTTTACAGTTCTGAGAATGGAACCAAGTGCTTCACACATGCTAGGCAAGTGCTTGACCACTGAGACACATCCCCAGCCCCAGTATTCTACATCTTTGAGAAAAAAGGTATAAAGGATATTTTAACAATTGTCTTTAAGTATAGGAAAATTTATTTGCCAAAGTGTTTTGCAATTAGAGGTTACCTCCAGTGTTAACCTGCCTGCTGTACCAGTTAACTTTCTGTGTTTACATCCTATCTCAGAACAATAAAACTCTAGAAATCAAGTTCTGGGTCTTATAGTTTCCTAAATCCACCCCTTTCTCCCTACTTGCCTTCTGAAGGACTCCACTTAGAAGTCTACAATGTACACTTTGCAAGCCTTTTTCCATCAACTCTGCTCTAAAGTTTGATTTTCAACCTTAAAGTTCTAGAAACTTGATTTTATTAGTGTTTGTAGTGGAATTAATTTCTGTTGATTGAATTTCCTTACCACTAAATTAGAACTCACAATAATAACATACATGTTCTCAGGGAGGTTATGCAGAACTGGTGGCACTTGGGACTTTTATCCAAACATACATTATTTTCTCTGCAGCAACGTTCTATGAACTCTAGTATTCAATAATCCCCCAAGAAAGCACTGTACCATGCTGTGCTATCTACTGTTGGGCACAAGAAAAGCAGAATCCAAATCTTAAAGAACTCAGATTCTTTTGAGTAGTGAGAGTATATACACAAAAGAAAACTTATAAATAGCTGTTGCATTTGGGAATTGGTAGGTGCTGGGCCAGAGGGCCAGGTCTGGAAAAGATGAAGGTAGTCTTGGAAACTTGTCTGGTCCCAGTATATTTCACAGAGGAGGAGTGACTTGAAAGAACGGAAAGATTCAGATAAATTTGTGGTGGGCATGAGCAATTCAGTAGGGAAAACTGAATTTCTCATGATTTTAATAGGAAAGTAAAACCTACAGATTTCTCAGGACTCTATAGGAAAGTGAAACTTACAAGTTTGTTGAATATACTTTCTTCATAAGGAGCAACAGGAGATGACTTTTGTTTCAGTCTTGAATAATTTATTTGTATTGTAATTTTTGATTAGTAGGAATCAATGTGTGGCATCACATTGAAGCAGAGAATCAGATTATCTTCCATACTCCCAATTTTTTGAATGTTCTGGATAGCAGAGGGTTGGCTGAACATGGAAAATCTAATTAACATGCAAATAATTTTGCAATAAATATAGACTGAATAGTGTATAGTATAGTGAAAAGTATATTTCTTTGGAATCATCTAGTTCCAAATTATGAGGTATCAGTGTGACCCTGGGTAAAATTACATTCGTCTAGGTCTCTTCTCTCATCTATCAGAGTAAGGGTAATAGACCCTTTACTCACAGAAACCAAAAGCTCTTTGTTGTTCAAAGAATCATTCCAGGAGGAATTATCTGTTTATGTTGGTGCACGACATGTGACATATTTGCCATCTGTGGACTAGGTGTTCTTTAAAGTCCCTTCCAGTAGAAACTTCTTAAGGGATATATTGCTTTATTTCTGTGTCTCATCACAAGATCATCACCCGTATTGCACTAGAATTAATTTTAAACAAATTTTGTCATTTTGAATAGCACATTATTATTGCATAGTAAACTTTGATCTTAAGTTGATAATTTTTAAAATGAAGAAAGATTCAAAATATACCACATTTTGTAACTTTAATGTGAAACTTCTTTCTTTTATAATATACCAGGTGCTTCAAAAATGGTTACTTTGAAAATTTATACTCCAAAAGAATAGAAAACCTTGAAGACATTAACAGGTTCCTAGAGACATATGAGCCACCAAAACCGAATCTGGAGGACATACACAACTTAAATAGATCAATTTCAAGCAATGAAATAGAGGAAGTCATCAAAAGCCTACCAACAAAGAAAAGTCCGGGATCAGATGGATTCACAGCCGAGTTCTACAAGACCTTCAAAGAAGAGCTCATTCCAATACTCCTCAAAGTATTTCATGAAATAGAGGAGGAGGGAACCCTTCCAAACTCATTCTAAGAAGCTAATATCACTCTGATACTAAAACCAGAGAAGGACACATCGAGGAAAGAAAATTTCAGACCAATATCCCTAATGAACATGGATGCAAAAATTGTTAACAAAATTTTAGCAAATCGCATACAAAAGCATATTAAAAAGACAGTGCACCATGATCAAGTGGGTTTCATCCCAGGGATGCAAGGTTGGTTCAACATCCGGAAGCCAATAAATGTAATTCACCACATCAACAGACTTAAAGTCAAGAACCACACGATTATTTCAATAGACGCAGAGAAAGCATTTGATAAAATACAGCACCCATTCATGCTCAAAACACTAGAAAAAATAGGGATAGTGGGGACATTCCTTAACATTGTAAAGGCTATCTATGCTAAGCCCACAGCTAACATCATTCTAAATGGAGAAAAATTGAAAGCATTCCCCCTGAGAACTGGAACAAGGCAGGGATGCCCTCTTTCGCCACTACTATTCAACATTGCTCTTGAAACTCTAGCCAGAGCAATTAGACCAGACCAAAGAAATTAGAGGAATACAAATAGGAAAAGAAGAGCTCAAACTATCCCTATTTGCTGATGACTTGATTCTCTGTTTAGAAGACCCTAAGAATTCCACCAGAACTTCTGGAACTCATAAACAAATTCAGTAAAGTAGCAGGATATAAAATTGATGCTCATAAATCTAATGCATTTTTATTCGTAAGTGATGCATCCTCTGAGAGAGAAATTAGGAAAACTACCACATTCACAATAACCTCAAATAAAATAAAATACTTTGGAATCAATCTAACAAAAGAAGTGAAAGACCTGTACAATGAGAACTACAGAACACTAAAGAAAGAAATTAGGGAAAGTCTGAGAAGATGGAAGGATCTCCCATGTTCTTGGATAGGCAGAATTAATATAGTCAAAATGGCCATGCTACCAAAAGTGCTATACAAATTCAATGCACTTCCAATTAAAATCCCAATGATGGACCACATAGAAATAGAGCAAGCAATCATGAAATTAATTTGGAGGAATAAGAGACCCAGAATAGCTAAAGCAGTTCTTAGCAAGAAGAGCGAAGCAGGAGATATCACAATACCAGACCTTCAACTATACTACAGAGGAATAGTAACAAAAACAACATGGTATTGGCACCAAAATAGACAGGTAGATCAATGGTACAGAATAGAGGACACAGAGACAATCCCATATAAATACAGGTATCTCATACTTGACAAAGGAGCCAAAAACATACAGTGGAGAAAAGACAGCCTCTTCAACAAATGGTGCTGGGGAAATTGGAAATCCATATGCAGCAAAATGAAACTAAACCCATATCCCTCACCCTGTACAAAACTCAACTCAAAGTGGATCAAGGACCTAGGAATTAGACAAGAGACCCTGCACCAATTAGAAGAGAAAATAGGTCCAAATCTTCATCACGCTGGCCTAGGACCAGATTTCCTTAACATGACTCCCAAAGCGCAAGAAATAAAGGCAGGAATCAATGATTGGGATAGAGTCAAACTAAAAAGCTTCTTCTCAGCAAAGGAAACAATCAGCAATGTGAAGAGAGAGCTTTCAGAGTGGGAGAAAATCTTTGCTACACACACTTCAGATAGAGCACTAATCTCCAGAATCTACAAAGTACTCAAGAATCTTTACACCAAGAACACTAATAACCCAATCAATAAATGGGCCAAGGAAATGAACAGACACTTTACAGAGGAAGATCTACAAGCAATCAACAGAATTATGAACAAATGTTCAACGTCCCTCGTTATAAGAGAAATGCATCAAAACCACCTTAAGATTTCATCTTACCCCAATTAGAATGTCTCTTATTAAGAATACAGGCAACAACAGGTGTTGGCGAGGATGTGGGGAAAAGGGTACACCCATACATTGCTGGTGGGAGTGCAAGTTGGTGCAGCCACTCTGGAAAGCAGTGTGGAGATTCCTTAGAAAACTTGGAATGGATCCACCATTTGACCCAGCAATCCCACTCCTTGGCCTATACCCAAAGGATTTAAAATCAGATTACTACAGTGATGCAGCCACATCAGTGTTCATAGCTGCTCAATTTACAATAGCTAGATTGTGGAACCAACCTAGATGTCCTTCAATAGATGAATAGATAAAGAAACTGTGGTATATATACACAATGGAGTATTATTCAGTTATAAAGAAGAATAAAATTATGGCATTTGTAGCTAAATGGATGATGATGGAGACGGTTATGCTAAGTGAGATCAGCCAATCCCCAAAATCCAAAGGCCGAATGGTCTCTCTGATAAGTGAATGATGATGAATTATGCGGGGGCGAAGGGTGGCTAGAATGGAGGAACGATGGATAGCATGGAGGGAAGGGAGAGGTGGGGTCAGGGTTGGGGGGTAAGAATAATAACAGAATGTGTGACAGACATCTTTGCCCTGTGTACATGTATGAATGCACAGATGGTGTGACTCTACTTTGTGTACAACCAGAAAAACAATAGCTGTACTCCGTTTGTGTTCAATGAATCAATAAGTAAATAAAAAAAAAGATAGCATAGAATTACTTTCACCATCCCTATTTTTATTTTTATTGAAATAGGTAATGTAAAATTTACCATTTTAAGTACTTTAAAGTGTACAGTTCACTTGCGTTAAGTAAATTCACATTGTTGTGCAACCATCGACACTATCCATCCTCAGAACTTTTTTATGATCTCAGGCTGAAATGCTGTATTTTTTAAATGACAACTTCTCATGTCTCCTTTCTGGGACCCCTGACATCCACCATTCTATTTTATGTCTCTATGAATTTGACTCTTTGAGGTACTCCACATATGTGAAATCATACAATATTTGTCCTTATGTGTCTGGTTTCACTTAGCATAATGTCTTTAAGATTCTTTCATGTTGTAGAATGTATCAGAATTTCATTTCTTTTAAGGATGGATAATATTCTATCATATGTTCACATCCTGTTTTGTTTATCCCTTCATCCACTAATGAAAATTTGTGTTGTTTCCACCTTTCAGCGGAGGCAAATATATTGCTCAGAAAAGCAAAAAAAAAAAAAAAAGCAAAAATAGTACCTACGTAGGCATTATTTATCTGATACTCTAAACGTCCTTCCTCTGTTAGTTATTTGTGGCACAGTTTTGGGAAAGACACTTTACCCTGCTGGGTCTCATTTTCCCACCTGAGGATGCTGGAAAAATGACTTATAAGAACCCTTCTAGCTTTGATATTCTTTTATTTTTGAGGTGTAAATGATAACTGATTAACTATTACATCTCTTGGAGGAAATGGGAATTAGGATGGATAGAAGGGTAAAAAGTCCAGGAAGGGGAGTGGGTACTAATATTTTTATGGAGTACTAATATTTTTATAGAGATTGTAACTCTCACAGAAGGGATTTCAGATAGAATAAGTTGGTGAGGGAGAAATGTTTTGGGGTTCTGAATATTCCAGGTGTTCTTCAAACCATGCTGATTGGTGTGCCTCTTCTGTAGTTACTTATAGTCATAATGAGAAGTTTCACTTCATCTCACTGTGTAAGAGATGGAAAGACTGTGTGTGTGTGTGTGTGTGTGTGTGTGTGTGTGGTGTTATACAGAAAATAAACCTGGGTAACTGGTTGTCAGATTCCTTTCTGGGTTACTGAAGAAGATAATTGAGAAGATTCCTTCCTGATAAATCTAGACCTCCACCTATCATCAAAGAAATGAGCAGCATCCTGCCTTAGGAATACAAAAGCTCTTTTAATTCGATAATTATGATTATCTTTTTAATAGCCTCAAATGAGTCCTTCCTAGGCAGCAATCAGTCTTAATGATCTCTAGGGAAGCTGCACAATGTCTACTTTTCCAGATGAGGAAGAGATAATGTTAATATAAGTACATCAGTGAAAACTGTGTCCATTGCTTTGGTATTGCTGAAGTGTTCCCTGCTTTCTTGGGGATGAGGAGATGTTATTTGTCTCTGACTGTAACCACAATCAAGTTACTTAATATTTCTCAATTTCCTCATTTGAGAATTAAAGATGAATCATACTTACAGGAAAACATATGACATAGCAAAAATGATCTGTGCTTTGGGAATTAAGAGACATGCATTTTAGCCTTGGTTCTACCACCTAGTAGCTAGTAGTAAACTCTTTAACAAGTTACATTAATTCTATGGCTGTCCATTTAGTGCTTATGATGCTTGTCCTATTTATCATTTAAATGTAGTAAGTGAAAATTCTGGGGGTAATAGAAAGCTCTAGTCAAAAGTATGGCAATGGAATTTTAGCCCTATGTGGTTATGGATAAATTACTTTCCACTGGCAAGTACAGAATTTTACTATTTTCTTTTTACTACAAATGTGGCATTTGCCCAGAAAAATTAGAGTAAATAAGCTAAAAGGAAAAGAGCATCTCTCATTTTATTCATGTACATAGTAGTATTTATCCTTTTTGTATCTGTCTATCCCCCTTCTTTAAATACACACACACACACACACACACACACACACACGAGGCTCCTTGACTTTCAATGGAGCTAAATCCTGATAAACTCATTGTAAGTTGAAAACATCACAAGTCAAAAATTAATTTCACCTAACCTAGTGAACATCTTAGCTTAGCAGCATGGTACACTGTACAGGATTGTTTGTTTACCATCTGAGTGTGACTGACTGGAAGCTTTGACTGCCCAGCATTTCAAGAGAGTATCATACTGCATATTGCTAGACCAGGAAAACATCGTAATTCAAAATATAATATATGGTTTCCACCAAATGTTTGTCCGTTTTCTACCATCATAAATCTGAAAAATTATTAGTTGAACCAAAATCAAGGACCATTGTAACTATCTTTCTCCAATAACAATGACAGTATAACACGTTCTTTTTTTGAAAAAATAATTTTATTATGTATATTAAGGAACACAACATATTATGGGATAGCAAAGTTGTTACTATAGTGAAGAAAATCAACATATCCATCACCTCACATAGTTACCCATTGTATATGTTTGTGTGTGGGGGAGAAGAGCAGTTAAAATCTACTTATTTAGCAAAAATCCTGAATATGATACAGTATGAATAACTATAGTCCTCATGTTGTACATTAGAAATCATGATTTTTTTTTCCTTTTTTTTTTTTTTTTTTTTTTTTTTTTTTTTTTGGTACTGGGGATTGAACTCAGGGGCACTCCACCACTGAGCCACATCCCCAGCTCTATTGTGTATTTTATTTAGAGACAGGGTCTCACTGAGTTGCTTAGGGCCTCGCTAAGTTGCTGAGACTGGCTTTGAACTCGCAATCCTCCTGCCTCAGCCTCCCAAGTGCTGGGATTACAAGTGTGCGCCACTGTACCCGGCTTGTTCATCCTTAATATTTACTACTTTGTATCCCTTGGCCTACATCTTCCCATTTTCTATTCCATATACCATTGTTTTATTCTCCTTCCCTGTATTATTATTATTATTATTATTATTATTATATTATTATTATATATTTATTGCACATTTAAGTGAGATCATATAATATTTTCCCTTATGTGTCTGACTTATTTCACTTAGCACAATGTTTTCCATGTTTATTCATGTTGTGGCAAATGGCAGGATCTCCTCCATTTTTATGACTAAATAATATTCATATATATATGCACACATATACACACATACTATAGCTTCTTTATTTATTTATCCATTGATGGGCACTTATATTCTTTTCATACCTTGGGTATTGTGAATAATGGCGCAATGAACATAGGAGTGCAGATATATTTACAAGTTAGTCATTTCATGGGTAAATACTCAGAAGAGGTATTGATGAATCACATTGTAGTTCCATCTTTAATTTCTTTAGGAATCTTAATGTTTTCCATAATAGCTGCACCAATATACATTACCACCAATAGTATTTCTCCACACCCTGGTCATCATTTGTTACCTTTTCCCTTTTTGATAGCCATTCTAATGGGTGTAATGTGATATCTCAGTGGTTTTGATTTGCATTTCTGTTATGATTAATGATGTGGAGCACATTTTCACATACCTGTTTCTCATTTTTATGTCTCATTTGGAGAAATGTGCATTCAAGTCCTTTACCTATTTTAATAGGATTATTTCTCTTTCTGTTATTGAGTTATATAAACTATTTATAAATTTTGGATATTAACCCCATATCACATGGGTTGCAAATATTTTTCCTAGTCCATAAAATGCCACCTCATTTTGTTTGTTTCCTTTACTGTAGAGAAGTTTTTCAGTTTGATATATTCTCATTAATTTATTTTTGCTTTTGTAGCCTGTTTTTGGTGTGATGTTCTCAAAATTATTGTCAAGGCCAAGTCAAGGTGTTTTCCCCTTCTTTTCTTCTAGGAGTTTTATGGTTCCTGGTCTTATGTTTAGGTCTTTTACACATTTTGAGTTGATTTTTGTTTATGGTATAAAATGGGAGTCCAATTTCATTCTTTGTATGTGGAAATCCAACTTTCTCCTCACCATTTATCAGAGACTGCTCTTTCCCTATTGTGTCTTATTGGTGGCCTTGTTGAAATTAGTTGACTATATATATATTGAGATTTATTTCTGAGCCCTTTATTCTGTCCCACTGGCATAAGTGTCTATTTTTATGTTTTGAAGTGCATTGCCTCTACTTCTGTTTTCCCTCAGGATTCTTTGGCTCTTCAGAGCCTTCTATTGTTTTCCCAGTTTTGTGGAGAATGACATAGGGATTTTGATAGGGATTGCATTGAATCTATATATTGCATTGTGTAGTATGGACATTTTAACAATATTGATTCTTCCTATCCATGAGCACAGGATGTATTTCTATTTCTATTTATTTGGGTCTTCTTCAGTTTCTTAGGAGGGCAATTCACAATAGCCAAGTTATGGAACAAGCTCATATGCCCATCAACAGATGAATGGATTAAGAAAATGTGATGCACACATACACACACACACACACACACACACACAAATAGAGTTTACCTCAGCTATAAAGAAGAATGAAATTATTGCATTTGCTGGTAAATGGATGAAACTGGAGAACATGGGGTAAGCAAAATAAGCCAAACTCAGAAAATCAAGTGTCAAATGTTTTCTCTCATTTTCATGTATATTCTTTCAAACTGTGCTTCATTCCCACTTAACATTTCAGCATGGATATATTTCTATTTCATTTGATGAATTTTTTACCTTAAAATTTACTTTAATATTTAATGACTCCATTGTGTTCTGTTGTTTGAACCTACTATAATTTTTAAGGATATAAAAATTGTCAATATGTTTTGTTCTAGGTTGAATTACATTTTCACATGCCCATTATATGCTTTCTAGGGTTGTTCAAAGAGCTAATCCTTTGTCTTTAAAAAGAACACATAGTAGCCGGGTGCGGTGGCGCACGCCTGTAATCCCAGCATTTGGGAGGCTGAGGCAGGAGGATTGTGAGTTCAAAGCCAGCCTCAGCAACTTAGCGAGGCTCTAAGAAACTCAGTGAGACTCTATCTCTAAAATAAAATACAAAATAGGTCTGGGGATGTGGCTCAGTGGTGGAATGCCCCTGGGTTCAATCCCCAGTACCAAACAAACAAACAAACAAACAAACAAAACCATAGTGTGTGGAATTATTCTTCACTTATAATTTTACAACTCATGTTATTCATGTTGTATCTGGTAAATAGGAATGTTTATTCTCATCCAAACTTTGTATTTGACAGGAGCTCTGTCACAAATAAACAACTGGGCTTTTTGCTACATGCGAAATGAAGCACATCATTGATCTTAACTGCTTGCCTTTCTTCAGTTCTCCAAGCCCATGAAAAAGAATGTTGAGACCAAGAAAGTAAAACTTGACAAACTTGGAGATGATTCAGAAAAGATGATACAAAGACAGCGTATAGCTTAATTTTGTCGCTGCAGCAAAGAGTGTGTAGTCTCTATGGATGTTTTGAAACCTGGTGGAGAGAACACTGTACCAGAAGTCAGGAAGGGATCTTCTAGTTTCAAGTCAGATGCAAACTTACTATAGGTTCTACAATAAATTACTTCCCTTTTCTGGACTGCAATTTCATCATCTGATAATGGAGTGGTGGTAATAGATGGTTGCATGAGTTTTCTGTATTGAAAAGAATCTCTGAAGAGCATAATTTATGTGTGCTTCACAAGGAAAAATGTAGGCAATATCTATGAGACTATGTAGTGGGTAGAAGTAAAGGGTGAGGTTTTAAAGAAGGCATCATTTTTCTTTGTTTGTAAACTTATTTCCTCTCTCTGTTATGTAGCAAGTGTTCAATAATTCTTGTTGTTTTAAATATTTTGGTGGGTGAGAATTACCCTCAGCAAATTTCAACTATACAGTGCAATATAATTAACTAGACTTCCAATTCTATACCTTAGATTTCTAAAAGTTTTCATCCTACATAACTGAAATTTTATACTCTTTGACCTACATCTCTACATTTCCCTGATTCCTCACCCCTGGTAATCATCATTCTTCTGTTTGCTAAGAGAGACATAAATTGAAAATTTGCAAAATATTAAAGGGTGACTCAGTCTTCTAATAAAAGTGATGAGACTCCTGTTACTTGAATCATACCAATCTGGACACCAGAGAATTGTGACAGTTCTCTAAATTCTTCCTCTCTGCTATCCAGCTCCATAGCCAGTTAGTTCCCTTGGCATTTGTGGTAAGTTTTTTTTTGAGGGGGGCTGACTGTCTTTGTGCATGCAATTATAGGGGAATAGGGAAGACACTATTTGAAATTCAGAAGGACAGCTGATAAAATATATGTTACATTTGTGTTTAGGTACAAACTGGTGAATTAAGAATACATATGGGGCTGGGGATATAGCTCAGTTGATAGAGTGCTTGCCTTACAAGCACAAGGCATTGGGTTCAATCCCTAGCACCACAAAAAAAAAGAATACCTATGAGGGTCAAGGTTCATGACTAATTAAAAAATTATATTCAAAGAGTTGATTTTAATGGATCGGTGTTCAAGGAAACCGACCTCTAACGTGGTGTGTTAGGGAAATCTGACCTGGGCCATGTCCTGATTCAACAATTTCATTGCTGATAATATGGTGATCAAACACATAGATTTGCAGAGCTGGGAGAGAGTTAATATATTTCATGACATAAATAAGATACAGAAAGACATCTTGTGTTTTATATGGACATTTACTATGCTTGTATAATTTACATGATAGAAGAAGGAGGTGCCTGAGAGTAGGAGTCAGAGATTTGTAATTCATTATCATTATTATTCATTAGTATTTTGGCTGCAGGATAGTTAGACCCGATAATCTCTCAGCAAACCAGGTAATTTCTTGGCAACAAAACCACTGTGTGTGTGTGTGTGTGTGTGGGTGTGGGTGTGTGGTGTTTCAGAGAGAGAGAGAGAAAGAGAGAGAGAGAAAGAGACAGAGAGAAGCTTGTTTAGATCTGGATTATTTTACTAGGTAGGAATTAATCTAAGTTAGAGAGTTGTGCAGTTAGAATTAACATAAGTCATTAGATATTTCCCTTGGATTTCTGGTCGGGAATTGCCTATCACGATGATTTGGGAGAAATATTGCAATGTTAGATAATGGCATTGTCTCTTTAACAACAACCAAAACATTATGACCATCAGAATTTCTATTCCTTTAATTCCTCAAAGCAAGAGTTGAACTTAGTATGAGGATCCCTTTTAGAACCTTTCATTTTTGTAGAATTTAGGAGATTTGTGGAACCTCGTAATGCTTACACTAGATCACATTGTGACATTGAGAAATGAAAAGTCACAACTTGGAGCTATTTGTAAACCAAATGCAGGAGTTAATTTTAGAGCATTTATTTCCTTTTCCAATTTATTCTCTTTCCATAGAAATTGGAGCCCCTCACTGTTCTCTGCCACCAGCTGCCCTGTTCCACTGATCAGGGAAGTAGGCTAAGAATACCCCTTAGCTCTAAGTGCAGGGGAAAAAAAGACCAGGTGCCAGAATTCATGTACTGAAATATGCCAGGGGTCTGTTCACCAATCATTCTCCAATTGCAGATCCATAAGGACAAATATGTTAACTATAGGCCAACAGCTACCAACAGTCCCTTTAACAGAAGTTAGCATATACTGTTGGCTAAGTATGAAATTTCTGTGCTACAGGTATTATATTGTTAGGGCAAGTCCTTACAGCCTGCCAAACATTTTACCTCAGCAAAAATTAGATTGTCTGAGAAATGTTGATGAGCCATGAAATTAGCAGTACTTAGTGACTTTGAAGAAAATAGCTACTAAAAATGTTCTAAGCAGGAAAGTATTTCTGGAAGGACCATGGCTGTGGGTTCCAAAAACTATGATAACACTGTTTCAAAGTGTCAGATTTGGGGGATCTCCCCTGCTTGCAGTCCCAGACCTTGTCCTCTCCCCTTAACTCCTTGTCTCATACTTAATCCTTTCTTTGACCAATTGGAAATAGTCTGTAACCAAGAGTCCATAGATGTGGATACTAGTTCTGGCTTTGCCATCAATCCTCAATTTTCCCATCTAAAAATATGTACATAGCTTACAGTGTACAGTTGTGCTGTGGTTTTTTGAGAAAACTGAACATGAAGGTTAATGGGCCACACAGACACAGGAGGAGATGTTATTATTCAAACTCTATTGTGAAGGCTGGAAATATTTGGAAACTACTTTTACTTAAATTTTCAGTCTGAAAAATGTTGGCCTCTGGATTAGCGTCTGAGCTTTGCCTCAGGGAGAAATCTACTCTAGTTTGGTGTCTTCTGTTGTTGCGTGTTTGTATTCTTTCCCTCTTCCTTTCTTCCCTCTGTTCCACCCTGCTTCTCTATCTTTCTATCATTATCTGTAAGTCAGTCAGTCAGTCAGTCAGTCTCTCACCTGGTAAAAAGAAAAGAAAAGAAAACCCTTTACCTCTTGGCATAGACTCATAGAAAACCGAGAACTTTGGAATTTTATGTATTTTGAGTTTCTTCTTTTTAAGACTCTTACTCTACCTTGAAGTTCAGTTTTAATTTTTAAAAATTATATGTATATGTTTATTTGCTTGTAGCCTACCTTCTTTCACAAATGATTTGAGGCAGCCAAGCTTTAACTTGTTCAAGACTTTAGGTGGTGTTCAAACCAATGAAGACTGCATTCCTCAAATCTTCAAAGGGAAAATAAGAAGTTGCCGAGTTATGCAGCAAAAACAGAAGTATCATTGTTTCCACATTACACAAAAAGTTATTAACAGGAGTGATTCAGATATTTCCTGCAAAATCTGCTGCGAGCAAATTCATTACAGACTCACACAGATTGAACGTCTTACCCAGGTCTTAACAGCTAAATATATCACAGGGAAGGAGAAATGTAAACAGAAATTTGCCCCAGTGCTATCTGACTACACTGAACGAGGGAGAGTCTCTCTTTGGAGTCTCCACCATCATGTAAGTATAACGTCTATTTTTTTGGAAAGTATCTAATTAGAAACATTGTTCATGTCTGTAACTAATCTCTAATAGCATGCGTACAAGGTTAGCTGGGAAGAAAAAATGTAAACAAATTGTCAACAGATGGGGACATAACTATTTTTTCCCTTAAAGTGTTACATCCTAATGTACTCATTGAGCACTTAACTTATTACCTGCTGTTGTTTGTTAGCAGATGTTCATGTGTATGTGCATGTGAATGTGACTGTGTTCTTTCTGACTGCATTCTAAACTGATTGAGGTTGGATACCATGTTTTCCTCCTGGGTAGACCTATTTTTGGTGCCATGGTTAGTGCTGATTAGGAGCTGGATTTTCCTATCTGGAAACTAAATTGTATAGCCAATTCTACCATCTCTGGTACAGTTTCCATTTTTCAGTTTGGATAGTCTGATTTTATAAAAAATTAACTTGGCCTTCCAACAAAATAATAAATTAGCATTTTTTGTGTGTAAGAACACTCACAATTCACATGACCTTTATAAGAAACATAAATAAATCTTTCATTCAGCAGATCAGATTTCCGTTGGTTTTTTTGAAGTTTATTTACATCTCTCTTTTTAAGTAGTTATTTAGGTGTAAATGTTCTCTAAAACTATTCACAATGCATATGATTTATGTCTTTGAACATATGCACATATTTCATATGTGAAACCATTACCACAATCAATATAATGAGTTTATTTTGGTGGTATTTTTTTTCTGATACCAGCGATTGAACCCAGGGGTGCTCAACCACTGAGCCACATCCTTAACCATTTTTTATTTTTTTATTTTGAAATAGGGTTTTGCTAATTTGCTTAGGGTTCCACTAAGTTGCTGAGGTTGGCTGTGAACTTGCAATCCTCCTGCCTCAGGCTGGGATTATAGGCATGCACCACCACACCTGGCTATCCAGGTGGTTTTGATAGAAGTTAAAGTACATATTTTTACTTTTCTGTGGCTGGGAGTTGCTGCTGGGTTCCACCCTTGTGAGGTGATATGTGACTTGAAAATTGCACATATTCACTTATTCAAGGGTCTTTGAAGTGCTGTTCCTAGTCCAGATAAGGATATATGGCTGTCTATAGAATTCTGAACAGCAATTGTCTGATTCTATTTCCTGCTTTGACCCAGTTCCTTCTGAGTATTATTTACCAAGGAATACTTTCTCTGATGTACAAATCATAAAATGTCACAAGTTGGCCAAGATTATCATTACTGAATTTTTGTGCTGAAAAGAAGCTTCCAAGTTTTCTTTTCCATTCTTTTCTTTTCTTTTCCTTTTCTTTCCTTTCCTTTTGAGATGGGAGCAAGAAATCTGAACTTGCCTCAAAAGTGAATGAAGGCAGGAGAAATGAAGAAAAAGAAATACAGCTATGGTTGATGGGCAGTATCTCAGAAATGACCTACCATGGTTGTCTTGGGTGATCCAAGTTCTCTTGAACAAAATGAGAAGTAAGGGATATTTTTCTTGGGGGTTTATTCATCTTTTCTTTCTTTATTTTTACTTTTTAGCTTTTTAAAGAACTTTATGGAACTCTTTAGCTTTCCTGCCTTGCAGTACCTGGTATTGTACCCAGTGCCTTCATCCTTATTCCACTTACATACACCATGAAGGTGGAGCCCATATGTTTTTATCTGTCTCTGCCCAACATTTAATATTGTATCTTACATATAATATGTATTTCATAACATATTCATTGATTATCAGTATTATCAGTTTCAACGTAACTGAAATATGTTTTCCCTTCTTCAGGACCCTTGGGTATCTTGAATTTTTACTTTCTCACAGAGAAAGTCACTGACTGCTTCCTGAAGCCTGCTGAGTAAGAAGAAAAGGTAGAGAACTGTGGGAAATCTGCAACACTGAGGATGCATGCATGTGTACATGGCATAGTATGAAAGGTGGTCCCAAAGTATTTATGACTACGAATGTCCTTCTCAGAATAACTAGCATTCTCTAAATTAAGTAACATTATTTGTATAGGCCATGTAGTAAGGCATGGCTTCTCTAGAAGGCTATTGCTAAATGAAAGTTTTACCACAGAAAAGAACCCATGAGCACATTACCATAAATTAGGCAATTATATTAGTTCTCTGACTGCCTATGCTTTTATTGTGGGATGTGCGGGGATTATGAATGAGATTCTAGTGCAGAGATTTCATTTGTGAGAACATAGGGACATTCACTTGTCAGATGAGGGCCATGGGTGGGAGTTCCAGTGGTTTTCAATTTAAGTTAACACTTACTTAACGAAGATGGAAATGGCAATATTATGTATGACACACTCATCTAACTGTATCATAATATTTGATTTCTCATTTGATTGTATCCTACACTTGTCTGTAGGTTTTCTGAAGGCGGGCCATGTTGGCTTTGTACATTATTTTATCTTCAGTGTCTAGAATAGAGTAGGCCATTATGAAATGTTAGTTAATTACTTTGAGGAAATGAATGCAAAATGAGAAGTATGTATCATTCAGAGCTAGTAACATTTGAGGGTTTTATTCTTGGGACCTGGCATAGGGATGGAAACTTTATATGACATTTAGCAAGATACATGGAATCCTAGTCATAGAAAAACTCTTACAGTTACTGAAATTTCCTTTGTTTTCTATTTTTCCTGCAGTGTCAGTTACTGATGGTCACTGGAATGATGTAAGTGCATAATACTTTTCCTGATTTATAAATTTCCAGAAACTATTCTCTAAAATATTTCAGCTGGGGTTGTAACTTCTCAGAATATATGTCAGTGATGAATTTGATAGAAATTAGTGAAGAATGAAGAGAAGCACACCAGGAATAACCCAGAATGAGAGGACAAAATGAAAAAGGAGAAATTGGAAGTGACAGTGTCAGCCATTGCCACCATGGATTTTGGTGTTTATCACCCTGTAATGTAATTGTCCATGTATTTTTGTTTTCTTCCCTGTGGAACTCTGAATCCTTGGTAATCTAATCAATTTCATATTTATCTTCATATCTGTACTGCTTAGCCCATTTTTTTCTGCCTGCTACATAAAATGTACCCAGTAAAGTTTGAATGAATGATTGAGGAGTTTAAAGAAATGCTTTCAACATTTTGTAATTCATCACAATTTGCTGAGTACCTATTATATGCCTTCTAGTGTGATAGTTAACCAGGATAAAATCTTTTATCCATAGGGATTCCTGATTTAGAGGAGTACAAGTAAGTGAATAATTGTAAATCTATGAGCAAATGCAATGGACTCATGAAATATTGTAGGAACATAGAGAAGGCTTAGAAAAGATGATGGTACGACATGAAATGAGAGATTCTAGGTCACAAATATAAGTAGAAATAACTCTTTTTCTTTGTGGTGCTGGGGATTGAACCCAGAGCCCTGTGCCTGCGAGGCAGACACTCTACCAACTGAGCTATATCCCCAGCCCAAAATAACTCATTTTTTTGTAAACTCTACAACCTTACTAACTTTACAGATTATAGTTCCAAAAATTGACCGATCACCTTGAAGAGTAAACTGGGTTTTAAAGGATGAGTAGTAGTTACTCAGATGAAGACTAAGAGGAAAGGAATTTCAAGGGGGAAGAGACAGTGTAAATAGAGTTCCCGGGAAAAGAGAGAACTGGCAAAGCATATAATAATCAATGAATTCTTGTGTATTGAGTTAGTGGGTGATAAGGGATGAGTCAGGAGAAGTTGTCAAGGGGCAGATCTTAAAGCACCATGTCTAAGAGCCTACAGTATATCTTTTGTGGGTAGTAGAAACCAGTGAAGGATTTTTAACAGTGGCATCACTTGATCATGTTTTAACTAAAAGAACAACTCACATTGAAATGACTCTTGCAGTGCCAGACATAGTTCCAAGGGCTTTATTTTTATATTAACACATTTAATCCTTGTGACATCTTTATGAGTTAGGTACTATTCTTATCTCTACTTTGTAGGAGGGGAAAGTGAGGTATGAAAAAGTTAAGTAGCTTGTCCAGCATCACATAGGTAATAAGTAATAGAACCAAGATTTGAACATTTATTTAGCCAGCTCATTTAAAGTTTATGCAACAAATTTGGATTACAAGAGATTAGATGGGGAGTTATTGCAGTGATTTAAATATGAATTGATAAGGTTCTAAACTAAGACAGTGGAGGTAAAGATAGAACAAAAGAAGAGATAAGGGGAAGTATTTGAAAAAATCTGTATAATGTTAAATAGGCAGCAGTTTGAGTGTAATTTTGAAAAGGATGGTAAAAAGAATGTAGAGTCACAAGTGACCTTTATCTGTATTGAGGTATCTTTAAGACATCCAAGTAGAGAGATCTAGCAGGTAGATGGACCCACACACCCACACACATATACACATATGTATATGCATATACATATTGGTACTAGGGATTGAACTCACTGAGCCACATCCCCAGCCCTTTTTATTTCTTATTTAGAGACAGGGTCTCACTAAGTTGCTTAGGGCCTCACCAGGTTGCTGAGGCTAGCTTAGAACTTCAATCCTCCTGCCTCAGTCTTCCAAGCCACTATGATTACAGGTGTGCACCACCATTCCCATCTGGATATTTTGATTTGAAGCTTAAAAGAGATCTTGGCTGAAAACAAAGTTTTATACAAATGAGTGGGTAGAAAAGGGAAGTGGATTGATGATGGAATGCTAGAGGATATCAACATTTTGAAGAGTGGCTATCCCACTCCTTGGTCTATACCCAAAGGACTTAAAATCTGCATAATACAGTGATGCAGCCACATCAATGTTTATAGCAGCCCAATTCACTATAGCGAGAGTGTGGAACCAACCTAGATGCCCTTCAATAAATGAATGGATAAAGAAACTGTGGTATATATACACAATGGAATATTATTCAGCCATAAAGAATAATAAAATTATGACATTTGCAGGTAAATGGATGGAATTGGAGATCATGTTAAGTGAAATAAGCCAATCCCAAAAAACCAAAGGCTGAATGATCTCTCTTATAAGTGGTTGATGACACATAGTGGGGGCAGGGAGAGGTACGGGAAGAATGGAGAAGGGATGGATTGTGTAGAGGAAAATGAGAGGTGGGGAAGGGGCGGGGAAGGAAAGATAATAGAATGAGACAAACATCTATACCCTATGCATATGTATAAATATGTAAATTGTATGATTCTACTTTGTGTACAACCAGAAAAATGATAGTTGTACTTCATTTGTGTACATGACCTAAAATTTAAAAAAAAAATCTTATAACAACAACAACAACAACAACAAAAAGAATGAATGAAGATTGATAGTCACTGGAGGAGGCATAGAATATGGCATCATGGAAACTATGGGAATATAACCCATCAACAAGGAAGGCATAATCATGCATATCAAGTGAAGAAAAGAAGACTATTGTCAGAAAGATTTGCATTTGTCATATGATTCATAGCCTTAGTGAAAGGAATGTTATCAGAGTATTAGGGACAGGAGTCAGACTGTATAGTTGAAGAGAAAATGGAAGATGAGAAAGTGGTGAAATTGAAGATAGACAAGTCATTCAAGAAGTCTGATTGTTTCAAAGAACAGAGAGGTAGGGAGATAATGGGTAGGAGCTCTGGAGGCATAGAAAATGTCTTCTTTGAATTTATAGGTTGAAATATAGTGGAACCTTTTCACTGGTTGTAAGAGAGGAAGGGGATTCTGATAGAGTAAAGTCCTGAAGGAGGTTAGAGTGGATGGCACCAAACATAAATTGAGGGAGAATTAATTTAAGTGTAAGGAAAACATGTCATTGACCAGAGGAAAGTAAGGGAAGCCCTTTCTCTCTTTTGATCTAATTTATTTTTGACTGACACATAATAATTTTATATGTTGAAGTTGCTGAATGGTTAATAATTATTGTTCACTTGTATATGCAAGCAGTGGTATAGGATGAGGGTGGA
This sequence comes from Glaucomys volans, assembly GCA_020662805.1. NCBI lineage: Eukaryota > Metazoa > Chordata > Mammalia > Rodentia > Sciuridae > Glaucomys > Glaucomys volans. The sequence goes on along the minus strand of JAJEJO010005781.1, from coordinate 329,373 downwards.
GAGAGAGACACAGGATGGTTTTCCTGCAAAACCAACTCCTTAATAAGGCTTAATAAATCAGAAATTGACTATGATATGGTCTTGGTTAGCTAATAAGCATCTGCCAAGAAAGAAAGAATGGAAAAATTGAATTTTTTAAAAAAGTAGGATAAATAAATATATTTAAAGATTTTTTTACCTTAAGAAGAAACACTAAAATTTAAATATTTCAGAAGGAATTTGGAAATAGAGTCAATAAAGTCCTCTGTTTTATGGGAATTGGTATTTGCTTAAGTATGGTAAAATTGCCTCAGAGTTACTTTAATAATAAAAATGGGTTGTAAGGGTTTGCAGGGTAGGGAGAGAAGAGAAACATCAAATTTTATTTGTTTTTTACTTTTTAGGTGTTGACATTCTGTCTTAGGACTCCACATTAATAACAAGAATCAAAATGTAAGGTTCTGTTGGCTCTTGGAAAAACATGTTAGGACAGAAAGAAAAAATATTTGGCAGTCAGACAAACCTGAATTCTATGGTTCCCTCACTTCTTTGTTGTATGTGACTTTGCTCAAGTCACTTAGGCCATCTAACCCTTAGTTTTTCAACTCTAAAATGAGGATAGTAATACTTATAGTTCATAGGGAAGTATAAAATATTAAAAGAAATCATAGGACAGTTAGAATATTCTTAAAAAGAAAAAAATCATGAGTCATTCTTATATCCCAGGAATAAATTCCACTTCATCATGATCTACAATCCTTGAAATATACTGTTGGATTGAATTTGCTACAATTTTGAGAATTGTTGAGGATTTTTGCATCTATTGTTCATCAGAGATGTTGAACAATTTTCTTGTTTGTTGAATGTGATATTTGCAGGACTCCAAATTAAAAGTTGCAAAGTGGAAGTTAGGCTTTTGTTTACATGTTGTTTAAAAAATCACTAAACAAGCAATCAATTTTGAGTTAATTGCTCACATTAAAAATTTGAGTGACCTCACCTAAAAGTCTGATAAAAATGTATGACTATACTATCTCATGGCAATAATAGGGTGGAGCTGATTATTAGATGTTCCTTTCCTATAAGGACCCATTTAGATTACTTCTTTGTACCCTGAAGGCATTTGAATTGGTGAAACTTGTGGGTATTCTCTGAGCCCCAGCCCCAGCCCTATTCTCATTAGTTCTAAGTCTTGGAAACAGAGGGCTGGGAGTCTTGCTTGGTGGCGGAGCACTTGCCTAGCACTTGTGAAGCCCTGGGTTTGATCCTCAACAGTACCTCATAAAAATAAATAAAAATATTCTGTCCATGTACAAAAAAATATTGCACACAATGATGATTTTAACCAGCTTACATATCAGGAACAAACTGCATGCCTGGAATTGTTAAAGACAATTATCAGATGTATGAAAGTTTATGCAGCTTTCTTCGGAGTAAAAGCTCTTTCAAAATACCTCTCTTAAGGTTTTATATCAGCTTAACTTTCTTTTTTTTGTGCTGGGGATTGAACTCAGGGCCTTGTGGATTAACTCTACAAGCTGAGCTATATCCCCAGTTCCACCTTAACTTTCAATGTAGCTTTTGTTTCATATTACAAACCATTAAATCAAAGTTAATATTCACTATCTCTTCACCAATATTTCCAACTATTTTAATGGGAGACAGAGAGAGAGAGAGAGAGAGAGAGAGAGAGAAAGAGAGAGAGAAACTATTAGAGTTGTTCAATGTTTTATGCTTTCTTCATGAAGTGATTCATTATGTCAATGATGTTTTAACCACCTCAAACAGCTCTATGCTAGAGTCATGGGAATAGTCAGTGTAGAGGACATGAAGGAGGATTCAGATGAGCAGAGAGTATGTTCCAGTTATTCTAATTTCAGATGGGAAGAAGTAGTTGAGGGTTGCAGAACAATTAATATTTTGACCAGTGCTTCTGCTTATTTGAAGTGAGAACACTAAAATCTCAGGTTTTATTTTGTTCTGTTCATTTTACATAAAGAAACTTAAGTGTAAGATTCCCATTTCATTTTTATTCCCATTCAGTACATTAACTGAGAGGAATTTTATCCTTTCTCTAGTGGAACTTGTCCCAAGATTTTATGCTGATACATGCATCTATTTTATCAGGAAAATTTATTCTATTTGTTTAAGATAAGTAACTAGAAGGGTAAGATCAAATCTGAGTACAGATATCAATTGATGTGTAGAAAACAATTAAATAGAAAGGATAATTTTTGTCTTTGCTATCCTTGTCACTGTAAGTAAGCTATAATTTCACATGGCAGAATGACCTACTATAAATACCAATAAAATAAATAAATAAGTAAATAAAAGAGAGACAGGAATATCATTAGAGTAGAGGAGAGAGAAAAATGGGCAGGAGGAAGAAGGAATGGGGATTGAAATCAAATTCCTTGTATGTATAATTATGTCAAAATGAACACAAATAACATGTATAAATAAAATGCTCTAATAAAAAAGTAAAAACAAAAACACAAACAGGTCTTGCCATGGGAAATTTATTAATAGTTAGTGTGCTAAAATATTGAGTTTCTTGGACCAAACCATATTTTAAGTGACTTTAAATTGTTGTTTTTCATACACTCATAATTTTTCTTCTCTACTTCACTACAGGAATCTTGCTCACTTAAGTGTTTTTACAAATCGAGACCATATGAAAGATCTCCGAAGGTACCTGGCATTCAAATATATCCAGTATCTAGTCCTACCTTCTCCAAACATCATCGTCACTCTGCTGGGATTGTTTGCCAGTGTGTATGTCAAACTGATATTAACATTACCTTTTGTATCCAGAAAATCTACTGCAGTATTTATTAGTAACATAGCTCAGGCAGATATCTTAGTGGGCTGTAGCATCTTTTCTGCCATGCTTGAAGATGTGATAAAGACTGAAATATTATCATATTCTGTTCAATCAACCTTGAGGCAGAATTTCCAGATTGCAAATGTACATATCAGTTCTCTTTTACTCAGCTGTGTTAGTCTTGAAGCCTTTCTGATCACTTTTCTTCCAGTAGAGACACGCCACATAAGAACAGTTAGATGTGCCAAGGTGGCTTCTAAGATCATCTGGATTGCTGTAATTTCTGAGTGCTTATTCTATCAGATGGAGTGCTTCAAACACCTTAGCATCTCTTATTTTGACACTCACAGGCAAGTTTTGCTGTTGCTAAATTGCTGTTATGGAGCCACAAAACTGCTGAAATCACTTGTTTATCCAATTGGACTACTTTTAAGGATCTTTAATGTGTATCTTTTTTATAAAATGTATTTCCATGTTTTACCTTAACAATACCTGTGATGGTTAATTGTGGGTCAACTTGGCTAGGTATAGTGCCCAGGTTATTTTTTTGTCAAACACTAATCGAGATGTTCTTGTGAAATACTGTGTAAATGTCATTAACATTTGTGATTAGTTGACTTCAATAAAGGAAATTATCCTAAGCAGTGTGGGTGTACCTCATACAATCAACTGAAGGTCTTAAGAACCAAACTGGGGTTCCCAGAAATGCGCCATGAACATCCTACTTGAATTTTCAAGTGGCTGGCCTACTCTAAAGACTTCAGACTCAAGACTATAGCATCAGTTTTACCTGATATTCTAGCCTGATGGCCTCCCTTAGAAATTTTGGATTTTCTGACTCTGGAAATCATGTGAGATAATTACTTAACATTTAAAAGTTAAAATTTTAAAAAATGAAAAAATCTTCATATCCTACTGGTCCTTGTATTTCTTTTTCTTTCTTTTCATACCAGGGATTGAACCCAGGGGCACTTAACCACTGAGTCACATCTCCAGCCCTCTTTTATATTTTATTTAGGGACAGGGCCTTATTAAGTTGCTTAGGGCCTCACTAAGTTGCTGAGGCTGGCTTTGAACCTGCAATTCTCCTACCTCAGCCTGTTGAGTTGCTGGGATTATAGGCATGTGCCACTGTGTCCAGCTCCTGCTTATTTGCTTTTTAAAGATTTCTGACTGATATTTTGGTACTGAGAATCATTCTAGACTCACATAATCCCTACATTACTTCCTTGACCTGCAGAGAAATGGCTACTATGCTAGGAAAAGTCAAGTGGAAGTCATAATTGCATCTATGTAAGGAAATAGTAAATCAAATGTGTTACCTCCTTTTTGGAGGGATTGCAGAGAGTAGTGCCATCAATAAGGACTAAAAGTATTCAGAGGTGGGGATTCCCACCACATCCTAATTCAGATTGTTTATTTGATCCATGTAGAAAACAGATCTTTGAGAATGGCAGTGGGTTATTGTGAACTAAACCAGGTGGTGACTCCTATTGCAGCTGCTATACCAGATGTAGTTTTACTGTTTGAGAAATCATCTCATTCCCTGGTACTGTTATGCAATTGTTATGCAATACTTTTTTCTTCTCCGTCTCTATTTACTAAGACTACCAGAAGCAGTTTTTTTTTTTCCTCTTGGCAAGATCAGCAATATACGTTTACTACCTTACTCTCCTATGCCATAGTTTAGTTTTCAGGGTGTTGATTGTCTTTCCCTTCCATAAAACATCACACTTTTCCATTTCCTTGATAGAATTATGCTCATTGGACTCAGTGAGCCAGAAGTGACATCTAAAATATACTCATTAGTAAGATATTTTTGTATTCAGAGGTTAGGTAACATGTTTGACTAAAATTCAGGTGTTGTTCACCTTAGTTAAAGTTCTAGGGGTCCTGTAGTATGGTGCACGTTAACATACCCTTTCTTAGCTAAAAGATTAGTTGCTGCATCTGGCCTCTCATACAACCAAAAAGAGGCACAATGCCTAGTAGGCTTCTTTGGACTTTGGAGACAATTTATTTCTCATTTGCATGTAGCACTAGAAATATTTACTGAGCAAGTTGAGAGCCTGCTAGTTTGAATGTAGTTTGAATAGGACCCAGAGCAAGAAAAGGCTCTGTAACAGGTCCAGGCTTCTGTGCAAGCTTCTCTGCCACTTGGGTCTCATGATCAGACAGATCTAATGATGTTTGAAGTGTGAGTGGCAGATATTGATGCTGTTTGAATCTTTTTGCAGGCCCATATAGGTGAATCATAGTATAGACCATTAGGAGTTTGAAGCAAAGCCCTGCTATCTTTGGGTAAAAACTACTATGAAAAACAACTTCTGACTTGCTACTGGGTCTTGGTAGAGAGTGAATGCTTAACCATGGGTCACCAGATTACATGCAATCTGAACTTTTCATCCTGAACTGGCTGTTGTTCAGTGCATCAAGTCAGAACACTGGGTGATCCCAGACATACTCCATCATCAAATGGATGTAGTACATATGAAATTAGATTTGAGCATGTCCTGAAAGCATAAGTTATATAAAGAAGTGTCCCAAATGCCCATTTTCCTTAATCCTTCTTGCTATGGTTTGGATATGGTTTGACTATGTCTCCCATAGGTTAATATGCTGGAAGCTTGTTCCCCAATGTAAAGATTTTTAAAGGTAATGGAAGCTCCAATAGGTGGGATCTAGAGCAAAGTAATTATATCATGGGAGCATTACCTTCTGAAAGAATTATTGCTGGTCTCATGGAGTGAGTTGGTTCTCATAACAGTGGGTATTATAAAGCAAGGTCACTGTATATGCTCAGCATGTTCTGCACAAGGCCCTTTCCACTTCCATTTCCTTGCCATGTTTGGACACAACCAGAAGGCCCTCAAAAGAGGCTATTATGGTTTATGTATGAGTTGTCCCCCAAAAACTCATGTGTGAGACAATGCAAGATTTGGTTAAAGGTCAAATGATTTGGTTATGAGAACCCTGACCTTATCAGTGCATTAATCCCCTGATAGGGATTAACTGGGTGGTAACTGTAGGCAGGTGGGATATAACTGGAGGAGGTAGGTCAGTGGGGGCATGTCTTTGGGATATACATTTTGTCTTTGTTGAACAGAGTGTGTTCTCTCTCTCTCTCTCTCTCTCTCTCTCTGTCTCTCTTTCTCTTCCTGGTGCTATGTCCAGGTGCTTTCCTCTGTAACACTTCTGCCATACTGTTCTGAATCACCTCAGGCCCCAATGAATGGATTCGCCATTTAGGAACTGAGACCTCTGAAACTGTGAGCCCCAAATAAACTTTTCTTCCTTAAAATTGTTCTTGTCAGGTCTTTTGTTCAGAGCAGCAAAACAGCTGACTAACACAGAGACTGAAAATATGGGATCATCTATCTTGTTATTTAAATCTGTCTCCCAGATTGTGATCCACATAAATCTCTTTTCTTAGGTATTTCATTATAGTAACAAAAAACAGAATCAGACACTGCTACACTACCTTTTTTCTCTTTGTCTTACGTATGGCCTCTTGGGAACTTCCTTATGATTAGTTGACAAACGAAGGGAACTCTTATTTTCAGATGGTTTTGTATAAAATATATGTACTATTGAAAGTGGACAGGTGCAACACAGTAGCCCATATTTGGGATGTCTCTGAAGGACAATGGTGAAGGGAAATCTTCCCAGTGGACAGAATTTTAAGCAGTGCAACTGGTTGTTCATGTTGCTTAGAAGAAAAAAAGAGTCAGATATATGATTATAGATGGATCCATGGACTGTGACTAATGGCGTGGATTGATGGTGAAGGTCATTATTGAAAAATTGGCAACAAGGGCATCTGAAGAAGAGGTATTTGAATAGACTCTCTTAATTGATGAAAAGCATAAACATATTTTTATCCCATGTGAGAGTTTGCTAAAGGACAACCTTATTAGAAGAGTATTTTAATATTCTGATGGGTAGAATGACTCTGTGGATAAAAGTTAGTGTCTTTCCCCAGTCACCTCTGTCCTTACCCAATAGGCTTATAAAAATCGGGGTCGTGGTGGTAGGGATAGAGGTTATTCATGGGCTCAGCAACTTGAACTTCTGCTAACCAAGGCTGACATAGCTCTAGACCCTGTCAAGTGTCTAATCTGCCAGCAAAAAGAGGCTAACACTGAGTCCTTAATTTTATATCATTGTCTGGAGTGATCAGTTACCTATCGGGTGGAAAGTTTACATTGGATCACTTGCATCATGGAAGGAGCAGGGTATTGTTCTTACTAGAATAAACAATTACGCTTGCTATGTATTTGTCTTCCCTGCATGCAAAGCTTCTGTCAAAACTACAATCCATGATCTAGAGAATGTTATATATGTCATACGAGTATTACATGCAGCATTGCTACTGCTCAAGAAATCACTGCACAGCAAATGAAGGATGGCAATGGGCCCATGCTCATGGAATGCAGTGGTCTTACTATTTCACCCATCTTCTGAAGCAGATGGCTTGATTGAGTTGTGGAATGACCTTTTGTTGACTCATTTATTGTGGGAATACCTTGAAGGATGTAGTAATGCTTTCTGGAATGCTGTTTATTTTGAAAATCACCACCTAACATATGACACTTTTTCTCCCATAGTAGAGATTTATGGGTTCAGGAATCAAGGGGTAGTAATGAAAGTAGTGATACTATGACCCTTAGTGATCCAATAGCACATTTTTGCTTTCTGTTTCTGCAACCTTTTTCTCTGATGGCCTAGAAGGCTTAGATTCAAGGAGAAGAGTGCTTCCACCAGGAAACAAAACAATGGTTCCATAAATTTGAAAGTTATATTGCCACCTGGTTACATGGGCTCCTTGGGCCTCTGAGTCAACAGGTAAAATCGTATCTATGGAATGAGAAGCACTTTCCAGGCATTAATGGTGTCATAGATCAAGATAAACTTTACCCAGGACATCTCCTAAATATATATGAGTTATTTACTGGGAGCATTCTCATGAAAAAATAACACATTATTATATTATAATAATATAATAATGATGATGATGATGATGATGATAATAATAATAATTATTATTATTATGATATAATATTCTATATGAAAAAATAATGAGCACTATATGATAAGTGATCATCACCCTAGTAAATGTTTATAAAAGGAAAAGTACATTTTATACCATGTTGGTTAGCAACCACCTGACTAATTATGTGGTACTTCAGCTGTGTCATTGATATTAAGCTTATTAACAACTCCCAAACTCTAAATTCAGATTAATGGGCAAGTACAAATTAGTTGAGACATGTGTGTGTGAACACAATGTTTTTTGTTTATATCTATTTTCCATGGCTCAGGGGAATTTGGCTTTCCCTAATACCAACTATAATCACTTTGGTGACTGAATCTTGAAATGCCTTAAGCAGATACACAAAGCAGGATATCTATCTATAGGCATACGTTTTTCTGAATGTATTCTTTTGCCAATTATCTGCGTGCACTACTGTGAATCATAGTTGGAAAATTAGTCCATGTTTTAGGTCAAATGACCCAATGATCAAAAGGTTAGACCAAGTTCTTGAACAGAAAAAACTCTATAAATTGACATCTTTGAGCCAGTAGCTTTGAAATCAAGCATATACACTTTTTGAAGTTGGAAAAGAAGAAGGACATAAGAGGGTAAAGATGTGTAGGCAGAGTATGTATTGAATGATTCTAGGACGATAAATTAGACCTTATTTGAGCTAGAAGTGGATGGAATGTAAAATATACACTTGGAATCTTTATACTCCATTCTTGGAAACTTTTAGAATGTTCCCAGCTACTTTATTTCTTTCCTTGCCTCTCTCCCTGATATGACTCTGTAGATTGCAAAAAACATTTTTTTTCACTTTCCTCCTTTCATTCCTTTCTTGGTTTACTGGAGGATTGGCCTGAAGTAAAAGAACTGGTCATAGTTGGCAGACCAAGGCATTTCTCCCCTAAGATGTTTTTATTCTTTGCAGATCAAAGAAAGGAACTGAAAATGTTCCCTTAAGCACCTCAAAGAAGCTTCGCTCAATCTGGGCAAGTGCTTTCTTGGAATGCCTTAATGGTCAAATAGATCTCTAATTTAGTCTATTCCTTCCCCAAATGGAGATGTCAGTTTAAAAGCCCTCCTCTCTGAATCTGAGGAAGTAAAACTAAGGATTAGCAGTGATTCTTCCCATTACTTTGGGCACCAGACAAATCTACATTGCCAGGAATACTGAACCAATGCTTGCCAATGTCAGGGCTACTGCCAAGAAGGCAGGAAGACCTTAGATACAGAGCTCAACTAAGAGCTTAAAAAGAATCAGGAGTAGAGCCAGGAAAAACCCAGGTGCGAAATGGTTCTTCCTTTTCAATGACATGGGATGTTGCCAAGAAGAATGATTTGCAAAACTGACAAGCAGAAAAGAAAAATGGGCGAGGAAAAGGTATGCAATTTTCGCCTATTATTTTGAAAAACTGAGTATGAGTATTTTGCTAATTCTGGGGCAAGACAGACTTAGGATATGACCTTTTGGGACAGACTGGAAGTCTATAGTTGCTTCAGCCTCTCTCTGTATATATATATATATATATATATATATATATATATGTATATATGCATATATATATATACACACACATATATATATACACACGTATAATACGTATATACACATATATGGGTATATATATATATATATATATATATAAATCATACATAAACCCATGTTATAGGAATTGGCTAAAAATTCGTGCTCATGTCCCTGTCTTCTTTTAAAAGGCACGTTGAATGTATATATTTACTTTATTTATTTATTTATTTTTTTACATGAACTGAATATTTCCTTTTTTTATTTGCTTATTGATTCATTGAGCACAAATGGAGTACAGCTATTATTTCTCTGGTTGTACACAAAGTAGAATCACACCATCTGTGCATTCATACAGGTACACAGGGCAATGATGTCTGTCACACATTCTGTTATTATTCTTACCCCCCTACACTGACCCCACCCCTCCCTTCCCTCTATGATATCTATCCTTCCTCCAATCTTACCACCCTTCCCCCTGCATTATGCATCATCATTCATTTATCAGAGAAACCATTCAGCCTTTGGATTTTGGGGATTGGCTGATCTCACTTAGCATAACAGTCTCCAACATCATCAATTTACCTACAAATGCCATAATTTTATTCTTCTTTATGGCTGAGTAATATTCCATTGTGTATATATACCACAGTTTCTTTATCCATTCATCTATTGAAGGGCATGTAGGTTGGTTCCACAATCTAGCTATTGTGAATTGAGCAGCTATGAACATTGATGTGGCTGCATCACTGTAGTAATCTGATTTTAAGTCCTTTGGGTATAGGCCAAGGAGTGGGATAGCTGGGTCAAATGGTGAATCCATTCCAAGTTTACTAAGGAATCTCCACACTGCTTTCCAGAGTGGCTGCACCAACTTGCACTCCCACCAGCAATGTATGAGTGTACCCTTTTCCCCACATCCTCGCCAACACCTGTTGTTGCCTGTATTCTTAATAAAAGACATTCTAGTTGGGGTAAGATGAAATTTTAAGGTGGTTTTGATTTGCATTTCTCTTATAACGAGGGATGTTGAACATTTTTTCATAAATCTGTTGATTGCTTGTAGATCTTCCTCTGTAAAGTGTCTGTTCATTTCCTTGGCCCATTTATTGGTTGGGTTATTAGTGTTCTTGGTGTAAAGATTTTTGAGTACTTTGTAGATTCTGGAGATTAATGCTCTATCTAAAATGTGTGTAGCAAAGATTTTCTCCCACACTGAAGGCTCTCTCTGCACATTGCTGACTGATTCCTTTGCTTAGAAAAAGCTTTTTAGTTTTACTCTATCCCAATCATTGATTCCTGCTTTTATTTCTTGCACCTTGGGAGTCATGTTAAGGAAATCTGGTCCTAGGCCAACGTGATGAAGATTTGGACCTATTTTCTCTTCTATTAGGTGCAGAGTCTCTGGTTCTAATTTCTAGGTCCTTGATCCACTTTGAGTTGAATTTTGTACAGGGTGAGAGATATGGGTTTAGTTTCATTTTGCTGCATATGGATTTCCAATTTTCCCAGCGCCGTTTGTTGGAGAGGCTGTCTTTTCTCCATTGCATGTTTTTGGCTCCTTTGTCAAGTATGAGATACCTGTATTTATGTGGGTTTGTCTCTGTGTCCTCTATTCTGTACCATTGATCTACCTGTCTATTTTGGTGCCAATAACATGCTGTTTTCATTACTATTGCTCTGTAGTATAGTTGAAGGTCTGGTATTGTGATACCCCCTGCTTCACTCTTGTTAAGGATTGCTTTAGCTATTCTGGGTCTCTTACTCCTCCAAATGAATTTCATGATTGCTTGCTCTATTTGTATGAGGTCCATCATTGGGATTTTAATTGGAATTGCATCGAATTTGTATAGCACTTTTGGAAGTATGGCCATTTTGACAATATTAATTCTGCCTATCCAAGAACATGGAAGATCTTTCCATCTTCTCAGATTCTCTTTAACTTCTTTCTTGGGTGTTCTGTAGTTCTCATTGTAGAGGTCTTTCACTTCTTTTGTTAGATTGATTCCTAAATATTTTATTTTATTTGAGGTTATTGTGAATGTGGTAGTTTTCCTAATTTCTCTCTCAGAGGATGCAGCACTTTTGAATAAAAACGCATTAGATTTATGAGCATTAATTTTATATCCTGCTACTTTCCTGAATTCGTTTATGAGTTCCAGAAGTTTTCTGGTGGAATTCTTAGGGTCTTCAAAATAGAGAATCATGTCATCAGCAAATAGGGATATTTTGAGCTCTTTTTTTCCTATTCGTATTCCTCTAATTTCTTTAGTCTGTCTAATTGCTCTGGCTAAAGTTTCAAGAACAATGTTGAATCGTAGTGGTGAAAGAGGGCATATCTGCCTTGTTCCAGTTCTCAGGGGGAATGCTTTCAATTTTTCTCCATTTAGAATGATGTTAGCTGTGGGCTTAGCATAGATAGCCTTTACAATGTTAAGGAATGTCTCCACTATCCCTATTTTTTCTAGTGTTTTGAGCATGAAGGGGTGCTGTATTTTATCAAATGCTCTCTCTGTGTCTATTGAAATAATCATGTGGTTCTTGACTTTAGTCTGTTGATGTGTTGAATTACATTTATTGATTTCCGGATGTTGAACCAACCTTGCATCCCCGGGTTGAAACCCACTTGATCATGGTGCACTATCTTTTTAATATGCTTTTGTATGTGATTCGCTAAAATTTTTTTAAGAATTTTTGCATCTATGTTCATTAGAGATATGGGTCTGAAATTTTCTTTCCTTGACGTGTCCTTCTTTGGTTTTGGTATCAGGGTGATATTAGCTTCATAGAATGAGTTTGTAAGGGTTTCCTCCTCCTCTATTTCATGAAAAACTTTGAGCAGTATTGGAATGAGCTCTTCTTTGAAGGTCTTGTAGAACTCAGCTGTGAATCCATCTGGTCCTGGACTTTTGTTTGTTGGTAGGCTTTTGATGGCTTCTTCTATTTCATTGCTTGAAATTGATCTATTTAAGTTGTGTATGTCCTCCAGATTCAGTTTGGGTGGCTCATATGCCTCTAGGAACCTGTTGATGTCTTCCAGGTTTTCTATTTTGTTGGAGTATAAATTTTCCAGGTAGCTTCTTATTATGTTTTGTATTTCAATTGTGTCCATTGTAATATTTCCATTTCCATCAGGAATTTTAGTAATTTGGAGTTTCTCTCTCCTTCTCTTCATTAGTGTGGCTAAGGATTTATCAATTTTGTTTATTTTTTCAAAGAACCAACTTTTTGTTTTGTCAATTTTTTGAATTGTTTCTTTTTTTTCAATTTCATTGATTTCAGGTCTAATTTTGATTATTTCCTGTCTTCTGCTACTTTTGGTGATGATCTGTTCCTCTTTTTCTACGGCTTTGAGCAGTAGTACAAGATCATTGATTTGTTGACTTTTCATTCTTTTATGAAATGCACTCTATGCAATGAATTTTCCTCTTAGCACTGCATTCATAGTGTCCCAGAGATTTTGATATGTTGTATCTTTGTTCTTTTTGACTTCTAAGAATCTTTTAATTTCTCCCCTAATGTCTTATGTTATCCATGCATCATTCAATAGCATATTATTTTATCTCCGGCTCTTGGAGTAGTTTTGTTTTTAACTTATCATTGATATCTAATTTCATTCCATTATGATCTGATAGTATACAAGGTAGTATCTCTATGTTTTTGTATTTGCTAAGAGTAGCTTTGTGGCATAACATATGGTGTATTTTAGAGAAGGAACCATGAGCTGCTGAGAAGAAAGTGTATTCGCTTTTTGATGGATGGAATATTCTATATATGTCTGTTAAGTCCAAATTGGCGATTGTGTCATTGAGTCCTATGGTGTCTTTGTTCAATGTTTGCTTGGAAGATCTGTTCAATGGTGAGAGAGTAGTGTTAAAGTCCCCCAGTGTTATTGTGTTTTGGTCTATTTGGTTCCTGAAATTGAGAAGGTTCTGATTGACATACATGGATGCACCATTGTTTGGTGCATAAATATTTATGATTATTATGTCTTGCTGATTTATGCTTCCTTTAAGCAGTATGAAATGTCCTTCTTTATCCCTTCTGACTAACTTTGGCTTGAAGTCTGCTTTATCTGCAATGAGGATGGAAACTCCTGCTTTTTTACTCAGTCCATGTGCATGGTATGTTTTTTCCCAACCTTTCACCTTTAGTCCATGGGCATGTTTTTCTAAGAGATGAGTCTCTTGAAGGCAGCATATTGTTGGGTCTTTCTTTTTAATCCAATCTGTCAGTCTATGTCTTTTGTTTGATGAGTTTAGGCCATTTACATTCAGGGTTATTATTGGGATATGACTTGTATTTCCTGCCATTTTAGCTTTTTTGGTTTTTTTAGCTTAACTTTATTTCTCCTTTGATTGACTCTTTCTTTAGGGCAATTCCTCCCCATGTTGGCTGAAATTGTTGTTTTTCGTTTTCCTCTTCGAATATTTTTTTGAGAATGTTCTGTAGGGCAGACTTTCTCTTTGTGAATTCTTTTAGCTTTTGTTTATCATGTAAGGATTTTATTTCATCATCAAATCTGAAGATAAGTTTTGCTGGGTATAAGATTCTTGGTTGGCATCCGTTTTCTTTCAGAGCTTGAAATATGTTGTTCCAGGCCCTTCTTGCTTTTAGGGTCTGGGCTGAGAAATCTGCTGATATCCGTATTGGTTTCCCCCTGTAGGTAATCTGATGCTTTTCTCTCATAGCCTTTAAAATTCTATCTTTGTTTTGTATGTTAGGTATTTTCATTATAATATGCCTTAGTGTGGATCTGTTGTATTTCTGTGCATTTGGTGTCCTGTAAGCCTCTTGTAATTGATTTTCCATCTCATTCATCATATTTGAGAAATTTTCTGATATTATTTCATTGAACAGATTATTCATACCCTTGATTTGTATCTCTGCGCCTTCCTCAATCCCGATTACTCTTAAATTTGGTCTTTTCATGATGTCCCATATTTCTTGTAGGGTTCGTTCATGATTCCTAACCATCTTCTCTGTTTGTTCAACTTTGTTTTCAAGATTAAATATTTTGTCTTCATTGTCTGAGGTTCTGCCTTCCAAGTGATCTATTCTGTTAATTATGCTTTCTATTGAGTTTTTCACTTGGTTTATTGTTTCTTTCATTTCCTTGTTTCCTTCAAGGATTTCTGTTTGTTTTTTTCTCAGAACTTCTATCTCTTTATTGAAATGATTTTTTGCTTCCTGCAATTGCTCTATTAGCTGATTATTCATAGCCTGAATCTGCTCTCTCGTCACATCATTCTCTTCTTGGATCATTTTAATTATGAACATTCTGACCTCCCTTTCTGTCATTCCTTCTACAATGCTGTCTTTGGTTTCTCTTGATATATCATCTAGATTTGTTTGGGACACCTTCTTCCTGTGTTTTCTCATGTTGCTCATGTATCTTCCCCTCCAGTAGTGCAAATCAGAGGAATTGCGATTTCCCTGTAAAGACTTAAAGTGTCCCTGCAGATTTCCAGTAACTC